>OX422144.1:48261765-48861765 GCA_949129095.1 Volucella bombylans | reverse complement strand
ATCGTAATTCGTTCCTAAGTCGAACAACTCGCTTGTGGAATGCCCTGTGAAGCTCTCTATTTCCTAGTCATTATAACCTTCAAACATTTAAAATAAACGTTTACCGGTACTTCTCTTTCCATACTCCCTGATTTTTCTTCTCCCGCGCTGTGTACAAACATTTAAAGTAAAATAAACGAATGAAAAATTGTTTTAGCAAAGTTAGAAAACCAAAAAAATACACGATGATAAATAAAAAAAATGTATTCCAAATGTATTTTGTGAGCTTTGATCTGTCATAAAAAAAAAACAATAAGAAATGTGTGATCAAATATGGGATAAGGCGATGCAAATTGCACATAGACAAATAAACGTTTCTTATATTTTTTCAGGTTGTAATTAAAAAACATAAAAAAAGAAATATTTTTATTTTTTTTTTTTTAATTAAATGTAGATTAGATGTTAATCTTTAATGAATTGGAAGATAAATTGGATTATAAATTAGACAAAATTTGTACCGTTCTTGCGGTAAAAACTGTTAAAATAAAGGCGGTTGTACCGATATAGATATATATATGCCGTTAAACAGAACACGGGAATTTGCGGTTGATCAAATTCACATCACAAATAACAATAAAATTAGTTCATCGCAAAAATATTACAGACATTATTTAATCAAATATTTAATAAACTTTTCACTCCGTGTAATCTGTTTTGATGCAATTTGATCAATCGAAAATCACTGCACATTTATTTATATGTTATATGACTTTTATGTATATGAGATTTGTAAGATTAGCAAAAGGAAATTTGGATAAGTTATTTAATTTATATACAAACTTTAAGAAACCTAAATTTAATTAATGTTATAATGTATAATGTTTATAATGTTCCCTCCCAACCCACCAAGTCTTCCACCGTCGATTTGGCGCTAAAAGTTTTTCGTGATGGAATGAATGTAGATGTAACAGAGAAAGAAATTGATTATTGTTATGTAAAAAAAATTATGAAACACAATCATAACACGGAGAATAATGACCCAAAAAACTCTACAAATATTCTCCACGTCAAACTAACGACTCGTCACTGCAAGGAGAAAATAATGAGAGCAAAGAAAGAGAAGAAAGAACAGCTAACAACATCTCTACTCATCTCTACGGTGAATCCTCAACAGATGTACTTACATCAATGACTGCTTGACTTATCAAACTCGTCAGCTGTTTAAAACTGCAACAACAATGAAGACAACAAAGAAATAGAAATTTGTCTGGACCAAGAATGGGATAGTGTACATGCGTAGGAAAGAGGGTGACAAATCGACACGTATTAATTCTATTGCTGATTTAAATAAAATATGAATTCTGTTAATCCCGTCCCTCGTTTATTCCCTATTACATGTGAATATCCTGATGTTACCTATGATATCTGTCTTCATCAAAATGTTCGTAGCGTTAGAAGCAATTTTTCATCACTGTTAGCACATGTCAATACGTTCAAAAAATTACCTGTTGTTATTGTTTTAAGTGAAGTATGGATTTATGAAAATGAACTAGGTCTATACAATATACCAAGGTATAGGGTGATGGCACCAGTGGTCGGCTACTTAACTCTTGTTTTGTGTTTGATTAACTCTTAAAAATCAATTTTTTAATTCTTGGATATAAGAATCAGTTTTTATTAGTTGACAACTTTATATTAGGTAATTCTAAAAGTATTAAGTAAATTTTCTACCTTAAACAAATTATTTATGATTATTAAGACAACAGTGTGATTCTTATGTAGTCGGCCCCTTCAGTTCCAGAAGTCGGCCACGTGAGTATCCAGTAGTCAGCCTCAATTTGAAAAATTATAAATTTACTCTATTTACAAAAGTTACAAGTATTTCGGTATAATTTTAACGTTTTATAGTAAGTCAAGAACAATTTCATATAAATAGGAACATGTATTTCAGTCAAATGTATTTAAACATTGCTTCATAAGATATGTTTTTGAGCCTAATAAGTAAATAAATAAATATACATACACACATAATTAGGTAAATAAACTATGATTACCTATTTGCTAATGAATATTAATGAAAAAATAACAAAATAAAATAAAAAAGCTACTTCAAAAGTTATGTGGTCTTATGCAAATAAATAAATAAATGAACTATGAATACTAACTAATTAACATAGATACCTAGGTATGAAAACGGAATGCGTTTCTTATACTTTCTGTCGTATCTGAACTATCTAAAACCAATTTAAGTACTTCACAAAAGTTGGTTTTGTTTACTGTTTTGCCTCTGTTTTCCGGAATGCTTAGCCATTTACTCGTATATATGGTATTTTGTTTTTAAGCCCTTAAATGCACCCACATCAACTGGCTGTGTTATATGGGTGATGTTTGGCAAGAGTGTATATAAAATAATGCCATTATTGCCGCAAAAGTCACTAAGGCACATTGTCAGATGTGATTTATGCCCATCGACCAGAAATAAAATTGGCCGTTTAATGTCGTTTTCGGCTACCCGGTCATTGAAACTGTTGGCCACATATTCATACATCGTTACCAGCTACTTTCGGACGTACCTAAAACCCACTTGTCGGGCATACTTCTAACTACAGCCAGAGGAGGGCGCACATAAGGAAAGACGACTAATGGTGATAAAGTTTTTACATCATTACAAACAAAACTGTAAGTCTCTCTATCGTTTCCGGAAGAAACTTTGTATAAATTTTTCGAACCCTTAGGAGCCAAAACAATCCCTGATTTCGGAGAAAGACAGAAGGATGTTTCATCACCATTTGAAATTCTAAAAGCATCTTCCAAAATGTCTAAGGCATCAATTTCTTCTAGTAATCTTTGAGCTCCCGGGACTACTTTACTCGTATTATGTGCTTCTCAGAGACCAACGCCCATTCTTTCAACAGTCTCTCTGCTCTTCTGAGGGACAATTCAGGGTGACGTTTCAGAAATCCATAGTACCACGTTTTCCCTGGTAGCCCATCTTTAAATCGGCTCTTCCTATTGTCTTCCAAAATTATTTTTTGGACTGTATTCAGCAAGTCTGTTGGCTTTCGTGGGAATCCGCATTTGGCAAGGTCTATGAGCTAGTTTACAAGGCTTTGTTCTTCGGCCGCAGTAAGAACAGTGGCAGGACCCATTTTTCTTAAATAAATCGGAATTTTTGTTACCTACATATCTAGGTATGAACATTATTTTTGTGCAAAACATAAGTGGCCGACATAAGAACTTTTGTCTCTATAGTCGGCCTCCCATTCTATCTTTACGTTTACAGGCGGCCGAGTACTGAAGCTACGCAATATTTTATGTTTTTTTTTTTTTGCGTCAATAAAAAGAGAATATAATTTCCACTGATTTAGCGTACTCGATTGACAAAAAAAAAATTAGGTGGTCTTCTACAGTCGGCCAGGGGGCCGAGTTAAAAAGAATTGAATTAAATTGTCTTCTAAATTCGGCCCCCCTTATATACAATTATCAAATAATAAAAATTAAGTTTTTTAGCCAAAAACATCAAATTAAAGCTATAAAGAACTTAAAAATAACCACACAGTGCGGCAGCTTCAGTAGTTTGCCGCTTAATCCTAGTTTTAAAATTCACTTCCAACTATTTTTTTTTTTCGAAAAAACGCAAACTCGACACCAAAGAAAACTTGGAGCTAACTGGCATTTTTTACAAAAAAACTAGCAGGTGCAATGGAATGAAATTTTACATCCAGATAGAAAAATCGTTATCCTGTTGGAACACGTGTTTTGCATTGAATTTAAACGAAGATTTTAACTATTACACTGTGTTTTACAATGTAGTGGCCGACTACTAGAGGAGGCCGACCTTACACGACATCACCCTATGTCGCCCTTTGGCAAATGTAATGAGTCTTACCCAGCTGGGGGTGTAATGGTGTATGTAAGAGAGGGTTGTGGATGCAATTTTACAAAAATTAATATTTCAAGTGCTGATGTTGTGAAGTTGTCATTTGAATACCAAAATGAATTCTTCACTATGTTGTGCATATACAGATTACAGGAAGTTCCCAAAGCAATTTGTATAAATGATTTAAATGATATTGTATGTGCAACAAAGGATAAAAATTTGATTGGCTTGGGTGATATCAACATAGATATTGTTGAAAATGAGCAGGAACAACTTGCCGTATAATTCGAATGAGACCTTTGTAGGTTCCCAAAATTAATCCATAAAAAAATGTAAATGTGATAAAAGATGTGACAATTTATTTGAATATTACAAGTACAATTGTACAAAGACAAAACTGGAACAAAATCGGGAAGGGCTTCAAATTTAGTCTCCTCGCTCTGGTGTTCAAAAATGGAATGACTCGTTGAGGCGTCCCTCCTGTCAAATTAGATATCTTTCTTCTTTTCCGCCAGATGGCGCTATGGCTTAGGAGTGATGCCAACATTTTCCCCACCCCGTGAGACACTACTGGATTCGGGTTCTATAGTTGTCTCACCACGTCTTATATTTACAAGCGCCAACTTCGACACAGGCCTGTGATACTCTCCGTGTCTTGTACTAACTACCGCTGATCGTACCTGCCCATCCTTTCCAGGGAATACTGTCTTTACCACCCCTTTTGGCCAGGTGTTGAACGGAAGCGTTGAGTCGCACACTACGACAAGGTCCCCAGGTTTCATCGGATCTACTGGGAGAAAATTTTTTGTTCTTCTTACCAATTCTGGAAGGTAACCCTCGACCCATAGCTTCCAAAGCCTATTCCGAAACATTTGCGAAGTGATATAGCCCTTAGTGCACAGACGGGTGTTGTCTGGAATACTGCCAATTGATTTTACTCCGTTGCTGCTCCCTATCAAAAAATGGTTTGGGGTTAGGACTTCAGAGGACCCAGGTTCAATAGGAATGTGAGTCAGTGGCCTGGAGTTCACTATGAATATTGCTTCTGCTATGCATGCCCTCAGCACCCAGTCATTGATATTATATGTCGGGAGCGCCGGATAAAAGGCCATCTTGAAAGTCCTCACCATGCGTTCCCATGCACCGCCCATGTGAGGTGCTTCTGGGGGGTTGAAGATCCACTTAATGGCAGATCCCTCGAAATTTCTAGCAACGCCTTTAAGGTTCACGCGTTTGAATTCTTCACGCAACAATCTTTCGGTGGCAATAAAGTTGGTTCCTCTGTCAGTCCTTATTTCCCTAGGCTGACCACGTAGATTCATAAAAATTCGGAGGCACATCACGCAACTATCAGTGTCCAGGCTAGCAGCAACTTCTAGATGTATGGCACGAGTCGTCAAACATGTGAAGAGTACCATCCAACGTTTTTCTTTTGATCGTCGTATTGTCACCAATACCGGTCCCAGGAAGTCCATACCAGTATAGGTAAATGGCGGTTCGTACGCTGCTAATCTCCCATAAGGTAGATCACCCATCTTCGGCTCGACGATTTTTGGAGAACGTACTTGGCAAATGACACAGCTGTGCTTTATTTTATTAAGCAAAGATCTGAGACCTGGAATGTCATATTGTTGTCTCACTTCATTGATGACCGTTTCATGAAAGTCATGTTGATACTTCTCGTGACATCCCCGGACAACTAAAATGGCTGGATCTCGGGAGGATGACTGGTCTCCTTACAGATAGTGGGACATACTCTGCTTTATCTATCCGGCCTCCGACCCTCAGAACACCATCTTGTCTAAATATGGACTTCGATCACGTAGGGGGCTCTTCCTCAAGACTGAATTTATTTTGGCGGAGTTTCCCGAGTCCAGTGCTGCAATTTCATCGACAAAAACACGTTGAACTATCCTGTGTAAATAGGCATCAGCTCGTTGAAATTGCATTACGGGATCAGGATATCGGAGACTGTATAAAATGGCAACGGTCTTCCTCAGCTTCTGTAAAGAGGAAAATCTTTCAAATTTTATTAACAACTCACCTACCAAATGAAAATTGGGATACGCTCCCAAAGGATTTTCTTCAGCATTCGACTCGTGTTTATCTTGCGCATGCCATTGACTTTCTACATCATAGAGAAAGCTTGGACCAATGTACCATCGCTCATCAATCTCCAGGTTCGGGATTTTTGCCCACTTGGTTGCGTCGTCCGCTACATTATCTCGAGATGGTACGTACCGCCAGTGCATTGGATTAGTTAAATCCTGAATTTCGGCAACCCGGAAGGCGACAAACTTCTTTTTCTTTCGCAGATCAATCATTCGGATCCTATCCAGGCTCACTTTTGAATCGGTCCAATAAATGCACTTTCGCACCATGAATTCATGATGTTTCTTGACTGTTTCTGCAAGTCTTGCTCCAAGAACAGCACTTTCCAATTCAAGGTCAGGAATTGATGTTAATTTCAAAGGGGCTACGTGAGTCTTTGCCGCCACGAGTGAGCATCTCACAACGCCATCGCGCTCTATGCGAAAATAACAAACAGCTGCTTCAGCCACCTCTGAAGCGTCCACAAAGGTGTGAAGCTGTACATCAACATCAGAGTAATTGCTAATTCCGATTAGATGACAGCGCGGAATCTTTAATACTTTCAACTTAGGAAATAATTTAATGCATTGCTGAAAAGTTGTGTTCTGGTCTGCAGTGATAGGATCATCCCAATCTATCTTTGACCTCCATACATCTTGCATTAATATTTTGAACCGCACTACGTAGTTAGCAATTAGTCCTAAGGGATCATAAATACTCATTAGCACTCGGAGTAGCTCGCGTTTTGTTGGGATCTTCTCGCCACTAAGAATTTCTCTTCCACCCTTGTTGAGATTGAGCAGGAACATGAAGCAATCTGAAGCGGGACACCAAAACATCCCCAACACCTTCTCTGCAGAGTGCTCCAGATGTAAATTTAACTTTTCAATGTGCTCGTCACCGCCCAACACTCGTGATACCTTCAATTCATTTGAACGCCAATTTCGAATCTCGAAGCCGCCACGCCTATGTACTTCTTTAACTTCTGTACCAATTCGGATCGCCTCTTCTTCGTGGTCAAAACTTTGTAGCCAATCATCCACGTAATGGTTTTTAACGATAGCATTGTGCGCATCAGGAAATTTATCCATGAACTCTTCTGCATTCGTATTTTTCGCTAGTTGTGCACAACTCGGAGAACACGTCGAGCCAAAAGACATTACTCGCATCACAAATTCTATCGGTTGAACGTCAATATCACCAAACCTCCACAAAAATCTTTGAGCATGTATGTCATTCTCTATGATCCACACCCTGTGGAACATCTCCTTTATATCCGCCACAACTGCTACCTTACGTTGTCTGAAACGGAACAAAACGCCAATGAGTGAAGCGGTTAAATCCGGACCACTCAATAACAGAGAATTAAGGGAAATTCAATTTATCTCGGCTGCAAAATCCCATATAGGCTTTTTGGTTTGTTTGGACTTTGATGAAGGAAAATGGGGACATAGAAAACTTTATTTACTGGAAACCCTTCTTCATCTGGTGTGAGGCGACGAATATAACCTTTTGTTTCGTATTCTTTTATTAATTTATTGAGTATTTCAAGGTGTTCTGGTTTCCTTCGTAAACTCCGTTCGAGACTCTTAAGTCTCATAGTGGCAGCGTTTTTACTTTCCGGGAAGAATACATCATCCCTTCTCCATAACAGACCAATTTCAAAACGGCTATCAGCTCTTCGTTTTAAGGTTTTTTCCATTATATTGCGAGCCCTTTTATCTTCTTTTGGTTCTATGTAGGTAATATTTGGCCGCACTCCATCTCTGTCAGTTGTGTAAAACTTCTTTACTAAATCAAACAGATCGTCATCCTTTTGACAGCACGTATGACAATCGTGAATATTTACTTCGATTCGATTTTCGGAATATTTTTCGCTCATAGCAAAAATTGTCCACCCTAATCGACATTTAACAGCAATCGGATGGAATTCTTTACCTTCACGGGCCTTTGTGGGAACAGCGAGATGCCAGTTGTCCAAACCAATTAACAAGCCAGGTTTAACCCTTTGATAGGATTGTATGGGGAGTCCCCTTAGATGTCTGTGCGCAGCTGCTAAGCGTTCGTAATTCAGTGACTGTGTGGGCAGTACCAGTTTGGATACAGTACGTGCCTTCATCAATTTTAATTGCGATCCGATACGGACTCGTAAGGTTATTCTCATCGAGTGCTCCTCGACGCGCATTACCGAATTGTCGGTCCATCCGATCTGCAATGGACTCTTTTCACCGAGCAAGTTTAGTTCATCCGCAAGTTCTTGGGATATCAATGTTGTGGACGAACCTTCATCCAAAAAGGCATATATTTCTTTTATGACATCTCCAGATATAATACGAATAGGAATATACCTATAACGTGTATCTGATTCGCTGTTAATGTGCGTGAAGCTCTCTACGCTATCATCTGTATTTTTCACTTGATTGACGGGTCTGTGCAGAGTTGGGTGGTGATACCATTTGCATTGGTCAATTTGACATTGCTTGCGGCGGAAACATTTGCCCTTGTGGCGATTAAGGCAGCAGAAGCAGAGACGTGCTATTTTCACCATATCGAAACGTTCATTCACCGATGCGTTCATGAATTTGTCGCATTTGATCAACTTCTCGCAAGAACCTTTGCAGATGGCGCAATTCTGGATTTCTGAATTTCGTGTGATGGCTACATTGTGCAATGCTATTGTTCTTTTGTTGCTGTCTGGAGGCTTTCTATCTGTGTGCTTAGGTATTACATTTGCAGATGGTACGCGAGTGCACAGTTTCATCCCAAAATTATATAACCATTTTCCGAATTCTACCACATCACCCGTGGTGACGTCAGCCTCAGACCATTTAAATTGTATACTGTTCGGCAGCCGCGATAAAATTTCCTCAACTAAATATGGATTGTTGCGGTAAGGCAGCAGTCTGACATCGTCGTTGTTGAGCAGTGTAGTTAGATCGTAAATACTAGCAGCGTATTGGACAATCGAGTCCATCTTAGCTTCTCTGGGCGCAGGGAGAGCCCTAACCTGCTCAATAAGGTCCTTGACGACTAGTTCTGGTCTGCCGAACAGCCTTTCCAAAGTGTTTAAAATCGTAGGTATATTCCTTGGATCTGTAAGTTGACCCTCAACGAATTTTCTGGCGGGATATTTTATTGCCCTCCGGAGTCTTTGCAAATTTTCGCCGGGTAGAAACGAACACATGGTGTTCGACTGTATATAGGATGTATAAAAAAGTACCCAGTCGCCAGGTTTCCCGTCGAAACATGGTAGGTCTTTTCCGACCGTGTGACGAGTGGCTAATGCAATGGGATCTAAAATTGGTGTACTTACCCCAATTGGATGGCTTGGAGTATGAGATGTATGGTGTTGTCTTCTGGGCGGTGGAGCTTCAATGTTGTCGGCAGCTTCTGCTGCTGCGGTTGCTGATACAACCTGAACCTTTGGTGATGTTGTTATTGGGGAAGGTTTTGGTGACATCTCCATGGGCGTTGGTAGTTGTTGTAGTTCCGCACCCTCTTCCAGCAGTGATAATTGATTGAGAAGTTCGGCTTCCCTGTTTAATTCAATGAGACGTGCTCTAGAATTTTCTAGAGCCGCCAAGATGGTGCTCCTACGATCGTTGTTAGACATTGGTGTGGAGTTTGACGGTGGTGCGTCCTTTTGATGGAGAATAGTGTTGTCGTCTGGGTTACACCCTGGACATATCCACGTGGGATCTTCTGCGACACTATCTCCCCTGCGAGCGCAGATGTAGTGAATCCAACGCACGCACTTAGTACACTCCACCATGTCATCTTCGGTCGCTTGCTTGCCGCAAATCGGACACACACCGTTAGTCTCGTCTACATGCGCAATTGGTGGCGCCATGATTCCAGGAATTTGAATAGGATAAATTTGAAGAATGTTGAAAATGAGCAGGAACAACTTGCCGTATAATTCGAATGAGACCTTTGTAGGTTCCCAAAATTAATCCATAAAAAAATGTAAATGTGATAAAAGATGTGACAATTTATTTGAATATTACAAGTACAATTGTACAAAGACAAAACTGGAACAAAATCGGGAAGGGCTTCAAATTTAGTCTCCTCGCTCTGGTGTTCAAAAATGGAATGACTCGTTGAGGCGTCCCTCCTGTCAAATTAGATATCTTTCTTCTTTTCCGCCAGATGGCGCTATGGCTTAGGAGTGATGCCAACAGATATATTAGATCACTCAAATAACTCCACAGAAAGCTATATGTTTCTTTTGTCGTCAAATGGACTTAAGAGTATTGTGAACGTTCCAACTCGAGTTACCGATTCTGCTTTTAAAAGTATTCTTAGTGGTTCAGTTTACGACTATAGAGTTACAGAGCATCATATGATTAGTCTGTGCGTTCATAAGAAATTACAGACAAATAATCTTAATGTTCCCCAAAATAGGCAAGTAATAGATTATAGAGCGTTGAGAGTAAATCTTACCTACGAATTTTGGGAGTCTGTCTTTTCTGAAATGGATCCTTCAATTGCCTATGACAGATTCTTTGAGATCTTACATAAGCATATCCTATCCTGAACTAGTACGTGAGTACATATTTCAAATAGAGCAAAACATTTAAAGCCTTGGATGACAAAACGATCTTCTTAACCAAATAAATACGAAAAAACGCTTTGCAGTAAAATTGCTTGGCAAGTAGCTGATGTAATGAGTTACTTGTTTAACCTAAGTGTTGCAAATGGTTGTTTCCCAAAGTCGCTCAAATGTGCTGAAAGTTAGAATATTAAGTTTTTTGGATAAAAACGCTTTCTTCTGCATTTACCAATTTGGTTTTAGAACTGGATTGTCAACAGAGGATGCCATCCTCAGAGTGTACAGTCAGTTATATGAGGGGTTAAGCAATAATCAATCTACAATAGCTTTGTTCATAGATATGACAAAAGCCTTTGACATGGTTGACCACCAGTTACTGCTGAGTAAACTGTATGTTGTTGGATTTAGAGGCTCAATGCATACCTAGTTCAAGATAGTTAGTTAATGATAGAGAGCAAAAAGTAAAGATAAATGGAATCTTTAGTAAACCTCGTGTTTTGAAAAATGGCGTTCCCCAAGGTTCTGTGCTCGGGCCCCTCTTATTTTTAATCTACATCAATTCGATTTTCAAGCAGAAATTTCATGGTTTAGCTACAGCATTCGCTGATGATATAACTTTCACATACATGTTTGAAACCCAATTTGAATGTATTGCGTAGATAAGCGAAGATTTGGAGAAGTTAAGGCTGTGGTTTACTGCTCACAAGTTAATTATCAGTGAAAAAACTAAATTACTAAACTTTAAAATATGCGGCAATTCGTCAAATAACTACAATCTCTATTTTCACGCACACGACTGTAAGAAGTTCTGCTTACCGCTTCATACTTGCGGCATCCAAAATTACCACGAAAACAACTCGTGCTCAAGTGCTTTAAAATTGAATCAGTAAGAAATATTAAATACTTAGGCGTTCTAATAGATCAGAACTTGAATTGGAAGGATCACTTTCAAGCATTGAAATCGCATATGAATCCAGTAGCTCATAAACTCTATCTTATTAAGCCATACTGCTCCAAAACCGTTTTACATAAAATCTATTATGGTCTTGCACACTCGAAGTTGCAATACGGCACTACTAGTTGGGGTGGATCGTACTTTAATGCACTTAGACCAGTCTTGACGGCACAGAAGCATATTGTTCGTCTTCTTTCTGGTGTTAATGGTCGTACTCACAGTTGGCCCATATTTAAAAGACTTGCAATTTTACCGTTGAGACACCTGTATATTTTCAAGGTACTTAAAGAATTTTTCAAGAGAAGTGGTAACATCCTAAGTAAAAACAATCAAATTTATAACTTACCAATAAATAGCATGGCTCTTGTCAACATACCAGTTGCACGTACAACTCATTTTACAAATTTTTACACGTTTACAGCCCCAACTTATAAATAAATAAAAAAAATAATTTTATTTAATTTTCAACAAATCAAATACCAATTAAGGGCAAGAATGTGAAAACTTTGGCGCCAAAAATTGATAACGGTTTTTTGTAGAGGGGTCGAAAACAAGTATTTTTTACTATGGGGGAGGGAGGCTATATCGCCCCGTTTAGGAGATAATGGCAATTTTAGAAAAAAATGACTTGGAATGAAAAAAATTATTAAAAACCAACGGCCACACTTACAATGAATTACTATACCGATTTTGAAAGTCAGAAACCTGTTCATTAATCCTATATTGAAATTAAATTATTTATGTCAATAGTTTCAAAATTGTGAAATGAAGTGCTAAATTGGTTTTTTGTGGTCATTTTTTGTCGTTTTTTGTGCTTATATCAATTCTGAATCGAACACAAAAAACCGAATGGTTTTATGTCTTCTAGTTTTTGAGAAAATTGAAAAATAGTTAGTCACTAAATTTGAAAAAGAAATATCTAAACATCTTTCTTAGCAACATTTTTCAATCAGCATTCGTCCATCCTTTCACTTCCTTTTTGCATTTTTCTTTCCTTATCATTTTCTTACCAATCATATCATTTTAATTTATCTTTATTATATAAGGTGTCTCCTGATTCGTCAACGATAATTTGGGAAATGATTCATGGGCTTATTCTTAGAAAAAAATCGTCAATGTTGACATCATTTATCGAATATTTAAGAAAAGGCTTACTTTGGTGTACCCTGACCCATGTTAACGGAAATTGCTCGGTTCGTACTAATGGTAGAAACTTCGTGTAGGACTTTGGTTTTAGAAGAAATAGTAGTCTTTGTAACGGCGTTTAAATAAAGTGGATATTGTGATAACCACTTAAATGTGAGCAGCGACATCTAGATTTACAGAGCAAAAGATGCCGATACTCGAAGACCAGAAGATTTCGATACTTGAATAACAAAGTCTCGACCATTGATGACTGGAGAGTGGAATCGAATTTTCTAGAAAATTGGAAATTGTATGGGACGCTGGATGGCGAAGATTGTTCTCGAAGTATGTCATTCGAGTATAAATACCAGCATCCCCAAGGTATGCAAATCAGTTCTAAAGTGAAATCTGAAGTGTTAATTAGGAGAAGTGATTAAGTGGTTTAAGTAAAAGATAAGAAAAGTATAAGCGGTTGAGAAATTGGATTGTACTGAGAGAAACAATTAAATAGTGAGTTGTAACTGTACTGAATAAAGGGATTTGTATTGAAAAGAATAAGTTCTATCATCTGTACCCACACAAACATTTTACATTGGTGTCAGAAGTGGGATAGAACTTATTGTGTGTAAAAAAAACAAAAAAAAAAACAAAAACAGTGTTTTCTGACTATTTGAAAAAGCTAGAATGGGTCGAAAACTATTGCAGTTGACCCTCTACCAACTCAAATCCGAGTTGAACAAGAGAAGCCTCAGCGCCAGTAGAGGAAAAAGTCACCTGGTGCTCCGTCTTCAGGAGGCTTTGAACAACGAGGGACATGATCCTGATGCATACTCCTTTAATGCTGACGAGGATGAACAGACAAGTACCGGCAGTGATATGGCTGCGATGATGCAACTCCTTTTGTTAAATCTGGAAGAATAAAAGAATAGCCTCGAACAAAAGCTGGATGAACAAAAGAAAAATCTGGAAGAACAAAAGCTGGATGAACAAAAGAAAAATCTGGAAGAACAAAAGAATAGTCTCGAACAAAAGCTGGATGAACAAAAGAAAAATCTAGACGAGCAGAAGAGCAGCATTGAACAAAAATTCGACGAACAAAAGAATAGTCTAGAACAAAAACTGGAAGAACAAAATAAAGTTCTACACCAAAAGTTCGAAGAAATCAATAACAAATTTGAAAAAATAGAGAAGAATGTTGGCGAAAAATTCGAACAAATAGACAGCAAAATAGGTATATTCCTATTCGTATTATATCTGGAGATGTCATAAAAGAAATATATGCCTTTTTGGATGAAGGTTCGTCCACAACATTGATATCCCAAGAACTTGCGGATGAACTAAACTTGCTCGGTGAAAAGAGTCCATTGCAGATCGGATGGACCGACGATTCGGTAATGCGCGTCGAGGAGCACTCGATGAGAATAACCTTACGAGTCCGTATCGGATCGCAATTAAAATTGATGAAGGCACGTACTGTATCCAAACTGGTACTGCCCACACAGTCACTGAATTACGAACGTTTAGCAGCTGCGCACAGACATCTAAGGGGACTCCCCATACAATCCTATCAAAGGGTTAAACCTGGCTTGTTAATTGGTTTGGACAACTGGCATCTCGCTGTTCCCACAAAGGCCCGTGAAGGTACAGAATTCCATCCGATTGCTCTTAAATGTCGATTAGGGTGGACAATTTTTGCTATGAGCGAAAAATATTCCGAAAATCGAATCGAAGTAAATATTCACGATTGTCATACGTGCTGTCAAAAGGATGACGATCTGTTTGATTTAGTAAAGGAGTTTTACACAACTGACAGAGATGGAGTGCGGCCAAATATTACCTACATAGAACCAAAAGAAGATAAAAGGGCTCGCAATATAATGGAAAAAACCTTAAAACGAAGAGCTGATAGCCGTTTTGAAATTGGTCTGTTATGGAGAAGGGATGATGTATTCTTCCCGGAAAGTAAAAACGCTGCCACTATGAGACTTAAGAGTCTCGAACGGAGTTTACGAAGGAAACCAGAACACCTTGAAATACTCAATAAATTAATAAAAGAATACGAAACAAAAGGTTATATTCGTCGCCTCACACCAGATGAAGAAGGGTTTCCAGTAAATAAAGTTTTCTATGTCCCCATTTTCCTTCATCAAAGTCCAAACAAACCAAAAAGCCTATATGGGATTTTGCAGCCGAGATAAATGGAATTTCCCTTAATTCTCTGTTATTGAGTGGTCCGGATTTAACCGCTTCACTCATTGTGAAAAGAAAAAGTGCTGTCATCAAGGGGTATGTCCACTGCTTTTTCTTCCGGAATTCTGTGAGAAAGAAAGTGCTGCCAACAAGAATGTGTTCGTCACTCTTTGTCTGGAATTCTGTCAGTGACACTCCCCCTCGGTGAGGCTACTATCACGAGTAGTTGTCTCACTTTCTCTTGAACCACTGACAGCCAGTACCGCCAGCTTCACTGCTGGTCGTACATAAACTCCTGTGACCGTCTTTACTGATGCACGTCTTACTTGGCCGTCAGCTGATCGAGTGACATCCTGAACGATTCCTTTAGGCCAACACCCTCTTGGTAGGTTTTCATCAATTATGATGACTACATCGCCTACTTTTATTGGTTTTGCTTGATCAAACCACTTCGGTCTCTGGGTAAGAGTGGGCAAATACTCCCGTACCCATCGCTTCCAAAATATATTTGTCAGTTGCTGGCACTTCCTCCAGTTCCTACGCAAAAGAAGATCCTTATCTCCAAACTCACCTATCGGCTTGCTTATATCCGATGATCCCAAAAGAAAGTGGTTCGGAGTCAATGCTTCAGCATCAACGGCCTCCAGAGATACGTGCGTCAAGCGACGAGAATTGATGATTGCTTCTATTTCTATGAACATCGACTGGAGTGACTCGTCTGTTAGTCGCTGATTGCGGGTTACCTCTTGTAGAATTTTCTTCACGGAGCCAACCAAGCTCTCCCAACTTCCTCCCATGTGTGGTGCCGATGGAGGATTAAAAACCCACTTGGTTTCTGTACTGGTGAACTTGTTTTCGATTGCTGCTGCATCCAATTCCTTAAAGGCCTCCTGGAGTTCCCTCTCTGCACCTTTAAAATTGGTCCCCTTGTCAGAAAAGAATGCCTTCGGATTTCCGCGTCGTCCAATAAAATTGCGTACACACAAGATACAGGAGTCGATTGAAAGACTGTGAGCCAACTCCAGATGTATGGCTCTAATGGTTAGGCACGTGAAAATTACACCCCACCGCTTCAGGCAACTGCGCCATCTTTGGGAACATTGGTTTTGCTCTATTTAGTTGGCATCGCATGCACTTCCTTCGAATCATCTTTAACACAGTCCGCAGTCTAGGAATCCAATACCTTTGCCTTATCTCGTTCACAACAGTTTCATGACAGCAATGGTGATAATGATGGATTAGTAACGCTGTTACCTGATTACGTCCTGGCATTAACAGAGGGCGTTTTGTAGAAAACTCACGCAGTCCGCGTTATCAATGCGACCCTTCATCCTCAGCAACCCGTCATCGTCAATATATGGAGAACACTTGTAAAGAACATTTGACTTACATAACTTTCCGCCGTTGACTAAAATCGCTATCTCATTCCTATACGCGTCGTGCTGAGCCATCCTTACCACCACTGTCTGCGACTGCTTGAGCTCCTCTTGTGACAAGGTACGCTTACAAAGTTCTCTCCTTTTAAGACTCTGCTTCAAGTTCTCGACAAAACGCAAAACCCATGCCACAGTACGTATCAATCGCTTCCAGGATGAAAATCTCTCCGTGTCAATCAACAGCTCCTTCATTAACTCATGTTGCAGCAAGAACCTTGGTCTCAGCTCATCCTTCTCTTCTTCATTTGTTTCCGGTAAGGCATCTGGCCATTGTACAGAAATGAGGGCCCTTTGTACCACCTATCGCTACAATCAAATATCGGCATTCTTTTCCATTTTGTCGCGTCATCCGCAACATTGTCTCGACTTGGAATCCATTTCCACTCAGCGAGATTCGAATTCTCCAACACTTCTCCAATCCGAAACATAACAAATGGATTGTATCTCCTAGGGTCAGACGATAACCATGAGAGAACAGTGCGTGAATCTGACCAAAACACCTTGCTTTGAATCCGCAACGGATGGCCCTTAAGTATGGATTGCGCCAGCCTCACTCCTATTGCAGCAGCCTGTAACTCCCTCCGAGGAATCGATATAGGTATCCGCGGGCCTACCTTGGTTTTGGCTCCAACAAACGCGCACTCCACTGAATCATTCAAACAGATTCTAAAGTACGCAACTGCTGCCATTGCGTGTTCGCTTGCGTCCACAAACACATGTAGTTGGATGGATACATTGTCGTCCACGGTCAACTTCGAGTAGCATCTTGGGATTCCTACGTTCTCAACCAGAGGAAGTATGCGTAGCCACTCATTCCACTGATGCTGTAAACGTTCGGGTATGCTTTCGTCCCAGTCTATTCCAGATCTCCACACTTCTTGAAAGAGCACTTTAAGCATCATTAAGTAGTGTGATAGGAAACCCAAGGGGTCGAATATCGACATTAACACCTTCAACAACTCACGCTTGGTAGGTGCTCTTCTAGCCTCTAGAATGTCTTCGTGGACCTTGGCAAGGCGAATGGAAAAGGTGAATATGTCTGCTTCTGTTTTCCACCATATTCCGAGTACTTTTGCGGATGTTGATTCAGCACTACTTAAACCTTGAATCTGCTTGTCTCCACCAGATGATTCACCCAACGCTTTCACAACCGCACTCGAGTTCGACAGCCAACCTCGCATATGGAACCCTCCTGGATTGCCTCTTGATCGGTATCGACGCTATCCATAAAGTCATCCACATAATGGTTGTCGGTGATGGCTACAACGACCCTCGGATACAATTGAATGAATTCCTTAGCGTTCACATTCTTAACATACTGTGCAACGCTAGGTGAGCAGGATGCGCCGAAGGTTACGACTTCCATTACAAAAACGTCAGGAGCTCGTTCTGTTTCTCCATTTCTCCACAGAAAACGTTGCGCCTGTTGATCCTCCTTTCGAACACGGATTTTGTGAAACATTTCACTGATGTCACCATTTATTGCAACTCGACGTGCCCGAAAAGAATACAGCACCTTTGGCAGAGCAACAAGCTGATCAGGTCCCTTCAGCAACATGGAGTTTAAAGGCACTCGACCTACCCTCGCAGCTCCATCCCAAACTAAACGTATCTTCCCAGGCTTATTTGGGTTCGTAACAACGAATGTTGGCAAGTACCAAGTTCTTGGAGTCATCAGCTGGGCCTCCATCTGATTCAGTTGTCTTGCATAGCCCTTCTGCAAAAGGCTAGCCATCTGCCTGTTCAATGAATCTTTGAGGGAAGGATCCGATTGCATTTTTCTTTCGATGCACTGAAGTCGCTTGAGTGCCATTGGATAACTGTTCAGCATCTGTATGTCATCGTTCTTCCACAAGAGCCCACTTTCAAAGGAGTTGCCACTGCGCCTAGTTGTTTGCTTCAAAATGCTTAGAGCCCTCTTTTCATCATTGGTCTCAACGTACTCCTTACCAGTGCCATGACTTTCTAAGGCAAAGTAAGCGTACACATCTTCATGGAGCTCTCTCTCACACTCACACGCCTGATAGTGGTGGAAACAATGATGCTGTTTCTTGGTTTCCCTTCCGTAGCTCCCACACACGATCCAACCCAGACGTGTTTTCATAGCAATTGGTTCATTGCACATACCCTCAGATATTTTGAGCGCAGCCCCTAGATACTCGTTTTGCAATCCTATCAACAGCTTCGGTTGGACGTCTGTGTACGAATGAAGTGGTAGTCCTCTCAGGTGTCAATACTTTGCCTGAGCAGCGCTGGCATCGAAAGACTGCTTTGGTAAACTCAACTTTTCGACTGTACGAAAGCCCTGCAACATGTAGCGCTTCGAATTGCCAAGTGAGCCTTGCTGCGACGATACTTCAATGGATACTAAGAGCGAACCCATTTCTTCCCTGACGACGTCTGCTGTCCACTTCAAACAAAGTGGTTTGTTGACACCTTTTAACTTCAACGTCTCCGCTACTTCTTTGTCCAACAGTGTTAGCGACGATCCGCTGTCCAAAAACGCGAACGTTTCAAATGCTTTTCCATTCGCGTGTATTGTAACTGGAGCAATACGAAAGAGAACATCACAGTCCTTGTGCTGGTGCGCACAGACTCGCGCATTTGTCACCAAAGTCTCGTGTAGCATGTTGTGATGCTTATCTTTATCTCTGGTGATAAAATCAGACCACCAGCAGTTTCCAAAGCCTTTCCTTTAAGCGCCCGCTGCAGCCGCACCAAATTCTCCGCGTTATCGAAACCACATAATTCCGTGCTGTTGTTGAAATTACTTAAAAATACCGGCCACTCTTCCGGCTTGCCACTGAACGTTGGCAAATCTTTTACTAAGACCTGCCGCGCAGACAGTTGATCTGCTGTCAGTACTCTTTGTGGTTTGATTTCCCTGTGCTGGATAGATGCACTCTCCGTCATCTTCGTCGGAGGCTTCTGTTGTTCTTCTTCATCACCGTCTTCCATCTCTAGGAGCTCGTACTTTCTCCTTAGGTACTCCATCAAGTAACCGCTGCTCCTCCAATCGCTCCAGCTCCCGTTTCATATTTCTGCTCCGAATTTTCGCGGACTCCACCAAAGGTGAACTAGTTGGTCTTGTACCATTCGACTCCCCGCACCTAGTGCACATCCAACTTTTTTCAGCTACCGATTCATCTACTCCTGCGCATGTGAAGTGAAACCATTTATCACATACATCGCACTGCACCATTTGATCATTATCTTCCGCCAAGCAGCTGCCGCATACACCGTTTGTTCGCCTCTTTGGCGACATCATCCTTCCGGTCAACTCCTTTCTTTATTCTGCTCGAGAATGATTTCCTTTCTTTCCTTTTTCAGAAATTCGCTTTCTATTTTTCCAAGAATGTGACGGACAGTTAAAACAGCATTTCCATGGTATCTGATATTAAGTTTTATTAAAATTAAAAATACACAAAAATAATATATATTTATATACCTGACTTGGAAAAATATACTGCACTGTCAGGAATCTGTCCATCCAAAGATCAAACGATCGTTAAAGAGATTAATTTAAATATATGTAAGTGCCGCCAATTGTAAAAAGAAAAAGTGCTGTCATCAAGTGGTATGTCCACTGCTTTTTCTTCCGGAATTCTGTGAGAAAGAAAGTGCTGCCAACAATGTGTTCGTCACTCTTTGTCTGGAATTCTGTCAGTGACAGTGACTTTAGTACAGGCTATCGAGAAACGGTTTGGGGATAGCCACATGCAGGAGGTCTACAAGGTCCAATTGTAAAGCCAAACGCAGCAGCGAGGAGAAACACTGCAGCAGCTCCAAGCAGACGTGAGTAGACTGGCACATCTGTCATACCCCACCGCAAGACAGGAAATTATCGATGAAATGGCAAAAGATGCATTTATCAGGGGAATTGCAGATTCGAAGCTACAGTCAGCAGTAAGGATGGCCGGGAAAAGAACCCTTGCTGAAGCACTTGCCTTCGCTCTGGCGATGGAAGCAGCCAATCAGGCTTCCAGGGGAACACATTTCGTCAGAGAAATAGCATCTATCGAATGCTCCTGCACAAGAATTAGTGCGGAGTAACGAGATACTCGACGGAATAGACGAATAATGCGCTGCTGGAATTGCAATAAAATAGGACACCTTCAAAGGCAGTGTAAAGAACCGGTGCCACGAAAAGACTGCCCTCACTGTGGTGACAAGCAAATAGAGGAAGAAACCCACAGAAACAGCCATCAAGAAGCCGGTCAACCTTCCCGAAGCCATCAGTCGGGAAACGCTTAAGCACCATCTTCGCGGGGCAGAAGTTGGTAGCAGGAGTCGACGGCCCCAGGACCATCATCCAAGTCTTGCTGGAAAAACGATGCAACGAAAGCCTTCTAGTAGAAGTAGTCAGTGGAAAAGAAAAATGGATGGCAACAATAGACACCGGTGCCACGGCCTCAATTATCAGGAGGAATCTTGTGCAGAAGTCTTGGCTGCATAACACTAGCAGTTGCAGCTTGCGAACAGCTACAGGAGCAACCATTAAGGTATATGGTGAAGTCCGCATAAAAATCCAATTGGCCGGAATAACATTCACTCACGCGTTTCTGGTAGCTGACATATGTGACGAGTGCATCATTGGTACAGACTTCATGAGAGAACATGGACTTGTAGTCGACTTGGGGGCACAAACCCTGAAATACGGAAACATGGAGATACCAATGATATACGGAAACGCCAATACCTCAGTCTCAAATGTCGCTCAAATGCAATCAGAGTCTAGAGCCTTCGTCAGAAGCAATTTCTATTTGATGGAGCTAGAAAAGAGAAGAGACTTCATGGTGGGAAAGACCTTAGTGGAGCCAAAGAACAACAACGACGAATCCGTCAACCTGCAAGGCGTCTTCCATTGGCAAAGCAAACAGAAGTTGCCGAAATGATGTCGAAGATGAAAGCTGAAGGAGTGATTGAAGAATCGCAAAGTCCGTGGGCATCTCCAGTGGTCCTCGTGAAGAAGAAAGATGGCAGCACGAGATTTTGTGTAGACTACCGACGTCTCAATGATGCCACTAAAAAGGACAGCTACCCACTTCCGAGAATCGATGACACTTTGGATATGCTTTCTGGAGCGAAATGGTTTTCAACACTTGACTTGAAGAGCGGTTACTGGCAGGTAGAGATAAATCGTACGGATCGTGAGAAAACTGCCTTCACTACAGGAAGTGGTCTTTGGCAGTTTGCAGTGATGCCGTTTGGACTGTGCAACGCTCCGGCCACCTTCGAGCGACTAATGGAACGAACATTGCAAGGACTCACCTGGAAAACCTGCCTAGTATATTTGGACGACGTTATCGTCATAGGTAAGACGTTCGAGGAGCACCGCGAAAATCTAAAAGAAGTGCTGATTTAAAGCTCAACCCAGAAAAATGCGCCTTGTTTCGTCCGGAAGTAAAATATCTGGGTCACATTATATCAGTGGAAGTAGTAAGAACGGATCCTGACAAAATCGAAGTCGTGAAAAGATAAACACCAACTGAGAAGCTTCTTGGGACTCGCCACATATTACAGAAGGTTCGTAAAGGATTTTGCTGGCATTGCAAAGAGCCTGCATCAACTTACGGAAAAAGGCCGACAGTTCAGGTGGTCTGGAGAATGCGAAAAAGCATTTCAAGAACTGAAGCAACAGCTGTGCAATGCCCCCATCTTGGGTTACCCCATGCCCGGAAAAATGTTCATCGTGGACGCAGACGCTAGCAATGTTGGGGTCGGAGCTGTTATCTCCCAAGTTCATGACGGTCAAGAGAAAGTGGTCGCATATTACAGCAAAGTACTCTCCAGACCTGAAAGGAACTACTGTGTAACCCGGCGCGAGCTTCTGGCTTTAATTCTGGCTACGAAGAATTTCCATAAGTACCTCTATGGACAAAAGTTCATTCTCCGGACAGACCACGCAGCTCTGAAATGGCTACTCCAATTTAAAAACCCTGAAGGCCAAGTTGCAAGATGGATTGAGCAGTTGCAGGGCTACGTCTTTGAAGTGCAACACCGCAAGGGAAAACTCCACTCAAATGCTGATGCTCTCTCTCGTCGACCGTGCGGAGTAAAATGCGAACACTGCAACCGTAAAGAAGCGAAAGAATAGGCCACTATTCAAGTGATCAGGACTGAGCCAATAGAGGGTTGGAGTATAGACGAAATCCGTTCCTCCCGACAGGCAGACAATGACATCGAACCAATTTTGGCCCGGAAGGAACACGAGGAAAGACCAAGCTGGCAGCAGATATCAGATCGGAGCCAAACTCTGAAGGCATACTGGGCACAGTGGGACTCGCTTTTTGTGCAAGATGAATTGCTGAAGAGAAAATGGGAAAGAGCAGATGGGACAACATCTCGTATGCAGCTAATAGTGCCACGGTCCAGAGTCAGCCAAGTACTCCATGAAATACATGACGGTATCTCAGGAGGCCATTTGGGAATAAACAAGACGTTGGAAAAGGTAAAAAGCAAGAGGCTAAGACCGTAGCCGAACAGATAGTCAACAACTGGGTGAGCAGATTTGGGGTCCCAATGGAGCTGCACTCTGATCAAGGGCGAAACTTTGAATCAAAAGTCTTCCAGGAAATATGCCAATATTTGGGAATAAGAAAGACAAGGACAACGCCACTACACCCTCAATCTGATGGAATGGTCGAGCGATTCAATCGGACCTTGAATGAGCATCTATCTAAGGTTGTCAGCAACTGCCAGCGGGATTGGGATCGGCACATACCCCTCTTCGTAATGGCCTACCGAAACGCGGTCCATAGCTCAACAGGGCACACACCATCCGAAATTTTATTTGGTCAAACAATTCGGTTGCCAAGTGAAGCAAAATTCGGATCCCCACCGACGGAGCCCAAAGAGGTGAACGAGTACGTGAATGATATACGCAGCAGGATTCGTAAATTGCATGAAGACACCAGAGAAAATATGAAGCTACTCGTAGCAAGCAGCCGCATGAAAACTAGGTACGATATCAAGGCGAAATCTTCCGGTTTCAACGAAGGAGATCTGGTCTGGCTGTATAATCCTCAGCGTAAGAAAGGCAAATCACCAAAATTGCAATAGGACTCGGAAGGTCCATACAAGGTGGGTGATAACCCGCATTAATGACGTTGTCTACCGGATCCAGCGTGGGGATCGAGGAAAATTGAAAGTGGTCTATTTGGATAGAATGTGTCATTTCAACGGGATGCTGAATGACGAAGTTGTTCGGGACGAACAACTGTAGGGAGGGAGCAATGTAATAACCACTTAAATGTGAGCAGCGACATCTAGATTTACAGAGCAGAAGATGTCGATGCTCGAAGACCAGAAGATTTCGATACTTGAATAACAAAGTCTCGACCATTGATGACTGGAGAGTGGAATCGAATTTTCTAGAAAATTGGAAATTGTATGGGACGCTGGATGGCGAAGATTGTTCTCGAAGTATGTCATTCGAGTATAAATACCAGCATCCCCAAGGTATGCAAATCAGTCCTAAAGTGAAATCTGAGGTGTTAATTAGGAGAAGTGATTAAGTGGTTTAAGTAAAAGATGAGAAAAGTATAAGTGGTTGAGAAATTGGATTGTATTGAGAGAAACAATTAAATAGTGAATTGTAACTGTACTGAATAAAGGGATTTGTATTGAAAAGAATAAGGTCTATCATTTGTACCCACACAAACATTTTACAATATCTTCTTTGAGTCTTCAGAAATCAAATTTCTAAGCCTGTTCCATTTTCATTACCCATGCTAATTTTGACTTTGAGGTCATTTTTGTCCTAGAAATTCCTAACGATTTCTCAAAAATAATCCACCGATCTGGAATTTTGCACACTTCTTCTAGATAGTTATGATTTTCTAATGATTGAACAAAGGTCTTTTTTCACTGATTACGACTTATTTTACAAGGCAATATGTGGTGTAGATTTGACCGAAAATTGTACTTTTTTGCATAAAACAAAAAAATTCAAATTTAACATTTTTTAAGCTTTTCGTTCAATTACGAGCTATAATCACCTACAATACTAACAGAAAATATTCGGTTTTTTGATTACAGGTAAAGCTATCATGAATTATCATGACCACTGCGAGGATATTTTTTGCTAAGGGGTTTCCGAAAACCAGGTTTAATTAAAGTTTTATAAAATGTTGTTAAAATGCTGTTCTTTTATATAGTTGAAAGTTTGAATAAAATAATTATTTTATTATATTAAAAGAAATTGGAGGAAATTGCTTTTTTAACCTTCGAATTCCATGTAACGCCTTAAATATGGTTTTATAAAATGTAGCTTAATGTTATCAACGTGTATATCAATGAATTGTTCCAAAGCTGTTGGCCTTCCTTGTATTGGTTTTAATGTTCGTTTTATGCCTAGACGATGTTTCTCTCTCTGGTGTTAAATTAAAAGTTGCTGTCTTGGATTCTATTGGTGTTTGGTCCGTTCTTCGTTCTATTTTTTATTGTTTTCTAGGAATAGAGATTAAATAAGCAACTTCAAGAGGCGTAGAAAAATCTCTTGGAAGATCTAAAGTCTGAAGATATTTGTGAGATAGATTATTGACATATTTTTTTTTCAGAACAATGGCGTTCAAACCATCAGAACCTGGAGAAAAGTTTGTTTATCTTGTCTAGTAGCCATGCTGATGTTATTTCAATAGACATTGGAGGTATCGAATGGAGTTCAGTTTCAACTGAAAACGATTCACTGAAGAAATTATTGAAAAATTTGGCTATGGTTGTTAAGTCAATCGATTACATATTGAAGGATTTGAGGCTGACGAATAGATTGAAGTAAAAGAATCTTTTGGATTCAGAGATGACGGTAGATTGCATTCGGCTGAGCGAAATTCACGTTTCGATTTAGATTTTATGTATTCGCACTATGTACATATAACTTATTTATCTTATTGCAAAGTGCACGTAGTTCTTCTTCCAAGGAGGAGATGACGAAGGATTACTATGTAGAAGGTAAGGAACAGCTAGCGTAAAACCGTGAAAATCTTATCACAAAAGATTTTCGCAGTGGAATCAACAGTGAGGTTTTTATCGAGTATGAAACTAAAGTCAACACTGTTGCGAAGATTGCCGATTAGTGTAATTTGTGAAAGAAAGGTAATAGAATTATTGCTATTATATGGAAAAAAAATAAGGAGGGGAGGATTAAGACGTTTAAGCACAGATGCTATAGTTTACATAGATATTGCACGCCGAAGGAAAAAATCTAACCAATTTTTAATTGCCTGTTTTTACTTCGAACTTCAAGTTCTGAACAATTTGTATGAACAAAACCTATAATAAACCGAAGTCAATTCTTGGGATCGTATGTGTTGTATTGTGTGTACAGCCGACGGGCAGGCATGCGCCGCGCCGTGCAGATGTGTCTGTGGTTTCTGGTTTTCAACCCTTATCTTCATACATACACATGGCTGTGTAGTTGCTTTACCTCATTCGCTGTCGACTCTCGACAGATTTGGATGTTTATTTATGTGACTGAACAATTTTTCTTAGTAAATTTTGTCAGCGGCACTTTTCAGCGATATAATATTTTGCAGTTTATTCTTCGATAGCAATGGGTGACAAGAGATTATCTGGAGTTTCTTGTTCTGTTTGTAGGAAAACTAAAAGGAATTACCCTGACTTGAAAATTGTTAAATGTCCTTCTAGGGAAAAAAATGAAATTTTAAATAATTTGTGGATGAAGGCATGTGGTTTTAAAAATGAAGGCAAATACTTTGTTTATGGAGATCATTTTTGTCCCGAGTTTGTAGGAAAAAAATATCTTAAGGCGGATGCTGTTCCTTCCTTAAATTTAAATTCTGATTTGGATTCAAACTTGAATTTAGAAGATCTGAAGTCTCCTTTAACTAAACGAAGAAGAACGTCGAGCAGTTGCAGCATTTCATGTGCAAGGTGCGATCAGTTATTGGAAAGATGTGCAAAAGAGGAGAAAAAAAAATGCGACTTTAAAAAAAATATTGTTAAGTTACCAACTTAAATTAAAAAAAATTAAAAATAAAACATTATAAAAAGCGCATACTGCCATAAATTTTTTTAATAAAAATAAAATATCTACGACGTCTCAAATCGAAAGGCTCAATATTTCAGACCATTCAAAAACATTTTGTAAAATGCTTCTGAAAGAATCAAAGACTACAAAATATACAAGCCACGAAAAATAAATTTCCCAAAATATTTATTATAGATCACTAAGCTTTAAACTTCCTCACATTTCCTCTTTCTGTAGATGGGCTCCTGTAAAAGGATTATGTTGTATGAAAACAATGTTCATTCGTATCTTAAGTCAAAGTTCACTCTATTAAACCAGCGAGAACGTTGTATTGTTTCGAAGACCTTGGTTTAGAAAGAAGTAGATTGTTTGCTAATGAAATATGTGTTTTCATGCTAAATTGTTTGTTTGATAGTTGGAAAAGTGTTTTAAACTGTTTTGTGTCAGCAAACGGTGTAAATGGGGATAACCTAAGCAAAATTATAAAAAACAATTTGAAAATCTGGCAAGAACTTGGTCTAAAGGTATGTGCTAGTGTTTGCGACCAAGTGGCCAATAATAGAAAAGCTTATAAAATTTTAGGTGTTTCAGAAAAAAAACCCATTTATAATTTTTAATGATGAACAAATATTTTGTTCTTATGATTTCCCTCATTTGTTAAAATCACTTCGTAATGTTCTATTGAAACTAGATCTACAAACCTCCAGATGGTAAATTGTCTTTTGATGTTATTAGAGAAATATACAATTTGGAAGTTGACAACGTAGCTAAGACATGTTTAAAATTTCGAAATGCCAAATGCCTTCGAAAAAATGCATGTTCACCTTGCAACGCAAATATTTAGCCGGACAACTGCGGCATTGATTCGAACTGCTTTTGAGCTTAATTGCTTAAAAGAAAGCTCTAATAAAGCTGTAGCAACGAAAAAGTTCTTACTAAAAGTGAACAATGTATTTGACTGCATGGATAGTGCTTCACTTTATGACAAGAATGTTTTAAGACGGGGAGTTCAGCTAGAGAATCCAGCTTATAATGACTTGAAACAATTTTTGTCTATGTGCAAAAACCAGTTAACCTTCCAAGAAACTTTTGTTTAAAAGGAATGGAACAAACTATAAACGGGGTCTTATTACTTTGTCATGATATAAGCAATGGCATATATGAATACGTGGATTATTTACTAACAAAGAGAATTCATCAAGACGTATTAGAAAATTTATTTTCTATTATTCGCATCAAAGGTGGTTACAACAAAAATCCGTCTGTTTACGAATTTAATGTTTAGAAGTCGTCAAATCTTATTAATTTTTCTCCTTTCAGTAACTGTGATGATGATGATGTAGAATTTTTAAACGTAGACTTATCCCCAATTCAAACTAATATTCCAAAAACTTCTTCATTGCTTCATTGCAGAACATCGTATGCGATGAAAGTCTGTACGAGAAAGTCATTTGTGATATGGAAATCAAAACTAAAATCACATTAGAAATAACAGCAATAGTGTGAAATTTAAAAAAAAAATCGATTGTTTTTACATATTTCGATAAGTTATACCTTTAAAAATAACATACTAAAATTTTAAATCGATATATCAAATAGTTTTTGAGTTACAGCCATTTGAAGAGTAACTGCTCGGCAGTTAATATTTAATTAGCATACGGGACGTACCTGAGGTATTGTTCGGAGTCTACCGTCTCTTCCTAATGGTTGCAACCGTTATAATACGATTCCAGTTTCTATTGTAGGCTTTCAGGTATACAGACATATATACGAGTATGTATATATATGGGCCTGGAATAGCAGATTAGCTGTAAGTATGATTTTAATCCATAACAGTGAAAACGATCATTTTATCTTTTGTGGGAAACGACAGTCTAGATTCTATGTATGTACATATTTTCTTCCCATATCAAATACGTAAAAAAAAACTAAACCAAAAATACATAAATAAAATAGTAGAATTTGTGATCAACCTGTTGATAGCAGCTACAACAACCTTTGTCTATCATTTCCCGAACCCAATTTCAATCATCCCTTTCCAGTCGATGTTTTGTTTTGTCTTAACTTTTGCCTCTTTCCATGGTTTGTGCACAGCAGATCGACACTGCACCCAAAATAAAAAAAAAATAAATAAAAAAAACCTACAAGTGGTGGCCGTGGTGTAGTGGTAGTAGCAAACGCTTCTTACTGGGAGGGTCCAGGTTCGAATCCTGCCCATGGCAAAATCAGTTTTTCATTGTATAATTGGAACTCAGACAAAAAAATTCTGCGTGTGAAGGCATAACACTGACATGTAGATTTGGCTGTTATAAGAGTTTCAAGCAATGAAAAAAATACTGGGAATTATATCTCGAATCACTCTGAGTGAAGAAAAACTCTCCGTCCTATTCGGACTCCACCCCTGGAGAGCAAACATAGAAACCAAACACACCTGAGTTTCAAACCCCACTACAAAAACAATTTTCCTTTCTCCTCATTCTAACTTTCCGCCCGCGCCCTGGCAACAGTAAAAGGGTATCAACCCCTTAGGCGCGCGTAAATTATAAAAAAAAAAAAAGTGAAACATCCGATTTCAAACCTCTATGAAGATTAGAAGGCAAAAACGGTACCTTAGAGAGTATGAAAGATCATTCGATACAACGGAGTTTGTTGTTTGTTTGATCTCAAAGAGAGGTTTCAAGCGAGGAAACGCTGAAAAGAACATTCAGTTAGTCTGGTGATAAAAAGGTGTTCGATTCTGAATTTTGAAAAGGAGAAAGAAAAAATTAATAAACTAAGAAAAAGCAATAAGATTTACACAAAAACAAATCAGTTTGTGCGGTCAATTTTAAACACGAAAACAAAGCGAAGTATAAACCAGTGGTGAAAGAAACATTTCAATACAAAAAATATATATATAATTCGAACGCGAAAAATAAAATAAAAACAAAGAACTACACCGAAAAAAAAAACAAAAAAAAAAAGTCTGTTAATATCGACCGAATGGTTTTGACAAAAACAAAACAAAAAAAAACTGTTAACTAAACAGAATCCCAAGAGCACAGGAATCCGCAAGTGCATCCGTGGCAGCAAATAGAACTGCAAGAAAATAGTATCGAGATCATCCCTTGGAAATTACCCAGCACACAAAGCACAATTGAAGAATTATCCAGCATACCAGATCGCAGTCACCCAGTCGACCAACGCAGTGCAGTTTCACATCCCCCCGTCACCCTACTCAACCTAACCCACCTAATTCTTGCAAAAGGCATTAATTTATATGTGTATTGTAACAGTCTTCTTTTCCTAAATTTCATTTTTTTTTTAATTTCAATAGTTTTTACTGCTCATTAAAAAAATAAATAAACATAAATACATATATATATAACGGCAATGTCAAAGAAAGACAAACAACACTGAAACATATAAAAACAAAGATTTAATATCTACGGTACATATATGTACGTACATACTCGTGGGACATACAGCCCTTACATACATACATTTAGTGATAACGGCATTTCATTTTAATTTTGAATTTGATTTACCTAACGTTATTATTTTACTACATATAATACTAGACTAAGTTGCTTTCATATCAGCATACTCGTACTCATGTGTAGACTCATTTATATAAGAAAGTTTTTTTTTTTTTCCTCATCTTTCAACGATTTGTTCCCCCCTCCCCTCCCCCTCTCTTTTTCAGAATGAATTTGTATATATATAAACTCACTTGAAATGCGCTTTATGTTTTTTTTTTTTTTACTTTATTTTCGGGTCATAGGGAGTCTTAGGGGAAGATAAATCGGAAATGAAATGAAAATGAGAAGGGAAGTCATTTTCTGTTTTTAAATTCATCATATAGGATGCATTTCTAAGTGTTAGACCATAGGGGCGTGAAGAGATACTTTGGCGAAACATGGAGTGATAATCAAGGAGTCAGCGGACAAAACAAGGGGTAGCCGCACAAGATATCCACGGACCGCGTAGCTACCATGGTGTGACTAGCTATCCATGCTAGCCGGGGTGGGAAATTTTCCGTAGGAGAGCACATCACCCAGCTCTCCTCTCTTTTGGTGCGATTGGAGGTGAGAATTTAATTTCAAATTGATTTCAACGGGAAGAAGATTTAAGGTTGTCGCTTAGGACAAATTCGGGTCCCTTTTTTTCATACAAAAAAAAGGAAACTTTTATACAGCTCAACTAACATCAGGAGAAGGCATGAAAATAATGTAACTGCGGATGGCCATTTTCAGTAGCAAGATCCCACCCCATTCCGACGAGCTTAGGATAGAGCTAAAACTTGCATGCCTACCGCTGCTGGATGGTCAAGCCCCCTCCTACTCTTTGCCCGGACTGGCCGCTCTAGGTGCCTGTACTCGATGGTCAAAAGAGTGAAGGAAAGGTAGAAGGGAGGGTTCTTCGTGGAATTGGGTTTTACTTCCAATTATTAGTTGTATTTACCATCGTTGTACATACAGTCACTAGGTTGAAGGACCCTGGGTTTAGTGCAAATTACCCCCCATATTATTTTTGCCCAGCATTAATGGCAGGGCAATAATAATTATCGTTACACTTTAAACGCGTTTTTCTCGAAACAGCATTTTTCAAATTTGCTGCAGTGATAACTCGGAGACAAATGATCCGATCACTAATCAAATTGTCTGCATGTTCTGTATATAAAGGGTCCGCCATTTAACGTTTTTTTTTTTCAACTAGTGCTTATTTCGTGAACGGTAACACCTAGCTCATGTCTGATCTGACAGATAATTAGTTTTATCCTTCCGGTTAATAATGGAAAATAATTTCATTCAAATGGCTGCCTCGGCTGGCCATGCAGTAGCCTACACGATCGGTCCAAGTTTTAAGCACATTATCGATTGTGTGCAGCTGTATTTCACCAATGGCTTCACGAATATTGTCCTGTTGAAACCAAATGTTGCCAATATCCTCCTCTTCAATTTTTGTGAACAAAAATTCGTTCAACATGGCCCGATAACGATCGCCATTGACTGTAACGGCCACTACTTGCTCATTTTCGAAGAAAAATGGCCCAATTATGCCTCTGGACCAAAATCCGCACCAAACAGTGACTCGTTTTGGGTGTATCGGCTTTTCAATGTATGGGTGCGGGTTTTCTGTGCCCCAAATGCGAAAATTTTGCTTGTTTACATACAAGCAGTATGTATTCTAATTAATGTCGCAGTATTTCCCAGCGTTGTTCAAGCGTATACACAACCATATTCGTTTAGCGGAAGGATAAAACTAATTATCTGTCAAATCAGACATGAGCTAAGTGTTACCATTCACGAAATAAGCACTAGTTGAAAAAAAAAAACGTTAGATGGCGGACCCTTTAGTTCTCCATACAATGACCTACCAGTTTTTTGATCTGATCAAAAATCGAATTTTGGCAGGCCAAAAACGACCAAAATTTTGGGAAAAATTCAACTTTTTTTTAAAAAACGCCGCCATTTTGTCAACTTTTGATTTTTTTTTTTCAATCGTAGGTCATTGTACGGACAATATCTTCTAGTTTAACGAGAATTGTTTTTTTTTTATATTTCATCCACGGAGAAGGCCGGAATCACTGCAGCAGTGGAGGGCCTTTTTTTTAGCGCCATCGGAGATCGCGTGTATCTGCAAAAATATTTAATTTTTTTTTTTCAAAAATTTTACTGTGTATTCTTAAAATATGTATAAATATACTCTTAAAATTTTGAAACAATTGCTACAGTAGTTTTTTTTTTTTAATTCCCAAAAATCGCATTTTTTTTAGGCTGTCACACTAGGTGTGCCCCTTAAGGCACCAACTAATGAATTTTTTAACGTTCACTTCAAGGTATTTAATAGAATTTTCAGAGAACGTCCCAAAGAAAGAAATATAAGAGAGACAATGGCCTTGGAATGCATAAGGATAACAAATACTAGAGATCCGAAAAAGTCCTTGCTATAAGTATCGCAAGGACCTTCTATACTTTGCTCCTCTCGTTCTACTACGGAAGCATTGTTCGTGGAAGATAGAAAAAAACACAGCATCCAAAAATGAAAAAATTCAAATTTTATTTGGAAAAAACGTAAAACAACTAATCAAGAAACACAACATTAAAGAGAGCGCATTCTGCTTTGACCTTCCTACGGTTCTTAAATATAATGTTTATTATCAGTCAAATTTGATTTTAAAAAATTACGTTGCGAAAAACGGAAAACTTCTATCCAACAATCAGAACACAACTTGATAATACAAAACAATTAAGAGTAACATCATGTCTGAGTATGATTCACTCTAGTTCGATCGAACTGAGACGTACGGGTACGTCCCATTGAATGGGAAAATGGTTAGATTTTTTCATTCGGCGTGCAATATCTATGTAAACTATAGCATCTGTGGTCTAAGTCTAATTAGGAGAGAAGAAGTTCACATTCTAGGGTAACACAATTTATAGTATTTTATATTATATTTACATAATATATCCCATCTTGTAAGGAGTAGCATTGATTTGAAAAGGCCAGAGGACATAAAAATTGCCAAGAACTATGATATCGTCAAAGAAGTCAATAACATCAAAAGGAGAGTCAACCACTTTTGTGGCACGTGTTGGTTTGCGGCGATTTGTACGAAGAGAAAACGGCAGACTTTACGAAAGCCGAAGTTAGCGAAGCAGTAAAACGAATTAATAGGGGACCTGCAGTCGGCCGGATAACATATCCTCTGAAGTGTAAACGACAATCGTAAATCAGGGGCTTAATAGGCTCGCGATCTTATTCAATAAAATGATGAGAGACAAAGCTGGAGTTATTAAACTCCAAGCAGGCAGTGTGGCCTGCTTCAAAATTGATCGCGTTTTATTTTGTTGCTGAGTGAAAGCTGTATTTTTGAGTTAAATTAATTATTTTCTCTATTTTAACCATTGCAGCTATTTTTATAACTAAATTAAATTATTTAATTTAATATTATTAACCAAGGTTACCAGAACAGAAAATGTAATCCAACAAAGTTGGCTTCTTCTTGCTGTTACATAAGCCAACTGCAAGATAATTTGCAAGATCTTTAAAATAAAAACACATTCAATATGCTTTTTGATAATTACTACTCGTATGTACTATAATTAGAGTTTTTAATAATGTAATATCGTTATATTAAATTGGCTCTTTACAAGAGATTCCTGAAAAGTATCGTGGTAACCTACGTGTTAAGTTTTAAATCATATTTGTGCCTCAATAGTTATTGTTCTCAAAACGTTCTTTTATCAAAAAAAAATAGTAACAATCTGTTGGCTTCAATTTAATCTTTTATCATATTAAATATAAGTGTCTGAATCAATATTGTATAGTAACTATATAACACATAATAATAAATTATAAAATATGATTGTGAATTGTCATGATTCTCCTTTGAAATGTATACCTCTTGGAATATTATACCAGTTTTATCTGACATTTGTGACAGCACTGCTCTTTGCTTTTGTTTTCTGATAAGCTTGCTCGAAAATAATTCAATCGATTGAAATTTCGTTTTTTGCAAATTTGTTGCTCCTTTCAATTGTTTTAAGTGTGCTAATTCCATCTAAAGGCTTTACGAAGGAGATTACACCCGAATTCGATTTAAAAAAAATGTAAATCTATTCATTTAAACCCAAGTAGAATTGCTACAATCACAACAACCCTTCAAACAAAACCAAAAAAGCCACCTCCAACTTTGAAAAAAAATTACATTTTGCCACCATATGGATTGAACATTTAATTAAATTAAAGAAGTAAAAAGCCAAAACAATTTGCAACAAATAAATCAAGAGGGAAAACAGTCAAATTACCTATTTTCTATGGATGCGATTCGTGTAAACAAATTGATTAATGAACAGCAAAAGAAAAAAATGGAGCAACTTTCGGGTGTTATGATAATTATAATAATCGGCGGCGGAGTCTTAACCTTTGTCATGCTATTTATATTTGCCAAAAGGCAAATAATGCGATTCACACTACGATCGAGACGAGGGCCCCATGTTCCTGTGGGCAATGATGCCAAGAAGGTTCGCAAAGTGTACATGGGAATTCCAAGAGCTGTGGTGTGATCTTTTTTTTCTTTCTTTTAGGGCATTCGACGTGAGATAGAACGCCGCATTGATTGTATACAAAAGATAGCACACGAACCGAAGCTGCTGTGGGATGATGACAAGTACATTCTTAAGCCAGATCAGCCTCTGCCGCCCTACTACTACCGAATGCAAGCTGTGGATGATATCAAAATCCTTGGTAGGCCGAAATATTTTGATTTTACATCAAAAGTAGAAAACACCTCTCTTTGTTCTTAGAAAAAGAAATCGCCAAGAGTGATGGAAGCGTTCGCCATCCCTACGATAGCTTGAGAGCGTTTCTCCTGACAACACTCGCGTCAACTTCTTTGAACGGCTCTGGTCAACGATTGATTCATCAATTTTGCGATATGTACGAGCATGCACGTCACGATCCAAATGACTTTGGAAGCGAAGAATACGAAGCTTACCATCGGTTGCTTCTTAAACTCCTCGACGCGTAAGTTTCGCTTTTATCAGCTATTTGAATACTTTGAATTACAATCTCTTTTTTGTTTTAGTGCAAAGCAATTAAAATCCTTCTCAAACAGCCGTAAGACATCACCCTCCCGCACGCCAAAGAAACAGACAAAAATGCATTCACTGCTGGACCCGTCACGATTGCGCCCACCACCGTTGAACACAGATCCAAATTCACCCGTCGTTGGCGAACTCAGCGGTCATCATTCCAAAGTTAATCTTACCCTCGGCCTGCAGCAACACCACATTCAGGATCAAAATCAGGAACGCGAAAACATTCGCAACCGCATGAAGCATCCATCACTGGGTGACGAGAATGAGATTCTAAGTGTGTCAACTTTTCACGACAACAACTCCTCTGGTGCATGATTGGAACAGATGTTACAACGCATCTCTTACTCGTTTCCATCCCGGATACCAAAGTGAACGCGTAGAATTCTGATCATTTGCTTCGTCTACTCCACGCCTGCTCTTAATTGTAAAAACCATTTGAACGATATCAAATTCGATTTAGTTTTAAGTCAATCCTCGTATGTATTAAGTTACTGAATTAGCCAAAAGATTAAACGGAAATATTAGATCTAGATAGAGCTACTTTCACTGTTCTCTAAGAGGTTTGTTGTTGTTTTTTTTTTTTTTTTGGGTAGCAATGTGACATTCTAAGTAACTAAAACAATTTAGGCTGCTCTTTTGGCTGGAAATCATAATAAGCAGTTTGTCTTATTATTTTTAATTCCTCGGACCCGTTTTGTGACATATGGCATCAAAAAACCCTGCGCTTCATGGTGTTTGGAATTCTGCAATGCGTTTAAGTAACGCTTCCTCATCTGTTTTCTTCAGATATTGTTAGGACGACAACATTTATTCCACGAGATTCTAGCTTTGTTTGGGTCATAGATAAACTAAACTAGATGCCAAACTCTACTAAATCTTTTGCAAACCCTTAACTTTCGCACTGCCCACTGTAAGTGAATTCCAACACTTTTGCATCTCTATAACTTTATCTAAATTTGCTAGAATGGAAGCAATTTACAATTAAAATTGCCAGGATGAGAGCGATCTGCACGAGTGGATGACGTTTTTTGGTTCAAATGGGCGTGGTTTGTATAAAAAAGGAGATAAATTGCCATTGATCACAATTCACACGTATTCACGGACAGAGTCTCAAGGATAGTGACGATCAGTAGAAAACCGGTTTTGATTTTCCAATATTTGGAAAGTTTGATATCTACATAGGTATAGTTAGTCTATGGTTTGGGTACTGAAAACATTGCTTTTCGAATGTCAGCCAACCGAACGCAGGTTTGCTTTACGATGTCGACTGCTTTCCAAAATTCAAACTAAATGCGCATTGTGACTGCACCTCGCATCTGTCATGCAAGCATGCGATGCGTATCCCGTTGCGCTATGAATCATGATGTTTTGGAATGTTAATGCGAATATTCACAAAATATATTTTAAAGCTAAAATTCAGTTAGAACTGAATTTCTTTTCAAACTACAGCCTCGTTGTAATTAAGTGTATAATCTCGCTTTATGTCCATTGATTTCTGCATATATTTAATTATAATAATATTTAATTATAACATATACGAGTAATTATATATTATATATACATTATTATTATACATACAGGCGTACCGGTGAAGTGAGCGTCAAATTACAAATGTCTCGATAGGGAACATTTATTGTGAACGGGCCTTATTTTTTTTGTTTGGTTGCTATGACACCTGTCAAATATATTTAGTATACATCAAGTCAAGTCATTGAGCCAGTGTAGCCAACTTAGGGGTTTTCCCCCTAAATTTAGGGTGAAAAAAAGTGTTTAGGGGGTTTTTTAGGGGGGAAAATAGTTTGGGGCTTTTTTTTAGGGGTATAATAATTTTTTTTAAATTGAACACCAACATACGAGGGCGGGTCAATAAGTCCGTGACTTTTTGAATTTCTGACCTCTTTACTGAAACAGCAACACTGCTCCTGTCAACAGGCATCAGTTGACTCCTGTCAAAATTTAAACTTGCTGCGTCAGTTAGTTTGTGTTTGATAGCTATTTTTATCAGACTACTCACTAATTTGAGGAGAAAATGGAAAAAGTGAATTTCGTGTGCTTCACTTCACAGGAAGGTTTGGCGTTGTTTCATCGCAATATGGAGGAGTTTTTGCGCCGTTTTGTAACCGTGGACGAAACATGGATCCATCACAACACACCAGAGAACAAGCAACAGTCAAAACAGTGGGTTTCTAAGGGTGAATCGGCGCCAAAGAAGGCCAAGGTGGGTTTGTCAGCCAATAAAGTTATGGTTACTGTTTTTTGGGATGCACGCGGGATAATTCACATTGACTACCTTCAAAAGGGAAGAACAATCAATGGGGAATATTATGCCAACTTATTGGACCGATTCAATGACGATTTGAAAAAAAAGCCGACCTCAGTTGGCCAAGAAAAAAGTTCTTTTCCACCAAGACAATGCAAGGGTGCACACATGTGCAGTTGCCATGGCAAAAATCCATGAATTGGGCTATGAATTGCTCCCTCATCCACCCTATTCTCCAGATTTGGCTCCGAGCGACTACTTCTTGTTCCCAAACCTGAAGAAATGGCTTGAGGGAAAAAGATTTGACTCCAATGATGGAGTCATCTCGCAAACAAAGGCCTATTTTGAGGACCTCGACAAATCATTTTTTTTGGAAGGGATAAAAAAATTGGAGAAGCGTTGGACAAAGTGTATAGAGCTCAAGGGAGACTACGTTGAAAAATAAAATTATTTTTTATCAAAAACTGTGTTTTATTCCAAAAGTCACGGACTTATTGACCCGCCCTCGTATTTGCTTAATGTGTACCTCGCCTACATTTAATGATAGTTACAACATCTGGTGGTTCAAAATGAGTGGTGTCAACTACAATAGAAAACGTGGAGCAGTTTTTCAAATACAGACGAATTTTATGCTGATGTTAGCAATAGTCTTGCTTTGTTTGTCTTTCGCAAATGCAAGTGTTGAGCGCGCGTTTTCCATTTACGCAATAATAAAGAATAAATTGAGAAAATAATATTTAAATTCTTTTAAAACTACCTATGTGTAATAAATCATAGTTTATTTAAGCTTTTATGAAGGTATTTTAGTTTATTTAATGAACCCCTGGGCCATTGGTCATTGCTTCATTTACTGATTCTCTGCTAATGGTTGTAAGCAAAGAAGCCGCTGATTCGGTTCGTGGCATAGCTGTTCTCATTGTCATGTATGGTTTTGCAAGAGATATTACAAGCTCACGCAAGAAAACTCGTTGCATTGTTTTTTGGTTCATTTGCCAATTTGGATTTATATCTGTATAAACAATGAATGCGTTCAGAGCTGAGATATCGATCATATTTGCGAATACCACCATCGGCCATCGGCTTGTCTTTTTTTTACAGCTGTAACAAGACAACATTTTATCAACAGTATCCACACCACCTAAAGGAAAATGTTTATCAATAAAATCAAAATTATGAGCATAGGAAGAAAACTTTGGCTTTGTTGTAAAATTGAATTATTTCTGGCAACTTTTTCCCGTCCGACTGAGCAGCATTGAAAGCATGCATTGTGCTTTGCAGAACTATGCATTTGTCTTTTCTGCCGACGTATGATGCAAGTGTTGTATCTTCGGTGAATGCAAATGTTGATTGGAACAACTTAACTTTTTTGCATTCCAGAAGTTTTGGTGGGATGCTTCTTTTGTTTTTCCGCATTGTACCGACCATTGTCAATCCTAAAAAAGAACAACTTTTGACCGATATCGTAAGATGAGAAAAAATTGTCCATTGTTATGTTGTGCCCTTTAGCCCACGAACCAGATCCAGTACTACACATTCACCTTGATGTTTTTCTGCAGAACCACCAATTGGTTTCCCCAAATACGGTTGGATTTTCCAAACATAGCAAGTTTCAGAGCAAACCAATAGCCAACATTTTATACCATATCTCTCAGGCTTAGATGGCATGTATTGGCGAAACTTGCATCTTCTACGAAAACCAAGTAATTGTTCATCAATGGTAACGTATTCAGATTGGTTGAAGAAATCAGCCAAAAGTTCTGACCATTTATCAAATATTTCTCGGATTGGAGCAAATTTGTCGGTAGAACTTTGCTGACGTCGGCTCATAACATCATCAAATCGAATTACTTAATTCATATATTCAAATGTTTTCTTTGACATTACCGCTCTGAAAATGGGACGTCCATATTCACCACCAAATAAATCCAACATTGAGACATAAAAAAAACACACCTGTACACTCCAGCCAAAAGGAGAACAGCGATATATGCATTCAACAAATTTGAATCAATTTCTATGTATTTGTCACCACATTTCGCATTTGCATATGCGTTTGACCACTTTAAAATAACATTCTCAATTGGTGGTGGAAAGAACAAGAAAAAAGCATCTTTGATATAATCAACACGTGTTCTTGCATATCTTGTTGTACCTGGACGCAAATTGATAACATTTTCATTTCGTAATCTTCCGGTTCGATTTCCAAATCATACCGTCATTTGAAACGAATAATGGATCGACGATTTCAGGTACTGAGGCAATTGTTTTTGCTCCATGTTCTTCACTCTGTTCCGTTTCATCAAATTCAGAATTACTTTCACTTCCAATCAATTCAACATTTTCTTCCGACGAATAATTTTCATCATTATCGAAAATATATTCATCAGAATCATTCAAAATTTCGTCCACCTCTTCCGCGGTAAGATATTTCGGTCTGTTCATGTTGTATTGAAAATATAGCTTGTCCAACGAATAAACGACACACGAACGAGTTTTGCGCGCTATCCAAGTACGAGTATGTGATATTTCTCAAACAAAGCAAAAAGCACTCTGACCTGGAGCATAGACTAACTATACCAAGATATCAAACTTTCCAGATATTGGAAAATCAAAACCGGTTTTCTACTGATCGTCACTACTGTGAGACTCTGTCCGTGAATACGTGTGAATTGTGATCAATGGCAATTTATCTCCTTTTTTATACAAACCACGCCCATTTGAACCAAAAAACGTCATCCACATTACACACACTCGTGCAAATCGCTCTCATTCTAGCAATTTTACTTGTAAATTGCTCTCATTCTAGTAAATTTTGGCAAAGTTATAGAGATGCAAAAGTGTTGGAATTCACTACAGTGTGTCTGTGCGAAAGTTAAGGGTTTGCAAAAGTATTAGTAGAGTTTGACATCTAGTTTAGTTTATCTATGACCTGGAGTAATGATGCATGATTTTGGCAAGCATTCGCTCACTGCATTCGGCTCTTGTGGGTCTGTTCCTTTTTTATGCCACTGCATGGACTCTTGTTTGCTTTCAGGGTCATAGTGGTGGACCCATGTTTCGTCCCCAGTAACAATTCGATCCATAACACCGTCCGCGTTCTCACTACACATCTCCAAAAGCTCTCTACAGCATGCGATTCTCACTTTTTTCTGAGGCGCTGTGCGCATTCGTGGCACCCACCTTGCACTGACCTTTGAAAGGTTAAGATGGTCATAGAATGATGTGAATGGTACCAATTGAAAGCTTGGTGATCTCTGCCATCATTTTCACCTTTATTCGGGCATCCTCAAGAACAAGTTTTTCGACTTCTTTGATGCTTTCTCCCGTACAAGCAGTAGCCGGGGGGCCGGAGCGGGGGTCGTCTTCAATGCTCTCTCTGCCTCTCTTGAACTCACTTTTGCACAGTTGATAATGAAGGTGCGGAACCCTGGTAAACAGCCACCATCTCTTCATGAATAGTTTTTTTAATTTTTCCTTGCTTACTGAGAAATTTAATTACAGCGCGATGCTCAATTTTCACCATCATCGTCTCAGTTGCCATTATGATTCTGTTTAACTAGAGATAAAACGCGAATTAATAATCACATTTATATGAAATTTTACATGAATGCACTAAAATAATAGTATTACTTGATAAATAAGTCAATTTATATATACAACCTCAGCTTTACCCCGATAACGAGAATATGTTGAACGACCCTCGTAGGAGAGCTATCAAAGTAAAGGGTGTTATCGCGCAATGCGATAGCTCTCAAATCGAAAAACGGCACAATGCTAAGGAATGACACATAACGCCCTTCGAGTAGACATAAGAATGTGCTCGAAGTGGCTGTGCCTGCTTTAGGAGGCGACTCCGTGTACAGAGCGTGTAGAGTGTACAAAATGTGTAATGAACAAAACGAAAGATTTAGGTAACTACGCTAGGTGGCAGACCAGCTGCATATGCTGGAAAATCTACCCTCTTTGGAGGTCGGCTCTATGGATTCTGGAAAGAGCCATTTATAGCGTTTATGTAATCCTTTTGGGAAATTCTCAGGGGTAAAGAGATCTGTACCACCACGATCTCGAACAACTACGTACGGAAAAAGAAGTTCGATTATATAGAAAATGAACCACAGACTTTAGCGAAAACCAAAGCCTCAGTAAAGAAAATATCAAACTTCGGATCAAGTTATACTAAAAGTCAAGTCATACCCTGAGAAGAACTTAAGAGGTTGAAACGCGAAGTGCGATACTAGAAATATAATAGTAAGTCTTAATGTCGGAAAATGTATGCCTTATGACTTCAGTCTTGAAACTGACTGGATCATTCAGAAACGAAAAGCCGGACTCTCACCCAAAATCGTTTCTCGACCTGAAGGGAGGGGAAATAAACCGAAAACAACAAATTAACAAATACTGGTTCCGAAGAAAATCAACATACCAAGAAACTGCCACCGCCGCCAATCAGCATGGTCATGATTGCAGATTGCAGCAAACTTCAAACCATCTTAAAGATTTTGTTGATATCCGATTACACTGTCACATGACTTAACAAGAATACATACAAAGTTAAGGCCAATGACACTGACAGCTATCATTTGATGAATCATACATGCAATGGTGCACTTATGATAACAAATCGGAACGGAAGATGATGTCGTAAGTGACTTAATACATAGTAGATTAGATTATTAGATTAGATTAGATTATTTATTTCTTATACATTAACAATTGTTTACATCAAAAAGATACACTGGAAGGTATACAAAGGTATAAGAAAAGTGACATTCTATATTTATATACAAGTAAAAAATAGAGGCGAATGCCACTTCTGTTTGCTTAGGCAAAATTAAAAAATTTAGGGTGGGGTGACCCATAAATTAATCGAAAAAATTTAAATAAAAATTCGTGTAATAAAGATAAATAAGATAATTCAGTTACTTCAACAAAAAAATAATAATTGTAACAAGAATAAAAGCAGTAGATAATAATAATAACTAAATATAGACATAATTGTAAAAGCAAGATACACAAAACCAGAAAGAAATGTCATAGAACAATCAAATTAAAGTAATACCAGAATTTAAGAAATATGAGATTCTAAGGTAGCGTAATCAAGGCTTAAGAGCCATATTTTTAGATGCTTTAAAAATGTTCCAGGTGATTTTTTTCAGTTCAGTTTAAATGCATTTTTACTTTTTCAACTTAAATTACTCTTAAATGCTAGACAAAAAAATGCTTAAAAATTAGCTTAAATTACTTACAAATAATCTTATTCTAACTTACTGGCCCCATGCGGGCACTCTAAGTTAAACCTAACACTTAAACTATGTCTTTCAACGAATCTTACAGTCTAATTTTATTTTATTTTTACATTTATTAATACTAAAACTAAGAAAATAAATTTTAATCAAAAAAACTTAGTATCTGGACTTTTTTTTAATTTTTTATAAAACTTAAAACTAAAAGCCTACAATCTACCTAAAAATAAATCTTAACCTACTTACATCTAATGCATACATAAATACATATATATACATACATAATATATATATACATAATATATAAATATATGTATGTATATATATTTTTTTTTTCATTTTTTTATTTTTTTTTTTCTTAAAATCTAACTTAAACCTACCTAAAACTATGTAAGCCGGCCATGGCTAAAAAAAAAAAAAAAAAAATAATAATAATAATAATAAAAAATAAATAAAAAATAGGCTGGCTCACCTTGCTTCACATGAAGCTACATATCACTGAAGGAGTTCGACGACGAAGCATCCTCCCCTTCAACAAGCCACCAAAAGTTTTGGTGCTGCTGAGCAACATCCCTCATGTCGCGACTCCCTACCGACCTACTGAACCGGAGACGCTCCGCACTGCCATGTGCGACGTCTCTGTCGTAGTTGAGTCGCCTGTCCGCAGCTGTTCGAGCGACGTGGAAGATTAGCGGCACCGCTAATCTGTCCTGGATCAGACCTTTGCTATCTAAATAGAGGAACGCTTCTGGAGGAATAAAGCCGTCAAAGCGAACTCTCTCGTGATACATATAATTGGGGTAGTAAGCCCCGGAGATCAGGTTGTTCGATGAGGTCATTGCTCTTGCAACGTGCCTTCGAGTCAACTTAATGACGAAATTGTCCACTCTTATTAGGTTCGCCCTATTGTATAAGACCTCATTAGGATAGAATTTTATGTACTGAGACTCTGGTGTTCTGTATAGGCGAAGACAAGTCCTAAGACAAGCCCTCTCAAACACCCGAATCTTTTCCAATAAACTTGCTCTCACGTTGAACCACACGGGACATCCAAATACAAGCATGGGCCTGATAAGGGCCATGTAGCAGATTACCTTCACCCTCGCGTCGAGTTGGCTGTTATAAAACAGTCTCTTTGTAAGGGCAAAAGCACCTCTGGCTCTGGCCAGAGCAACATCTATATGTTTGTTAAAATACAGAAATTGATCTAGCCAGATCCCAAGGTATCTGACTACATTTCGACAAGCAAGTGGCTGCCCTTGCTGTCCCACGATCTAGAACTTTCGCCAATTCTTTCTGGTATCCCTAGAGGCCCCAGACAAAGGCGTCCTAAACAGAATGGTTTCCGACTTCTGAAAGTTGATTTTCAACTTCCAGTCATCGCAATATCGCTTAATTTTGTCGAAGTCACGCTGCAAAAGCATATTAATGACCTCAATCTTTTGACCTGATCTGTACGCGATTATGTCGTCTGCGTACGCTATGGCATGGTGAAGTGAACCTATCAGATCACTCGTGTAAATGTTGAATAGGATCGGCGAATTTACCGCACCTTGTTGCAGACCGTTTTTAATGTTAAATGTTCCAGCAGAAGTCACATCGCCATTCTTCACGATGAACTGTCTACTGGAGAGCATATCGAAAAGAATATACAGCAGTGGTTTACTAATGCCCAACCTGTCCAGCTTGAAAAAGAGTCCTTCTAACCATACGGTATCGAAGGCCTTCTCCAAGTCAATCAGGCAGGCACCAGTGCACTGGTTCTTGGCTTTGTTCCATTGGATATCAGAAACCAGTTTCGACGCAGCATGAATGATATCATGCCCCGCTTTGAAACCGAATTGATTATCCGGAACTATATGTTTGTCCTCAACCCACTTAGTCAGGACTCTATTGATCACCTTCTCGAATACCTTACTGATGTTTGGAAGAAGACTGATCGAGCGGAGGTTCGCCGGATTGGAAGTGTCTTTATCCCTTTTAGGGATGGGATGTACCACCGCAGTTTTCCAATGCGCTGGATAATGTGCGTTATTCATTGCATTATTAAACAGGGTGGTATAAATGTCCACCGCTTCTAGAGGGAGATGTCGAAGCACAATGTTCGGTATTTCATCGGTTCCCGCTGATTTCTTACTTCTAAGCGATTCGAAGATCGTTTGGAGCTCTTCCTTCGAAATGAACGGGGGTAGTACCCTATCGTTGGTGATGGCATTATTTGCCATATTTTCGTCACTGAACTGGGTGAAACCTGAGCTCTCGAATCGCCAATTCACAATTTCATTTCGAAGGTAGGAATTGTGCAAAAGGACTCGATTCTCCAGATCGTGGTTCGGGCCAATGATAGCATTTGCCTTGTACACTTCCTGGAAAGTCGCTCCTATAGCCTCTACTTGCTCCTGCGGATCCTCGATCATAAAGAAGTTGTCATCATCAACAGCCTCATCTGGATCTATGCCCGCTGCTACCAGTATTTGTTCGTTGTTCGTCGTTCGGGCGATTTTAAGACATGGAAGGTCGTTCTGATTATTTCTCCGAAATATTTTATTTATTTGCGGGAACATATTCGGGTTGCTGGTGTTTACAGACCGAATTTTATTGTTCCAGTACAAACTTACAGATGCTCTGTAATTTTCCTTTATTAATGTTTGGAGGTTTTTAATCGACGACTTCAGTGTCATGATCTCCGGGTTATGTCTGTCAGTAAACTGTCTGTACAAGGTTTTTTAGTCTTGATAGCAGTCTACTTTTCTGTCGGTGCAGTGCGTCAATAGTTGCGTTGCGGAATAAGTCTTCTTCGTCAGTGTGTTGGTACCGAGGTATCGTTTTGTCCATTGTTCGTTTGATAGTCTCGTCCATTAGTCTTAGATACCTGTCAATCTCCTCGTTTGACAGATTTCTGTTGGACGTTGGGTAGAGCGAATTCGAGGAGAGTGCTCTAGTCAGTGTTCTGGTGAAGTGTGTCCAACGCACCCTACTATAATTGTAGGAATGCCTTTGAACAAACTCATCCAATTCCGCAATTTCGTTGGGAACAGTTATTTCGGTGCTGAGACCGCAATGGTCACTGTCATACACGAAAGTGCGTAGACAGTTTGTAGTTTGTTGGTTAGTGCATGTCAGTTGTATTCGTGAGTCGAACAGCAGAAGATCCAAATAGGACCCGTGTCTGGGAAACGACGGACTATCCGTCGCCTTAAGCCCGAGTCGATACATTACACTGTGCTGACCCCACCAATTGAATAGTAGGTTCCCTCTAGTATTTGGTGTATTATTTCCCCAATCACTATGTTTGGCGTTGAAATCTCCGCCGATAATAAAATAGTTGTCTTCCAATTCCAGCCTCAGAAATCGAAAAAGTGTCTCGAGCTCTGAGATAAATAAGGTGGATTGAGTAGCCTTAGGTGCATAGACAGACACCATGTACAACCGCTTTCCACTACGGAGAGGGATATACACGATGCATGCTTCCAGCACCTGGAACCTACGTACTACACGACTGTATACTCTTTCAAAACGAATACCTTTTCGTACGAAAATCGCAACGCCTCCTCCCTGAATGGAGTTAGGTCGGTTTCTCCGTACTATTTTGTATCTTCTGTGCCTCATTTTGTGTCTCTTGGTAAGCTTAGTTTCGCTAACCAAAAGCACATCAGGGGCTTGGTCTTTGAGCAACTTAAATAGTGCGGCTCGTCGTTCGAGCCTAATCAGTGAATTCACATTCACAGCAAGGACCTTCAGGGTGTGCTCCGCCACGTACGTACCCATTACGGCAAAAGGTGCGTTAGGCCAGGCAGCAGTGCGTATACTTGGTCCACCCGCGCGGTCTGTTCAGTTAAATGACGTTGTAGCTGAGCCATCTGCCCCTGGATAGAGAGCAAGATAGCTAGCATGTCAGGTACTGGTTCAGGTGCTCTGGGCGCTGGGGCCTGAGAAGCAACCTTCGCTTGCTGTACCGTATTTCCCCTACCTGCCGCCATTTGGGCGTAGGTAACTTGGGGAGTAACGGCTGGTGTTTGAAAATGCACGGGTGGACGTTTCACTTCTACTTTCTGCTGCCGGGCCAGATTTATTCTTTTGATGTACTGGAATTTGGGACAACCCCGATAATTTGCGGTGTGTCCCGAGTTCCTACACAAAGCACAAGAGAGTTGGCTTTTTTCAGATGCTCCGTCCTTACCCAGGGCGCATTCCTCAGACTTGTGGTTCTTTCCGCACTTCACGCATCGAGGCTGCATTTCGCAGTTCGACGCGGCGTGCCCGAACCTCTGGCAGCGAACACATTGTAAAATGTTTTCGCTCCTCTTTAATTTCTCCCAATGTACAACCTGGCAGTCCAGGACTTTAATACTCCTTAAACTATCCAGATTGCTGGTGGGACTTAGCTGGACCAGGAAAATCGGCAGTTGCCGCTTCTCCCGTTTGGCTCTAGCCGTGACAAACGGCTTGACCCCCACGAATTTGAGCCCTTCGCACTCTTTCTCTTTCAGCAGTGCAAGGAGCTCCCCCGGATCAGTTGACGGTTCTAACCCCCTCAGCAGCATTGTTTGCAGCTTCTCCCCTTTCGGGGTGTAGGAGAAGAACTCCGTCGTCGAATCCCTCAATAAACTTTTAATTTTATGGTAGCGCTCCACTGTGTTACAATGGATCGCATGCCTATCTACACTTAATCTTTTTATAAAAAAATTACAGCCTATGGCCGACTTACACAGTTCTATGGTGTCTTTTAATTCCAATTTGTAAGTATTAATTGGGGGTACTCGTACTTTGTGTCTGTTGATTTTCTGCTGTTGTTGTTGTTTCTGGTGTTGCTGCTGTTGTTGTTGCTGGTTTTGTTGCTGCTGATGCTGCTGCTGCTGTTTTTCTGACTTGTGCTGTAGATGCTGTTGTTGTTGTTGTTGCGCTTGTGATTTTTGTTGCTGCATATTTTGCCTTTGTTTTGTCTGTACTTGTTTTTGCTTTGGCACTTGTGCTGGTTTTTGTTGTTGTAGCGGATTCTGTTCGCTATTTGTGGGCTGTTGCTGAGAGCTCAGGAGTTGTTGTTGCTCCATCTGCCTTCTCGCCACTTGCTTGGCTTTAATGCCAAGCACCTGTTGTTGCAGCTCTTTAATGGTGCTGTTAATCGCATGGACTTCTTCTTCTTCATCATCAGACTCCGTGGCCGCTAGGGATCGGAAAGCATTCTCACCCCCCCCATCAGACATGTATTGATATTGTTCATTGTCTGACTCAGCTGCCGCTTTTGTTGTCGTTGTCGGCGCCGCTTCCCTTCCTCTACCAGACAACTTTTCAGTAGCTGTCAGTGTGGTGTGCTTTAGAGGATTTGGATTTGGAGGTGTCTTAAGCCTCCTCCTTCGCTTTCTTGCCACATCTGGTGACAACTTCCCATCTGTTGGTCCCGCTATTAGAATAGCGGGCCGCTTATTGTCTCTCATTTCAATTTACTACTTGTCTAATTGTCTTTTTGATTAAATTTAAAAAAAAAAAAAAAACAAAAAAAAAAAATCGATGACACTTTTACGGGAATCGAACCGACGACCCCTGTTTTATCAGTCGGCCACCACTATAGACGCGCCCTGAACCGATTAGGAAAACTGTTTCTAAATTGTTTTTTATATTTTTTTTTTTTTCTTATTCACTCACTTGAAAAGCCGAATCACATCTAATCTGTACGGAGGTTTATGAACGACTCATGTTCCAGGTGATGTTAATGATTTGATGGATTGAGGAAGTAGATTAAATAATCTAAAGGATATAACCGAATAGAAATTCCGATAAGCAGTTGTACGGAAATTAGGAACAGATAACAAATTTGAGAGATGACCGCGCAGATTATAACACGAAATTAAACGAGAATTGCGATTGCCAGATTTCATAAAAAACAATTTTAAGACTTTGAAACAATACAAATGACGCACAGGAAGAATATTCAAAGCACAAAACAAAGGAAAGCTAGAATGTCTGAAAGGTTTACGACAAATTTTTCTAACGACGTATTTTTGCAAAACCAACAGAGGATGAATTTTATTTCGGTACACACCTCCCCAACAAGCAATCCCATATTGTAATTTGGATTGGAAAATACCATAGTATATTGTCTTTAAAAGATTGCTTGAACAAACATTACGCAAATAGTAAAAATGGCGCAGGGTGCAACGAAAATACTTTTTTAGAGTATCAGTATGAATTGCAAAACTCATCCTAGAGTCAATTGTAAGACCCAAGTATTTAAATTCTTTTACACTCTCTATTAAGAAACATTTATCACTGCAGGATGAATTATGACAAAATGAAGCGGACGAAGAGTTAGACTCACAATAGCAGTTTTTTAGTTTATATCTAAGACACTCAGGGGCATGAAAGTAAAGATTAGGATCAAAATCGTAAGTGGAAGACAAGCTGAAAAACATAATCTTAGTTTTGGTGCTAATTACTAAATGATGCTCAGAAAACCACTGCCTTAAGAGGCTTAGATCCCAATTAATACAGGCAACAAGATCTAAAGGGTTATTTAAGCCATAAGTGAAACCGATGTCATCAGCAAAAGCAGTTGGAGATCCTTTGAAGTTGAGCGTAAAGAGTGAATTGATGTAAACTAGGAACAGAATAGGGCCAAGTACAGAGCCTTGAGGGACACCTAAGCTGAAGAACCTCATTTCGCTCCTTGTATCATCAATCTTCACTCTTTGGGACCTATTTTCAAGATATGATCTGAACCAGGAGAGCATGAAACCTCGAAAACCAGCTTTTTCAAGTTTCCTTAATAAGATGTTGTGGTTGACCATATCAAAGGCCTTGGTAATATCAATAAATAGGCCAGCCGTAGATTTTTTCCCGTCTAGATTTGACATTATATTGGAACAAAACTGGAGAAGCGCATCTTCCGTCGATTTGCCCTTTAAGAAGCCAAATTGATTTGGATTAAAGAACATAGACTTACTTAAAAAGCTCACTATTCTTTTTTTCATAAGTTTTTCAAAAATTTTGCTAAAGACAGAAAGAAGTGAGATGGGCCTGTAGTTACCAATTTCAGTAGCAGAACCTTTTTTTAATAGAGGAATAACGTCAGCACACTTAAGACAGTCAGGAAAAACCCCTTCAAAAACACAACGATTAAAGACATTTGGCAAGACATCCACTATGAAACATGCAATTCGTTTTAGTACACAATTTAAAAAACCAGCAGGACCACACGAAGACGTATTAGGCAAAGAATTAATAACTTTCAAGATTTCGATGGAAGTTATGGGTTGAAAGACAAAACTGCTACTATAAAGCGGCTCAGCATATTCACTAATGGAGGGACAAGAACAAGGGGTCGATTGGGCAGGACTCGGTAGTAGACAACAACCAATACTAACAAAATGACAATTGAAAGCATTGGCGATGGTAAGTTTATCATAAACGTCCGAGTTACCTATACGTAACACAGTAGGTTTACTAGCCCCGGAGGGTTTCTTTAGTAGGCTATTAACCACACGCCATTCATTTTTCAAGTCCCCACAAGCAGCCCTGAATTTATAACGATAATAGTTGTCACGACAAATAGGAATCTCCTTTTTTAATTCAACACAAAGTTGTTTATAACTTCTTTTTAGTGCTTGGTTGTCAGGATACTTGTTACACATTATCCTGAGTTTATTTTTCTTAGTAACTTTGTGTAATAAAAAAGTAGATATCCAAGGTTTAAGTCTTTTATCCGATTTTTTTAAGGACGGAAGAAAGGAACTAGACGAAATGTGGTTCCTGAGGGATTCACAAAAATTTGTAAAGGCCTGAGATGTACTGCTGCAGGAGTAAACATTTGACCAAGACTCACAGCATAAATTATATTTAAGTCTATCGAAGTCAACTTTCTTTCTACGTTGAGAGGAATTGGAAGATCCACGCATTCTAGTTTTAGTGATAGGTACTAGGAGACCCGTCATACAGTGATCTGTGATTTTAAAATCGAAAATACATTTTAGGCACTCATTGAGCGCAACCTTACTGAGTCGCACATAAATGTGATCCAGGCAACTACCCGAAGTAGGTCTAGTAGGTTAATTTACAAGGCAAGATAGACCATGCGAGGCGAGTAGAGCTAGGTAGCTGGAGACAGTTACACAACCATTCAAAATGTCTATGTTAAAATCACCTACTATAATTAAATTTTTAGATTTTTCATTGGTTAGAAGATCGGAAAACTCAGATAAAAACATCACAACAAGTAGCCAATAAGCCACAAAAGACACGAGATAAATTAATTAAGCCACTAAAGAAAAGCCTTCGGGTTCTATTAACAAAAAAAAAACTAAGGAAAAACCCATCAGATGATAGACATCGGGCGCGCTATCATACAAATTCTCAAGACGTGTTAGATTATGTAATATGTAGCTTAGACAATGAAGCCAAAAATGAGAGATCCAAGTGTCTTGGCGTTGTAGTCAGGTGTCTTCTGGGTAAAACTTGATGTATCATCTAGATATTTTGATTGCCTTTCAGGCGAAAGTACTAGCAACAACATAAACCGGCAGGCACAGGCAATAGATGTCATTGATAGCCAGACTGGTGAAACTTATCTTTTATTATACATATGTCCATTGCAGTGGCATTCGACTCTATTTTATTTTTTATTTTTAAATTAAAATATGGAATGTCACCAGCTTTTCTTATTTTTTTTCCCGTGACATGAATTATAAGTATGTATTATATATTGAATTGTATCATAAAATCATAAGAAAAGAATTAAATAAATAAATAATAATAAATAAAAAAATGTTGATACTTTTTTAACTCACCTTGCATCCTTAGATCACTTACCGGATCTTATCTTTCTATCTGAAATATGGATATTTGATGATGAAGTTTCTCATTATTCCATACCCAATTTTACATTGAAAACAGCCTGTAATAACTCTTATTCTGCTGGTGGCGTCGCAGTATTCTATAGAAGCGATTTGTCGTCAAACGTTGTCGTTGATCGTTTTAATATAAATAGTGTCGATTTAATTAGTCTAATTTGCGAGATTTCTGGCGCTCAATACTGTTTTGTCGGGGTTTATAGATCTAATTATTGTACAGTCAATGCCTTTCTGGATGATTTCTCTGGATTTCTCGATAATCTTGTGTGTAAAAATCTAATAATTATGGGTCTTTGCAGTAGCTCAATTGAAGTTGATAATTTTCTATCGATTATGTCTTCCTTTGTCCTTGTTTGGATCATATTTTTATTAGATTACATAGAAATAATCCTTCTAAATTTAGATCAGCTATATTTGACCTCAAGATAAGTGACCACTGCCTAACCATCATCCAACTTGACCTTCGGATCTCCAGATTAAAGCAATATGAAGTTAAAAAGTTTACAAAAATTGATTTTTCAGCTCTCAAGACAGCTTTAATGTTTGAGTTCTGGAATGAAGTCTACAGAGAGCAAAATCCATCTATGGCCTTTGATTTGTTTATTAATAAATTACAATTGCACTTACTTCGCGCAAGTACACAAATAATAAAGAGCCACAAATTGAAACCCCTTAAGAAGTGGATGACTAGTGCTCTAATCAACAAAATCAGACAGAAAAATCTTCTTTATAAGCGTTTTAAAAAACACCCAAGTAACTTGAGACTAAAAAGGTATTATGATAAGATCTGTAAGGAGTTAGAAATGGAAATACCTCTCCAAAGGGATACTTTTTATTGTAATATATTAGCTAATAATATTGGTAACTCTAAAAAAGAATGTCAGGTTGTCAACGACATTTTGAATAAAACTAAATCTAACGTGGATATCGCAGTCTCAAATAATAATAACGTGATTATATCTGAGCGTTTTGAAGTTGCCACTGTGTTTAATGACTATTTTGCCAATGTAACAAAGTATATTCGGGATTCCACTCTTAGTAATGATTCTCATTGTGTATGTGACAGCCATCTTACTCATGACCCTATCGAAAGACAAAGTTTTTTCTTTAAATGTCTTTCTTCATTTGAAATACACACCTACATACAGTCTCTTAAATCATCTAATTCAACTTCATGTGATCAAATTTCAAGTATAGTTTTGAAAAATATATCTCTTCTTGTTTCAGATGTATTATGTCATATCTTCAATCTATGTATACAAAAGGGTATTTTTCCAGATTCACTTAAAACAGCTGTTGTAATTCCACTACATAAAAAAGGTGATACAATGTCTTTGAATAATTACCGTCCAATTTCCCTTTTATCAGTCTTTTCAAAAGTCTTCGAGAAGGGGGTCAAATCAAGAATGCTGTCTTACTTCAATAAAACAAATTTCTTCAGTGCTTCGCAATTTGGCTTTCGTAGTGGCAAATCGACTGAAGATGCCTTATTAAAGCTGTGCGGTGAAATATATAATAGTCTAAATGAATCTGATATTCCTACTTCCCTTTTCATTGACATCACTAAAGCTTTTGACATGGTTGATCATAAAATATTGCTTAATAAACTTCATAACGCAGGTTTCAGAGGTTTTATCCATGACTGGTTTACTACTTATTTAGAAAATCGTAGTCAGAGAGTTAGAATTCGAAATTGTTTGAGTGAAAAAGTTCTCATCAATATAGGTGTTCCACAAGGATCTGTTTTAGGTCCTATTCTGTTTTTAATTTTGGAAATTCGCTTTTCATTCAACATTTCAAAGGTAAACTCACAGCTTTTGCCGATGACACCGCCTTGTCTTATCACGGTAAGTGCTATTTCAACATTTTTTTGGATATAAACTATGACCTAGATTTAATGAGGAGATGGTTCAAACTTCACAAATTGGTCATAAGCAATAAAACGAAGTTCATGTTTTTCAACATAATGGGTAAAATCTGTGAAGAAATGCCTTTACACTACCACTCACCCAATTGCAATAGATTCCGTTTAATTAATTCCTGTATACACGATAATAATATACCCACTTTTGATTGCCATGCATATTGCTCTGCCGACTGCTTTGTAATCGAACGCGTAGACAACTTTAAGTACTTAGGTATCATTTTGGATTATAGGCTCAGTTGGATAGAACATACCACGTCATTAAAGCAATATTTAAACAGTGCTATTAGACATATTTACCATCTTAGTCTATATTGCAGTTTGCCTATCTTAAAGCTAGTCTATAATGGTCTACTTAAATCTAAAATCCAGTAAGGTATAGCTTGTTGGGGTGGTACACATTCCAATAAAATAGAGCCTCTGTTAATCAAACAAAAACATGCTGTCCGTATTTTATGTAGGGTTAATCGTCGAACTCATAGTTTTGAGCTGTTTAAAAGTCTTGGTTTTCTATCTTTAAGATATTTGTACTGTTATAAGGTTTTAAAAATATTTTTTGAAAATTATATATAACTCCTCAAGGGTTTATGATAACCAAAATCTACGTGTTAACACCAGAAATTTCGTCAATGTACCCACTATAAAAAAATCGCATTTTTCTCGCTTTTTTTTTTGTTACTGCGCACCGTTTATTTAACAAAATGCCTTGTAATCAAGATGCCTGAGAGCTACTCGTAAATCCGTTTTCCTTAAAAATATTAAGCGTTGCCTTTTTTCTTTAAACTATGATATTATTGGTGACTTGCTGATTCCTTTGGTTTAATTTTTTTTCTTTTCTTTTTGTTACTGATTATATTTTTTCTAAATTTTTAAAACTTTTTTGTACTTAATCTCTCATTTAATTTTTTCATTTTTTATGATTTGTTTTTGTCTCTGCATTTTATCGCATCCCCATCGATAAATTAATCCTTGTTTGTTAAATACGATTCGTACATTCGCCTCTTGTCAGAATCTGACAACAGAATGTATGTAGCTATTTCTCTTTAAAGCTAAACGCTATATTCTTTCAAAAAAATTTTTTTTGTAGAACTATTGATTTATCTCTTGTATAGCTTTACGTTTTTTGAATGAAATAAAGATAATAATAATAATAATAATAATAATAATAATAATAATAATAATAATAATAATAATAATAATAATAATAATAATAATAATAATAATAATAATAATAATAATAATAATAATAATAATAATAATAATAATAATAATAATAATAATAATAATAATAATAATAATAATAATAATAATAATAATAATAAATCTCAGTTCAGATACATCACCTCAACCAACCAATGTCAAAAATGTTGAGCAGCAAATAACTCTGTGGAAATCAAAACCAATTCACGGAGTGCATCCACATGACCTCCACATGGACCACATAGATCAAAAGAGTTCAAACCTATGGCTCACACAGGGCAAACTCTTCTCCGAAACAGAGGGTTTTATTATGACAATACAGGACAAAGTGATAGCAACAAGAAACTATCGTAAATATGTTATTAAAGAATCTGTAGAAGACAAATGCCGAAGATGTGGAGAAAACGGAGAAACAATCGAACACATCATATCTGGATGCAGTACTTTTGCCTCATATGAGTACACACACAGACATAACAATGTAGCAAAGCTAATACACCAACAATTAGCACTCGATAATGGACACATCACTGATCACCTGCCGTACTACAAATACCAACCAGCCCCTGTGCTTGAAAGCTCCACCAAAAAACTTTATTGGGATAGAACCATAACAACAGACCAGCACATTCCAGCTAATAGGCCTGACATAATCTTGTTCCATAAAACGGAAAGAAGGATAGAGGTCATTGATGTGGCAGTAACCTTAAACAGAAACCTACAATCAACGTACTCCACAAAGATTTCAAAATACGCGGCGTTAGCAATAGAACTAAGAGCAATGTATAATGCCTCGTCAATAAGCACTACTCCAATAGTTATATCTGTGCTTAATGGATTAATACCGAAGCACCTATGCCATAACTTGGAAAAATTTCAACTTGGACATCTTCTGTCAGAAATTCAAAAGACAGTTTTGTTGGATACGTGCAGCATCGTCCGTAGATTCATAAACCTTCAAAATTAACTTCACTACAATAGCGCAAGGGCGTAGAACTTGGACTACGCTCCACCAGAGCATAATCCCTTGGTATCTTATACCCGGGATATGTAATCTCCGGCTGAAGCCGAGATGTGAAAAATTCGATAATAATAATAATACGAGTAATTACATATTGGCATGAACGTAGCTTCGAAATAAAGCCAGAATCAATTCTATATCTCACACCTTTGTTGATTTATTTAAAATTTTTTTCCTATCGTTCTTATCTGGTCATCATTTATAAGGCATTTAACCGGCCAAAATTGGAGTATAATGCCCATACCTGGTCAGGTGCTCTTATAACATCTCTGCAACTGCTAGATAGGATTAAAAATCGTGCAATAAAACTCATAGGTATTCTAATGTCACTCAATCAATTGGCTCCCTCGCACATCGGCGTATGGTATCCTGCCTCACTTTTAATAAAAACTGTGATATCTACTATGACGACTGCTGGCTTTGTTGTTCGAGGAACACTCAGGTAAGAAAGAAGTCTTAGATTGTACACAGATGTCCCACGGTGAGACTAAATTCACCAACATTAGCCTAACATGGGTCCATGACCCCCAGAGAAGAGAAAGATGATGGCTCAAAAGTAAATTTCTACGAGCTCTTAAAAGACATACGAGAAATGCTGCTGACATGGATTGAAGGTCGTTCGAGCAATTTCAACATAAAGCTAGTGTTGGCGACGACGAACCCAACGACAAACAGAACTGCGAGTATGACAACGAAACCACAAACAAACAGAACCGCAAGGATGACAACCACGGCAGGCAACTGTCAATCACAAAGGCAGAAACAGATGGAAAAGCGAAGAAACGATACGAGGCAACATCAATCTTAAAACACATGCACGAACATTAATGTAAAAAAGAAATAAAATAAAGATAAAAGGTTGAAATCCAAAGTTAATTGTTTATTTCGGCGACAAAAACAGTTTTTAAGATTGTTGCCTTTGTTACCTGCAAAAGAAATTATCTTCTGCAACTAAAGAGACGCTATCGACGCCATTTTGTCAAGTTGACGAGAGATCTGGATGATTTTAAGAAGCAGTAGCAAGATGAAACCAAACGAAAATTCAGACGACGAACTAGATAAAACCGCGGTCGAAGTGGAAACGCCATCACAAAAACAGGTATTCATTTCCAGTGAACAGCTTGCCTCTCTTATCGCAGGCATAAGTACATTGCGTGATTCTGTCGAAGAGTTGCGCAAGGAATCAACGCAAAGCCAAATCGAATTAAAGCAACTGCAAGCCCGTGTAGATTTTAGCAAGACAACTGATACCCAATGGACATATCCAAAGCCACAGCAGCTGCCCTCTATAACCTCTGCCTTACAATCACTTGTATGCGATGAAACGTCACCTTTGCCATCGAAGCCTTTGGAATTCACAAACCATTCTCAACCTAAACTGTTAAAATCCGTCCCATCATCGTCGTCATCACTTGTAACTCCATTGCAACTCCCCAAGGCGCCGGAGGGAACAGAATCTATTGCTCGACGTCTTACGACATTTGTCGACGATGCAGCCGCCAATCTGTACCCTTTGCCACCGTTTAGTGGTGATCCTGAGGAATGGCCGCTGTTCTTTGCCAATTATCAGGATACCACAATGGAATTCGGATACAGCGACCGACAAAACGTCATGCGTTTGCAAAGGGCATTAAAGGGTAATGCAAAAGAATCAGTTTGTTCCATGCTTTTGTACGCAGAGAACTTACCCTCTATTATAGAGGAACTTCATTTCAACTTTGGACGTCCAGATTTGTTGGTAGATGCACAGCTATCAAAAGTGCAACAATTCCCAGCAATAAGTGAGAGTCATCTAGAAAACATTCTGCCATTGTCAAATCGAGTTCGTAACATGGTAGCATTTTTTAAATCGGCTAATTGTGCGCATCAGTTAGCAAATCCAACTTTACTGCGTGAACTCATAAACAAATTGCCGCCTTCAAAACAGTATGAATGGGCAAAACATGCTGCCACCATTTCGCCATTCCCAACAGTAGAAACGTTTGGAGATTGGATAAAAACTCTTGCCAGGGTGGTGAGCTTGATGCCTGTTAAAGCCACCAGTAATTCAATAGCCTTTTGTCAACAAGGCAATGCCAACAATAGCCGTCAACCTTTGTCATCGGAATTGTCCCGTCGAATTCTTTATAGTGCTGAACCTGAGCCGATGAAAAATATTTGCATTCAATGTGGTCAACGTCATAGGTTAAGTGAATGCCAGCACTTTAACGCTCTTGATGTTAATGATAAATGGAACCAAGTCAAACAACATCGTGTGTGCTTTTCTTGCCTACAGAAAGGGCACAATCTGACTAATTGTCTTCGCAGAAAGCCATGTGGTATTAATAAGTGCACTCGATACCACCATCAGACTTTGCATCAAGAACTTAGACCAGCAACAAGTGAGCATCCACGAAGCCAACAAGTTTTGAACTGCCGTCCCAATTCTCATTGTAGTCAGTTGTTCAAGATACTACCGGTAGTATTATCAGGACCTCTTGGGAGTGTTACTGTCCATGCCATGTTTGATGAGGGGTCGTCCATTACTTTATTAGAAGAAAACACCGCTAGTAAACTGGGACTGAAGGGACATAGCCTTCCACTCACCCTACAATGGTACGACGACAAAACAACAACACAAGTATCTAAGAAGGTAGCATTTAACATCAAGGGACAAAACGAAGACACTGAGAACTATTCTTTGAGAAACGTACACACAGTTGCGAATTTAAATTTGCCCGTTCAAACATTTTACAGGGAAGATTATGACCATATGAAGAATGTTCCAATTACCAACTACGAAAATGCGAAACCAGTCCTTCTCATTGGGCTCGATAATTGTTTCTTAGGAGTACATAAGGGTTATGTCGATGATGGTCCAGAAAGGCCCATTGCAACTGAAACAAAATTAGGATGGGTTGCATTCGGACCATTAAATTCAACTGGAGATGGTGGCCAGCCAAGGGTGCTTCAAATTTGCAAATCCAAAACATTAGAAGGCATTGAAAAACTCGTCGAAGAATACTTTTCGATTGAGAACTTTGGCGTGAGAAGTTCCAATGTAGTTTTGGAATCCGATGATGACATTCGTTCAAGAAAAATTCTTTTTCACACCACAAAGAAGATTGGACAACGCTACGAAACTGGTCTTTTATGGCGTAAAGACAACACCGTGCTACCAACTTCTTCGAGTTTCGCTATGGCTAAACAACGTCTGTTAAATATTGAAGCTAAAATGCATAAGAATAAAGCGTATGCCAATACCTACAAAACTGAAATAAATAAATACATCTCTAAGGGGTATGCCAAACTCCTTTCGCCCCAAGAAGCTGCAGTTGAAGGTCCAACGACATGGTATCTTCCGCATTTTGGGGTGGTCAACCCCAATAAGCCAAATAAAATACGGATAGTTTTTGATGCCGCTGCTAAGATATCCAATGTCTCTCTAAACTCGAATCTTTTGAAGGGACCAGAACATGCACAGCCTCTTATAGCCATCATTCATAAGTTTCGCCAAGGTGTTGTCGCTGTAGCTGGGGACATTCAGGAGATGTTCTCTCAGGTACGAATTATATCTGTTGACCAGAACTCACAACGCTTTTTATGGAGGGATGGTGACTGCGGAAATGCAATTCAGATATATTCAATGACTTCTATGATGTTTGGTTCGATTTGCTCTCCTTGTTCTGCGGAATATGTAAAGAATCTAAACGCAGCCGAACACTCCTCGGTAATGCCGAGAGGAGCAAAGGCCGTCATTGAGAGCACCTATGTCGATGATCTAGTTGCAAGTTTTGACTCAGAAATGGAAGCAGAAGAAGTGACTCTGGAGGCAGTCAATATTAATAATACTGCTGGTTTTCGATTACGTAATTTTGTTTCAAATTGTAAAGAACTTCAGACAAGATTGAACACAGACAATACATCACAAGAGGAAAAGGTCAATATGGAACGTCAGAGTAACACAGACAAGATTTTGGGTATGTTTTGGAATACTAATAATGATACATTCGAGTTTCAGTTCAAATTTAACAAAATTGCAAAAGAGGTTCTTGAAACTAAACGACCACCAACGAAAAGGGAAATGTTAGGTATAATAATGGCAATATATGATCCTTTTGGTCTTCTGGCAAATTTTATGGTGTTTGTTAAACTGCTGCTACAGTCAACTTGGAAAATGAGAATTGGATGGGATGATCACGTGCCTTATCAAGTGTTCATCCAGTGGAATGCCTGGTGGAAAGAGTTCCAGGAAGTTAAAAAATTTTCTGTCGAACGATGCTACTCATCTTTACTGTCAACCGCTGATGAGATTCAGTTGCATATATTTGTCGATTCCAGTTCTTCTGCATATGCAGCCGTCGGCTATTTCCGAATCAAAAGTGGAAACCAAATTCATATAGCCTTTGTATCTGCCAAAACAAGATGTGCTCCACAGAGCGGTATGACAATTCCTCGCCTTGAGCTGCAAGCCGCAGTTCTTGGAAGCCGTCTTGCCACCTCGATTGAGAATTGTCACGAGATCCGGTTAAGCTGCATAACATTCTGGAGCGATTCAAAAACAACCGTACTCTGGATTCGTTCAACAACAAGAAGGTATAAACAATTTGTTGCTTGTAGAATCTCTGAAATCCTCGCCAGCACGGTGCCATTGCAGTGGCGATGGTTGCCAACGGAGTTAAATGCTGCTGACGAAGCCACTCGTGCCCGCTTTCCTCCAAAGTTTGAACCAGTGTCCAAATGGATTTCAGGTCCGGAATTTCTGCTTGGAGCTGAAGAATCGTGGCCCAAAGAAACCCAAATTTTGGACTCCGCAGATTGTGCTTCAGAAGAATTACCAGCTCAAGTCATACTATTGACGAACACAGGTGAGTCTTTATTCAATTATACTAAATTTTCGATTTATTTAAGACTGCTTCGAGTCGTCGCTTGGACTTTTCGATTCGCCAATAACATTCGTATGAAAAAACAGTCAGATCGTCAAAACGGTGAACTCTCCGCTTCCGAGCTCGCCTTTGCAGAAAGATTTATCTGTCGCCGAATCCAAGGAGATGTCTTCGCGAGTGAGATTGCCAGTCTGCGTGCTACAAAAACAGTGAAGACATCAAGTGATATCTATAAACTCACACCATATCTGGACGACGAAGGATTGTTAAGAGTGAAGGGAAGACTTGATTCCGCCTATTGTCTCCCCTTTTCTGCACGTCGTCCAATCATAATTCCTCAGAGTCATACAGTATCAATACTCATAATGCATCATTTTCATCGCAAGTTTCATCACCAGAATGATCTTCTAACAATAAATGAGATGCGACAGAGATTTTGGTTGCCACATGCTCGAGCCGTATTAAAATCAGTCAAGAAGAAGTGTACCCTCTGCACCATTTACAAAGCCAGATCAGCCGAGCCATTGATGGGTCAGTTGCCTCCAGATCGAATTACTCCATATGTCCGTCCATTTAGCTATACGGGAGTGGACTATTGCGGACCATTTCTTGTTGCTGTCGGAAGAAGAAGAGAGAAACGTTGGGTTGCATTATTTACATGCCTCACGACCCGTGCTGTGCATTTAGAAGTTTCAGAAGATTTGTCTACAGACGCCTTTCTGCTGTGCCTGAGGAACTTTTTTAACCGTCGTGGGACTCCCGTCAAAATCCGAAGTGATAACGGCACTAACTTCATTGGCGCACAAAAGCAACTTCTAAAAGAGAATCGGTTCTTTGACCTGGACCGTATTCAGCAGAAAGTTTCGAAAGAAAACATCGAGTGGACGTTCAACTGCCCGGCGAATCCAAGTGCTGGAGGTTGCTGGGAACGTCTTATTCAATGTGTCAAGCGGTTGTTGGACAGGGTTCTGAACGAAGAAGCACCAAGGCTGGAAACATTCCGCAGTGTCTTGATAGAAGCCGAGAATATTATTAATAGCCGACCATTGACAGACCTACCGCTGACTACGGACGAAGATGAACCATTTACTCCAAACCATTTTTTGCTTGGCTGTGCCAATTCAACGCAAACGCCAAGCGCAGATGAAGATCGAGTTTGTCTGCGAAAGCAGTGGAGAATCGCACAAAACCTCAAGGACAGACTCTGGAAAAGATGGACAGTGGAATATTTACCTCGTTTGTTGACACGTTCGAAATGGAATCAAGAAGTGCCTCCCCTGCAGAAGGATCAGTTAGTTATCATATGTGATAACACACAACCAAGAAGTCAATGGCAAAAGGGGATTATCACCAAGATTTTTACCGCACCGGATGGTCAAGTCCGAACGGCAGAGGTCCGTACCGCCAGAGGAACACTTCGCCGACCTGCCATTAAGCTAGCCGCTTTAAAGTTTAGTGAATCCCTGTAGGATTTCACGAGGGGTGGAATGTTGGCGACGACGAACCCAACGACAAACAGAACTGCGAGTATGACAACGAAACCACAAACAAACAGAACCGCAAGGATGACAACCACGGCAGGCAACTGTCAATCACAAAGGCAGAAACAGATGGAAAAGCGAAGAAACGATACGAGGCAACATCAATCTTAAAACACATGCACGAACATTAATGTAAAAAAGAAATAAAATAAAGATAAAAGGTTGAAATCCAAAGTTAATTGTTTATTTCGGCGACAAAAACAGCTAGTGTATGAGAATATGAGTCTGAGAAAAATGAAGGACCAGCACTTGAACTGAATGTATGTAAGAGTAAGGAAAAGGCGACGAAAAATATAAAAAATTACAATATATTTGTTTAATGACTTACATATGTATCTGTTCTGTGTTCGAAATCCAAGTGGAAGAGAAAAAAATCTTGGACACAGTTGTGGACTGACTTAGACAATTCTGAACAATTTCTTAACCTACATGAGCATTAATTCTGAACAAATTCTTTAAGGTCTGATTATAATATTAATAAATCCAACAATTAGACAAAACATTTTTTTTTTTTTTTTTTAACAATATAATATTTTCAAACATTCTGCCGCCTCTGAAACATTGTTTCAGTTTATAGGGAGTGGCGCTAATTTATGAATTGGTCGAACGAGGCTCCCATTAGCAGTACGTAAGGTAACGACTCTGACATGTCCGTCTTTTCCGGGATGGATGTTAATGACTCGTCCCATAGCCCATTTTCCAGGGGGCATATTTGCTTCCTTGATTACCACCAAATCGTTTACTTGAAGATTGCGTTGTGGCTGCAACCATAGAGGACGTTGTTGTAACGAAGTTAAGTATTCCATACTCCAGCGAGTCCAGTACCCTTGTATTTTCGATTGCAGTGATTTCCAAGAAGACAGCCGATTTTGGATGATTTCAAGCGATGGTTCCGGAACAGCTGAGTAGGATTCACCTATAATGAAATGTGCTGGGGTTAGTGGGTCTAAATCATTATCAGAAGCTTGACACAGAGGACGACAATTTAAAAGGGCTTCGATTTGGGTAAGGAGAGTATAAATTTGTTCAAATGTAAGAACGTCAGAACCAACGACACGTTTGAGATGTTGCTTAACTGACTTCACCCCCGCCTCCCATAGGCCACCAAAATGTGGTGCTGAAGGAGGAATGAAGTGCCAGGTGATGGCATCTCGTGCAAAGGATTCCGCTACTAATGCGTTATGATGATTGGACATAGTAACTTTATGCATGTCGGACAACTGTTTGGCAGATCCGCGAAAGTTTGTACGTTTGGCTTCCCACGACGTGCGATGAAGCGGCGAAGAGCTGCGAGAAATGCTTCCGTAGTAAGATCACTTACTAGTTCCAAGTGTATTGCCTTTGTGGCAATACACACATATAGCGATACGTAGCCTTTAGTTTGATAGACTTTTCTCCCAATTTTTGTTTTTATTGTAATAGGACCAGCATAGTCACATCCGCAATGTAAAAATGCCCGACTTGCTTGTACCCGTTGCTGTGGAAGATTTCCCATGATTTGTGTTGATGTAGCTTTCCTCTGTCGAAAGCACTTGATGCAATCATGTGTTATCTTTCGAAGCAAGTTTCTGCAGCCAATTATCCAAAATTCCTTACGGATCAAAACGAATAACGCTGAAACGCCAGGATGAAGCATGCGTTGATGATAGTCGACAGCAATGAGCTTCGTTATGGGATGTCCCTTTGGTAGAATGATTGGGTGTTTAACGTTAAACGAGACGTTGGCTTCCTGGATCCTTCCACCAACGCGTAATATCCGCTCATCATCTAAAAAGGGAGATAGATTAGCGATTTGAGAGTTCTTACCAAAATGACCATGTCTTTGATAAAATGAAATATCTTCTCCAAAGCAAATATGTTGCATCCATTTGACCAGCTTACGTTTAGCATTATAAATTTCTTGAGGTCGAAGTTGATGGGAAGTTGCAATTGATAATTTCCGACTCTTTGCGATGAAACGATAGATGAAAGCGATGATTCGCACCAGGCGAATCCATGAAGAAACACGGGGTAGAACAATATTAAATGGATGATCCACGTTAACGATTAAACATGACCGTTGGTATAGTTTTCTCCCTTCCTCTTTACAATTTGGATGTTCCTGAAAGTGATGTTCTATAGGCCAATGATTTTCAGAGTTCCTTAACCAATAGGGACCGGTCCACCAAATTGGGTGATGAACTAGATCCGATGGTGGTATACCGCGAGAAGCACAGTCTGCTGGGTTTTGTTCAGACCTGATGTGGAACCATCTGTTTCGGGGAATGGTATTCAGAATTTCAGAAGTCCGATTTCCGACGAAGATATCCCACCAACGAAAGGGAGACGAGAGCCAAGAGAGAACAACCTGAGAGTCACTCCAAGCGTAGACATTCGAAAATCTTGTATTCAACGACCTTTGAACAGAAACGAGTAATCTGGCAAGCAAAAGTGCCCCACATAATTCTAGGCGTGGAATGCTCAGCTGTTTAATTGGCGCAACGCGACTTTTAGCTGCGATGATATTGGTTTGGATTGATCCGTTGGCTAAAGTATGACGCGAATATATGACGGCGGCATAAGCAGAAGTCGAAGCATCCGAGAAACCATGCAATTGGAATGACACATCCGCTATACCTATGCATCGAGGTATGGTGATTTTTGTAAGCTCAGGAAGTTGTTGTCGATAATTTAACCATCGTGTTACGATAAATTCTGGAAGAGGGTCATCCCAGTTGACTTTCCGAAACCACAATTCTTGAAGAATAATCTTTAGATGCACGATAGAGGGAGCAAGAAAGCCGAGAGGATCAAAAACTCTAGCAACCTCCCGAAGAATTTGGCGTTTAGTTACAGGTCCGTTGGTTGCTATATTTAAGCGAAACGAGAAGCAATCGATTTTAGGATTCCAGCTCAAACCAAGTACCTTCACCCAAGAATCTGCCTCGCTATCTAGCGAAATGATTTTATTTTGATTTAGATCTCCTTGACTTTGTAGAAGCTCGGTGCAATTACTCTGCCACTTGCTGAGTTTTAAGCCACCTTTGGAAAGGAGCTCGATTAAGCACCTTTTCTTTAACATTGCATCAGTGAGAGTATCTCCACCTGACACAACGTCGTCAACATAAAAGTCGTTTAAAAGTATCTCTGCAGCCATAGGATGTTCCTTTTGATAATCATGTGCCAACTGTTTTAAGACGCGCACCGAAAGATATGGAGCGCATGAGGTTCCGTAAGTTACCGTACATAACCGATAATGTTCAATAGGATCTGATTCCGCTTTTCGCCAGACGATCCTTTGGTAATCAGTATCTTCATCTGAAACCCATATCTGACGAAACATTTTAATTATGTCTGCGGTAAACACATATTTGTGACGACGAAATCTTAAACAGACAGAGAAAAGATTTCGTTGAATAGGAGGACCAATCAATAACGAATCGTTTAGGGAATTCCCGCACGTGTCCTTAAACGAACCGTCAAATACAACACGAATCTTCGTTGACGCGCTGTCCGTCAACTATAACTTAAATACTGCATGATGTGGTAGGTAGAAAACGTTCGGCCTTGAAATCTCCGACGCTGGTATCTTACGCATGTGGCCTAATAACAAATATTCTTCCAAAAACTTTGAATAAGACTGAGCAAGGGCACTATTTCTAGACATTTTCCTTTCCATTGCCGAAAGACGAGATATTGCACCTACTACAGTGCTAGCGAAAACGGGTTGATTTTTAAAAGGAAGGTTAACAATATATTTTCCATCCTTACTCCTTCTATGAGTTTTAATGAAGTGTTCTTCAATGGCCTTATCTTCTGTTGATAGAATTGATTCTGGGTCGACTTCCTCAATTGTCCAAAAGGCCTGTAAAGTTGAATCGATATCGAGAATTGAATGATGGGACTGAATATCTTGCTCCACGCGTGAGCACAATTGTCCAGCTAATATCCAGCCAAAAATTGTTTTTTGGGCAATTGGTTGACCGTTTAAGCCGCGAACGATTTCACTTAGGAGGATTTCCCATACCTTATCTGCTCCAAGCAAAATATCTACCGCACTTGATCGATTGAATGAAGGGTCAGCTAAGTTCAAATTTGAGATGTGATCCCAATCCTTTAAATCGAATGAAGCAGATGGCATCACTGAGGTAATGTTTGACAGTATTAAGGTGTCTACAGAGATACTGGCAGAATTGAACCGAGAATAAATGACCATGGAAGCCAGACCTCTAGATGTCCCAGCACAATTTGCTCCAATGCCACTTATTGGGATGCGGGCGTTGGTTCGTCTAAGGCCAAGTCTTTGAATACAAGATTCGGTGACGAAGGAAACCTGAGATCCTGAGTCTATTAATAATCGAACATGCTGATGCTTTCCCTGACTATCGATAACTGTACCAATGGCTGTAGGTAGTAAAGTTTGTGGCAGACACTGTGCGATATTGACAGTGTTGTTTGTGACGAGATGTGAAATCGATGACGATGAAGGCGAATGTGGATTAGATTCCGTCGATTGATTTGATTTTTCCCAGTTAACTGTGCAAGGATGCACAAGAGAATGGTGTCGACCATTACAAATTTTACAGCGAAATTTCGACTGACAACGAGCTGAATGTGACCACTGCGTAAACAATTAAAACTTAACCAACTCTCTCCTGGCTCCTATATTCATTGCGGCAAATTGTGTACATTGTGAAGGCATATGTAGCGAGTTACAAATTGGGCACTGGTTTGATGACGAGACATGCATGCTTTTGAAAACGGGCGGCCTTTTAATAGACTCTCGTGTGTTTGCTCTACACGATTCTAGAGCCTCACAGCGTCGTTCGAGAAAGTTTAAAAACTGCTGTATTGTGGGATATTCAAAATCTATACTATGTGCTGACCAAGCCTGCCGAGTATCTGGATCCAATTTGCTAACAATTACATAAATCATCCATGGATCTCTTTCGAAAGAATTCAAAGAGTTGAGACCTCGTGAAATCTCATCAGCGCAGTCAGATATTTTGCGAAGAGTTCAACGTTAGAACTCTGAAGCGAAGGAAGTTTCACGAAGGTTTCCACAAGACTGTTTATAATGTACCGTGGCCTATTGTACCTTTTTTCTAGTCTTTCCCATGCCTGTTCATATGTGGCATCAGACAATGGGATATGGCTTAGTAAGTTTAGCGCATCGCCCCGAAGGGACGAGCGAAGAAAATAAAATTTTTGTGTTGCCGACAAGTTTTCTTTGTTATGAACTGAACTCTCAAACATGTCCCTAAAGGATGGCCACTCACGATAATTTCCCGAGAAAGGTTCAATATGGAATTTTGGAAAGTTTTCGATGAAGTGTGTTGTGTCCGATTGTTGCTGTAGAGGATTTTGTACGTTTCGCAAGGTGTTGACTGCTTCTGAATTAGATGTGTTCGACTGAGTCTGTACAGGGATTTGTGTGTTATGTGATGGGTTGACTTGGACTTGGTTCATTTCTGGTTTTTTTCTATCCCAAATAGAAGAAAGTAAAATTGATTTTATAACGAGATACTTTGACTCGAACTCTTCGAAGTCGGGTTCAGGGTCAGAGTACCCTTGATCCTCTGCTAGTGCATACATTTGACCTTGAGAAGTATCAAATTTACACCACAAGTCTTCAAGTTTTTCTAGCCTAACTTCTAAAGCCTCTAAGGTTACAATGTCGGTGATTTTCTCCGTAAAGGTTCCCAACTTGGTTAGCGAGCCCTTTAAATTACCGCGAATCGAACGCAAAACCGAAAGACCGAGGTTTCTGCTCATCTTAAATGTATTGAAAAAATGTCTATCAACCACGATAACGAAACGCGCCAAAAATGCAGCTGTTCTCTTATGTGTAAGCGTATGAATGTTGGTTTGTATACACAAATTTTATAAACCTACGTGCAAATTCTTTCTTGAATAACCAGCGTATGAAATGATTTTCTCAAATAAAATTCAATAGTTTATTACGATACATGCAAATCAAATAATTCATGCAACCATCTAATAAGTAACAGGTGAGCACGAAGCCGAAACGAGAAGCGTACACCAAAGTCCAAAGTTCATTTGAATTAATCACTGAGTAGAACTGTTTTATATAAATTCAATGAGATCCAGCGAGAGAAAGATGATTTTGATTAACCAACGTTAATCACAAACGATGAAAAATGTAGAATTAGTTCCAGATCCAAGACGAAATATACTAATATCCTAATCCGGCTCGATGTGGACCAAAAATATGTATGAGAATATGAGTCTGAGAAAAATGAAGGACCAACACTTGAACTGAATGTATGTAAGAGTAAGGAAAAGGCGACGAAAAATATAAAAAATTACAATATATTTGTTTAATGACTTATCTGTTCTGTGTTCGAAATCCAAGTGGAAGAGAAAAAAATCTTGGACACAGTTGTGGACTGACTTAGACAATTCTGAACAATTTCTTAACCTACATGAGCATTAATTCTGAACAAATTCTTTAAGGTCTGATTATAATATTAATAAACCCAACAATTAGACAAAACTTTTTTTTTTTTTTTAACAATATAATATTTTCAAACAGCTAGGAAAAAAGAATATCTTTTTTAGTTCTATCGGCAGATATCTATTTTAGCCTGCAGGAAAAGGCTAATCGACTTTACGGCGGAGCAGATGAATATCAATGTGTTCGGGCCGAAGAATTTTCGAACCAACACATCATGAGAAAGAATCATAGATGAATGGGTGCGATGTGTCGATAATGACCTTGACCAACTTGGCATTTGTTATTAAAGTCGACTGAGGAGATCTATGATATAAGTTGAGTATTAGGTACATCACGGTCTTCAGTGCTTTCTTAGTAAGCAATACATAGACAGAAAAAGTTATTTATTCTCTGGGAACCTCAACATCATTTTTTTTGAAGATTTGGTACCATTTGTATGATAGCTACGCGTACTAATATAATTTATTTAAGAGGACATTGCTGTGTAAATCCTAAAATTTTGAATAATTTTTTTTAATCAAATACTTTTCAATATTTTTCTTAGTATTAAGTTAGTACATTGGCATATTTAACAACTTAGACTGACGTTATTGGTACAAACATTTTGGAAAATGTGGAGATTATACTTAAGCTGTATACTTAATTTCGTTGTTAGTAAGGCCCAATTTGTAATAGAATCGTAAACTATCAACTGACATCCTAAACTAATAATTGCCGTTTTTGCCGTGCATCAGATGTTAATGTGTTCTATGTTTACTGTGTTTCCTCTTTCATTCGGCTGCGTTAGATTTTGAAGAGTTTGATAAGTTGCAATTACAGAATTCCACGCTGATCTGAAATGTTTGTATTTCGCTGGAAGACTACATATAATTTTGGTGATGACCACTAATTCAACCATTGGAGCATCCGGTTCCTCCAGCTGTTTTGTCATCTGTTTTATTGCTGAAATATGACCCGCCATGTTGTCTTCCTCAGGCTTTCGATATTTATAAAACTTCTGCTGTAATGTGCTGAGAAAAACGACAGAACGTTGTTCGCAGATTGACGACAGTTTCGTCCATATTTTGGCTGCGCTTTCACATGTCACCAGAAACTTGAGTTGATTAAACTCCATTGACAATGTGATGACCAATTGTGCCTTTTGATTTTTCTGAGCCCATGCGGAAGTTCTGTTGGGTTTGTAGGCTTTAAACACAATCTAATTCGTTTGCTCCAAGATAAACAATAACCTAATTATAATTAGGTTAATAATAATTTCCAAAGGGAAAAATCTCGGCCATTAAATTTTTACCTGTCCAACTTGGTAAAGCCCTATTTTTGTTTCGGGAAAGATTTCACTGAAATCCGTTGCAGCTACTTTTACTGATAACGTGTTAAGGTTGAAACAAAAATGTACTCCAGAGTATGTATTTATTTATTGTATGTATTATTTATTTAACAAAAATGCAAAATACAAAAGAACATTATTTACAAACTCAGAGACACAACTATACGTTTTGGAGAAAGATCAAAAAGGTGACGCTACTTGACATTTCGGTTTGTAGCCGTTATAAAATTCTTTGTTTATCAAAATATTAGGTTTGTTTATTTTTTTAATTTAATGTGTTCAACAGTTTGACTATGTTTGAACTATTTCGCGTTAGTATATACTCTAATACTGCACTAAATTTAGAAAATATATCAATTATAGTGAGAATGCGTTTGTATACTACTCGTATATATCATATATCTATATGTACAATGTCTAAGGGTTTTACGGGTTTCAGTTTTTGTAAGGCTATTTTAGGGGGTTTCCTGTCGTATTTTTGTGTCTGACAAATAACACAATTATTGATTGTCTGGATTATTTTATTCCTCATACAAGGTGGCGCAAAATTAATTATCCAAATTTGTTCTTGAATTACTTTTTTACTAAATAAAAAATAATGATGTTGGGTGATGGAAATCTGTATTTTTACCTTTACCCTTGTTTGTGTTAAGTGGAAAAGATGATATCCGCCAAGTGCCTGCGGCCTGTGTTGATACACATTTATGCCCGTTTTGTCGCATTTTCCATGACTTTCCGCAAGATTTCCGGTGATAACTGTTTGCATTTCTGTCGAATATTCTCCTTTAGGGCTGCGATTGTCTAAGTTTTGTTGGCATAAATCCGCGGCTTCAAGTAGCCCCAAAGAAAGAAGTCGGGGATGGTTAAATCGGGCGATCTTGCTGGCCATACGAAATCGCCAAAACGGGAGATTACGCGACCAGGAAACGCTTCCTTCACAATATCCATTGTGCCTAGTGTTGTGTGTGCGGTTGCACCGTCTTGTTGAAACGACATGTTCACCAAGCCCCGCTCATTCAATTCCGACAATAAGAAGTCATTTATCATAGCGTTCGCCAGTAACAGTGACCTTATTGCCGATGGCATCCTCACAAAAATACGGCCCAATCACTCCTCCCGCGTGAACGCCGCACCACACAGTGGTTTTGAGTGGATGTAATGGATCTTCGTGCATCACACGCGGATTTTCAGTGGCCATAAATGAAGATTTTGCTTACTGACGTAATTCGGAGAACGATTCTCTAGTAATAGTACCCCTCTGTTTATTTCTATTAATTATTTTAGGTGCATATCTAGATATTTTACTTGCAGGTTGTTGATTAGTTTCCCGGCGATGGGGATACCATCATTTAAATTTTCCTCGGCGGAATGTATTGTAGCAGCTGTAATTTCATTGAGGTTTAATTCGGTTTTATTAGGTAATTTAATGCGACTTAGCGCATCGGCGGTCGAATTTTGAACTCCTTTTTTATAGACGATTTCATAATCGTATTCCTCTAACTTCAATCTCGGTCCTTGGTGATCATATGTCCAAGGAATGCTGTTTCTTTGCGAAGAAACGCGGACTTAATTATTGGATCTTTAGATTTGCTATTCTTAATTTTTTGTAAACTCTCTATATGTATATTCTTGTAAAGATGTTGAATAGATAACTATGTCGTCTAAGTATACGATACAATTTTTGAAGATATAGTCTCTGAGAACATTATCCATCCTTCTCTGGAATATTGAAGGTGCATTTGGGCTGGAGATGGCATTCTTACAAACGCATAGTTTCCACACTCGACCGTGAAGGCCGTTTTTGGAGCATCTTGTATCCATCTCAATTTGATGGAAGCCGTTGGCTAAATTTTGAGTTGTGAAATAGTAACATTTGCCTAATTTATCCAAAATCTCGCTTATATATGTTAGGCAATGGATATTTATCACTTATCGTTTTATCATTTAAACGGCGGTAATCAAGGACTAACCTCCAATTTTGTTTGCCTGTTTTTTGGCACAACCCATACAGGTGAACTCCATAGAGAGAAACTGGGTCTGATTATACCTTGATTGAGCATATATGAAATTTGGCTCTGTACCTCCAGTTTATGTACGTGTGAATATCTGTATGTTTTGGTGTATAAGTTGTAAGTTGTTTTGATATTTAACTTCATTTAAAAATGTTAACATCTGTCTTTCCTTATAGAGGATGTTCGCTTCAGCAAAATTTTAAAATAGATTTGCGTTCCTCAGCTTTCCTGGATTCCTAAACTGTTACGAATAAGTTCTCTTTTTTCAAAGTTTGTAAGTGATTGTAATTTAAGCGGATGTTGTAAGAAGAGGGTTTGATCGGTTGGCGTATTTTTTTGGACTTCGATTTCGGCATGACGATTTGCCGCATTATAAATGGTAATTTTATAATTATGTTACAGTAGGAAGGAATTCAAAATTTCTGCGACATACGATTTGATTTTAATACGATGGAGGGAGGATGGAGAGAGAGGTACCGGTGAACACTGGTTTTAAATGTTTGAGGGTTATAATGACTAGGGAACGAAGAGCTAGGCAGGGCATTCATTAACTGAGTTGTACGGCTTAGGAACGAATCACGATATTTCAGAGTACGTCCGAAAGTGGACGAGACGGGTGTTACGGTTAAAAGTCTGAAGGGGCGGAATGTTACTGGCGATTTCTATGGAGCACTGGTGGTGGAAATAGCGATTAAACTGAGTCAGACACAAGATATTACGTCGGTGTTCGAAGGTGTCCATTGTTTGAGTGGTATTAGAATCACCTATGAGTTTTAACGCACGGTTTTGAATCCTATCTGTAGGGTGGAGAGATGTTTTGGGAGCACCCGACCAGATATTGGCATTGTACTCCAATTTTGGGCGGATAAATGCCTTATATATTGAGGCCAGATCAGAAGGGGTGAAGTATTTTTTACATCGCTTGAAGAAACCTAGACATTTCGCAGCATTTTTGACGACATCGAATATGTTGTCATTCCAACGTAAGTTGTCATTGACGCACATATCGAGAATAGAAAGTTTTTCAGTTTCGGCGATGCAAGTGCCATTCATGGATAATGGCTGGGTGTTTAAATTTCGCTTTAACGACAACAGACAGCATTCTGTTTTGGAACCCTTAAATTCCACTCTTTTGATAGTTCCCCAATTGTTTATTCTGTTAATTTCGGAAGTTAATGAGCTTGAAATACGCTGCCGTTCCCGTTCTACAGCCGAAGAGCAGGGACATGAGTCCGGGAACGAATATGAAAAGCAGAGAGTACTGTCATCAGCAAAGGAATATATTGGATTAGAAGTAGCAGACAAGAGATCACTAATGAAAAAATTAATAAGAGTGTCGGAGACAGAACAGAGCCCTCACACCAGAATTTATTTTGTGAATATCAGACTTGAAACCATCCACGACAACTTGAATTGAACGTTCCGAAAGGTAGTTGCTAATCCATTGAAGAAGAGAGTCGTCGATCCCTAATGCACGCATTTTCATTGTCAAATGCCTTGGAAATATCAAGTGCAACTATCTTGCCAGATCGATGTACTCTTTGGTTCCATTTTTCGATGAGACATAGATATGCTGATATGACACAATGGTCCGACGAGCCTAGAGGGGAGAGCACATCAATGGTGTACTTATCAGGGTGAGAAGTTAAAAACAAGTCCAGGGTGTTGGCGGTATGACTATCAACGTCTGGTATTCGCGTGGGCTCATTTACAAGCTGCGTTAGGTTGTTTTCCGCAGCGAAGGTCTCAACATACCATCCTTCGTGGGTTGTCTGTCCAGAATGTCGAAGCCACCCAGAATTGTGTATAGTGAAATCGCCCGTATGATGATACAGGGATACAAGTCTTTGAATGGAATCAGACAGCGCATCAAACTCGTTAAAATTCGAATTGGTGTTCAGTTTGGGGCTTCTGTAAATAAAGCAGTAGTGGATAATTTGCTCACGGAGATGAAATTTTAACCACATGAAATTGAATTCCGGAGTGGAACAGGGCCTACATTGTGGTGGAGTTTGGTGAGCTACATCACTACGCACTTAAATGATGAGAGAAAAATAATGGCACTAGTTCGTAGCCAGGTAGGTTAGGTTAGGTTGGGTAAGAGTGGCTGTTGGAAATACCAACCCACTTAGGCCTATTGGCCCATTGTGATGCCACGTGGATCTGTGATCTTCTTACTACTGGAACCAGTTTGAGCTTTTAATAAAGCGTAGGAGACTGTTAACGTCTATTTTTTCTAGATCGTTTAGGTCGTTGTAGAAGAAAGCTCCTAGGTGAAGCTTCCTTCTCTGAGAGAGAGCTGGGCATGTGCAGAGTAAGTGGGGGATTGTCTCCTCCTCTTCCTCGTCCATGCAGCTTCTACAGAAATCGTTAGTAAAAGCGCCAAGCCTTCTTGCGTGCTTGCCTATGAGGCAGTGTCCGGTAATGACACCTATTATGGCGCTGAGATGTTTCCTATCTAAAAGGATCAGACACTTAGATCGACTCAGATCCAGCCTTGGCCATATCTGTTTGGTCGCTAGACATGTTTGTCCAGCAGTCCACCTAAGGTCCGTTCTTTTGTTGGCATCTAGCTTTAGTGTTAGTTTGCACGTAGCGATTGGTATACCTATACTACCTTTGTCTGGTAGGATAGGTAGAGTGGTTCCAATTTTGGCGAGTTCATCGGCTCTGCAGTTCCCTGGAATGTCTCTGTGGCTCGGCACCCAACAGAGGTGAATGTTGAACTGCTCTGTCATCTCCATGAGAGATGATCGGCATTCAAGGGCAGTTTTAGAACACAATGAGACCGAGTCCAGGGACTTGATGGCGGCCTGACTATCCGAAAATATGCGGATATCCTTTGCAGATATCACGTTTTTCTTCAGCCAGGACAGAGCTTCTTTAATCGCCAAAATTTCCGCCTGAAACACGCTACAGTGATTTGGAAGGCGGAATCGTAGCCAGGTAGCTTCAGATCAAAGTGATCTGAGAGGTGTGGGCGGGGATATACCTGTGTTTCACTAAGTGCCAAAACAGCTGGTCTGTATTTACAGACATGGACGTAAGCAGAAAAGTGATTACTTTTTAGCCTGCGTATATTTGCAATGTCCGCTCTAAATTCCCGAGCCATTATAAAGAAAGACGAACACAAAAAACACAAACACCGACGTTACAAAGCACAGCTGTGAAGTAAAAAGAACCGAATCAAATTGTTGTAGCTGTTATGCTCTTAGAATAATAGGAAACAGCACAGCAACGAAATTCATACACACAGCCCGCTATCCATCGGTTTTTACATGTACTCAGCCGCTGCACGCGCTGTATAACAATGTAATACAGCAACGGCCGTGACCGTGTGCAAGCAACAGTATGACCAGGGGCAGGAAGGTTGGAATGCTCGCACTGTGGATTTCAATGCACTCGCGCGTTGATATTTTTATTTATTTTTTTTCCGCCGGCACAAGTGGATTTTTTTTTGTTATGAACTCACGCGCGGCTGTTTTTTTTCGTCCACGCGAGGAGCGAATTTCACAGTGCACTTGTCGATGGTCAGCTTGGCACTGAGCTGATATAAGACATGCTCTACTCTTTGATGCAATTAGCAAATGCTAGGAGTTTCATAGATCTTACTGTAGAACCCGGAGGTTCTTCCAGTCCGGTTAAAATTATATTAAGACGCATTTCCTTATATAGGTCTCCCTTTGCTTTAATGACATTGGGGTCTCTGTTGTGTATTTGAATATGGTTCCTTATTGTAGAAAGAATTTCGATGACCTGGTTATAAAATCGCTCTGTTGTTTTATTTCCTTGCTAGATGTTATGAAGGTCTTCGCTGAACGATGTCTCATTTTGTAACTCGTGCCTGGCCCTGCTCTAAACCACTGATGAATTTTACCTCCCTTGATAGTCATGATCTTCGTAAGTCATCTTCCCTTTAAAAGAAGTGGTCTTTGATAGAATGCGCAGTGGAGTTTTGATGACTTTGCGCCTCTACTACCTTTTGACTGCTAAACTGCTGTTCCTGCGAAAATACAAAATCGACTTTCCCTGTACCCAAAAATGGTTTGTGGCGGTGGTATCTTTCTTGAGAATGACAACATTAGATTCTTGATGTCAACGAACTCAAATATACATATTGTGAAGAATCGGTACAGGGCCTGAAGCATCTGCACCTGTATCGACAGACAAGCTGAGCTTAGAGCCTTACTGGGCCCACTAATGAAGTTGGTTCGCGAAGGCAAGTCTTTTCCGAAAGCGGGCTTAAGGCTGAAGTCACGGCGTCTCGATAAAATTGGAAGGCATGGCTCAGAGGAGACTTTTTTTAGAACACGCACCTGCGTTAGGACTGCATGCGTTCATTGCATAACTTCAAATGACTCTCCAGGTTGCCAGCAAACCAAACTAATGCTTCCAGACGTCTCAAAGCGAGTTTGCTTCTGTCCCTCAGTATGAAACCCTGTAGACTGCTAATTAGCGTCGTAGCAGTAAGCTTTTGCTAAGTATCTGAGTGTCCTGGGCATTAGTAATACAACATCCTGCGACGCTTACACTGAGAGTAACGTCAACACCGTATAGCACTACCTCTGTATGTGTCCGGTTTACGCTCGCATCAGACTGCTAATGTGGTTAGTGCTGATACAGTAGGCACTTTATTACTTACAAGTACACTCCGCTTCAACTGAATAGGTACAACATTTTTCAAAAGTTTGTGTTTCATTATTTTCCAATTATTTTGCACGAATTTAATAGTTCATACTGGTAACGGTTTGTTTATGATATCGGGAAAAGAAATTAGAAAGAACAGTCTAAAAAGCACCCTTATTTCTTCTCTGGCTCTCTTACAAGTTATTCCATATGGAAAAATGCAGTTTTTTTTGCATCAACTGAATAGGTGCATGGTCATTATATTCATTCTTTACGTGTATTCTGCGAAGATTGACACATTTAAGCAATTTGAAGTGGCCTAAGTGAAAATAATTATGTAAACTTAAATTTGGATAAACATGTGTAAAGCGAAATCCCTTAACAATATTGAAGAGGCTCACATTGACTTACTACAGAAGCAAGGACTAACCAGACGTGCTATAGCTATAGACATTGATCTAAGTTTTAATGTGGTCTATTCTTACTTCAGAAACAAAGACTTGTACGGGAAAAACATGAAATGAGGTAAAAAAGTTGCCACAACAGCAACCGATAGAAGAGCAATTTTGAGATGTGCTTCTAATTCTTCTGACTCAGCTTCGAAAATAAAGCAAAGAGCAGGTGTTAATGCTAGTGTTTCGACATTTAGAAGAGCAATTAATTGTGCCAAATTTAAAAAGTCTGAAACTTCAAAAGAAGCCACCTTTAAACCCTCAGCGAAAGGGAATTTTTGACATACCATATGGCTTGGCAAGAAGAATGGCGTTGTGTGGTCTTCTGATGGGTTTAATTATTACTTTCGCGATATGAGAAAGGACCAGCGCTTTTTAGCACGGAATGATAGTCGGGAAAGTGGTGTTATGGTATGGGTAGCTATTATGGAACTGTTGAACTAGATTTATAAAGAAATATTGGGAAGGAATTTTCCGAAATTTTGTGACATTTCTGAACTCATTATTTGAAATTTCCAGCAGGACAGCGCACCCATTCATACGGCGCTGATAGTTAAAATTTGGATAAGCGAGCAAAATGTGGGATTGCTTCACTGGCCACCATACTAATGGCCCTAAATCTTATGGAAAACGTATGGGGATGGTTAGTCCGAAAAGTGTATGATCTAGCCATCAGTTTGAAGACAGAGGATCGCTCATTGCAGTTATTAAATTAGCCTGGAGAGAAATTTCGTTAAATTTCTTAAAGGCACTTTCTTTACGATTCCATGCCAGACCGAATTTGCGAAGTGATTATGAACAAAGGTGGCAGTACTTACTACTAGAGTCAACAAATAAAATTCTCTGTTTAAAACAAATTTGTTTTATTTCATTCCATTGTTTATTTTTTTGTAATTTCATTGTGTGTACCTATTCAGTTGACGCAAAAAAAAAAACTGCATTTTCCCATATGGAATAACTTGTAAGAGAGCCAGAGAAAAAATAACGGTGCTTTTTGAACGGTTCTTTCTAATTTCTTTTCCCAACATCATAAACAAACCGTTACCAGCATGAACTATTAAATTCGTGCAAATTATTTGACAATAATGAAACACAAACTTTTGAAAAATGTTTTACCTATTCAGTTGAAGCGGATTGTAAGTGCATCATCTATGAAAATCTGAGAAATTCCAGGAAAAGAAACATACAAGGAGTACAAGGAAGTAGGCCCCTGTCTGATATGTTATACTACGTCAGTGATGTTTCGTAAATATATATCTTTCATTTTATGCTGATTTTAAACCATAAAATGTTGAGAGAAATGAAAACACAAACAGCCTTTTCAGAACATTTATTTTTTCTATGTAAAATACTGTTGTGAACAACATAATTTCCAAGCAATCAGCAGTATACACTAGACATCGACGGTGTCATATCACCGTCTGAGTGGTGGTCAACCAACACCTGTGTGACCAGACAGTGAATGTGTCCAGTTTATGCTTTTCACTTTTGTAAAATTTGTGTATAAATAGTCTAGACATAAAGCAAATTTTGTATTCGTTGATAATCTATAGATTCACTTTCGTTTAGCATAACAAATGAAGTATCCGTTAATTCTAAGCCACACTCCCTTTAACTACGCTTCGTTGCATCGAGCACTGTCGATCAGCTGATCTTATTTGCCACTGAAATTCTGCTTGTTTGATTGATGTTCTTCTTACCGAAGTGGCGGCATATCTTCTCTTCTGATCATACTGCTTGGAAGATGCAAATAAATACTCGCCATACTTTTCATTTTTGAGATAACAATAGTCTCCATCAAATTCTATTACCCAATTACTTTTAGATCCTAAGGTACCACCTGGTACCCATGTGAAAAGATGACACTTCTTCTTGTCTAAGCGACCGATAGCAGCGGCATATAAATATTCGTTCTTCTTCTGTACATTTTGAAAGCCAATGACATCACCATTCATTTCGTGATACCAGCAACTCTGAGTAACTTGCTTCCCTGAGTGCCAAGTGAATATACGACGCTTTTCTTTGTCAAAATTAAAACGTGAAGGTGCAGCATATAAGTATTCTTTCGTACCTTTATTCCAGAGGCAGATCGCTTGAGCAAAGATCAAATTTCTAGCACAAATGGGCAAAGCTTCAATGGCATTTTGAACTAATTGCTTTTTTTCTTCAGTAACGCTATCATAATCTGGCTGTGCCATCAGCTCATTCAAATAGTTTCCAATGTTTAGGACTGCTTTACTATTCAAATCATTGGCACTCTTCATCAGACAGAATAAGGTCGTCAGTCCTGATATTCTAAGGAAAATATAAGGGTTGCTATTTATGATATCAGCAATCTTGGCTGCCGAAACAGTCGGATAAGCTTCACTTACAGTTCGACGTATAATTTCATCAGCAATATCCGCTCGAAAACCAACCGCTGTCTGAATAAGAAAGTTGGTATTTTTCAGAACGTTGTCAGCATACATGGCTGCCTTAAGGGCATCCGTAACTGCTTCTATGACGTCAGCGATGATATCTTTCATTTTGGTTTCTGCCATAGCCCTGGAATTAGCAGAAATATCTTCTTTGTTTAAAATTGTCTTTTCTAAAGAGTTTGCCAAGGAAATCATCTTATAAGGATTACAATGATCGTTGGAGCGCATTTCATACCACAGTGCACTGAAAATGTAACAGCTGAGATCACCATTTGTCGTAGCTTCAGCAAATTCCAAAATAAGGTTGAAATATACTTGAGAATTGGCGTATACATCACTCACGATCATGGGAATCCTTTGGTTGTCATTCAACTTAAGAATTAGCGATTCAGCGGCTGGAAAATTTTTACTTTTTATTTTTTTTATTATGTCTGACAGCAGATGTCTGTCGACTATGGCTTCATATTTTTGTTCATTTAAACTTTGCATTGATTTTATTTGTTTATTAATAAAAATGTAACGATCAGTAAGCATTTTTATGTCAGCAATATATTTGGCATTTGGAGTTAAGTTCTCGCGATATTCGTCACAAATTGTTTGCTTGAGCTTTTGAAAATCGTTTTCTAACGTCAAAAAACATTCTATTAAGTGTCGATCATTATCGCCCTTCGTTTGGATTGATTTGAGGTATGATATATAGATTTGTTCCTTAAGCATGTGGTTTTCTAATTTGGCTATAGAATTGTTATTCGCTGAAGGTAGTTCATTGAAGATTTCCATACCTTGCAATTGGTTTAAACATAAAAACACAACAAAACAAAATAATTTAAGGATTTTTTACTGCGAAACACTAATGGCGATTTCGAATGAGCTGTACGCTCGGGTATGCCGTCAGATACTAAAATTGCTTCACTCATGGACACAGCTTTTTAAGTTCAATTCTCCAGTGTGGCGATACATACATACCATATGTGAACTTTTTCTCTTAGTCAAAATTTAAAAGCAAAATACATTACTTTTTCATGATAATGTTTTTTCTCTTCAAGTAAACATTCGACAGCGATAAGCATTCCATATGTTTTCGTTCCGCCAATAAAAGCTCGACTCGAAGAAATAATAGATTTGAATTGAAATTTTGGATGAGCGCTACAATAGCGCTATCTTATATCTGCCAAATCATTCGTACGTATTTTAACTGGCACCGAAAAACTCAGCAGAAACGAGAGTTTTCGTATAATACAATAATAAACATAATAAATGTTCTTCTTTTATCCACCGTTGAAATAGGTAACGTATGTATATAACAATTGGTTGGTATCTCGCTAACAACTAGCGTAATGTTGTCTTCCAAGGCTACAATTGACGCTGATTTATCGGCATAGATGAATGATTTGACGTATCCCCATAAAAAATAGTCTAAAGACGTCAAATCGCACGATCTAGCCTGCCAATTCCCGGCCCAAAACAGGAGATAAATGTTCAGATCGTACATTTTGGGCAAAAAAATGGTTCGAACTCATTGAACGATAGCAGGCGCCATTAACGGTAACATTGTTCTCACGGTCATCTTTGAAAAAATACGGGCAATGATTCCGCCGGATCATAAACCGCAACAAATAGTGCATTTTTGCGGGTGAATTGGCAGCTCTTGCATTGCCTGAGGTTTCTCATTTATTTATTTTATTTATTTATTTTCTTTAAAAACGTTACAGTAATTTGAGTGACCCGCAAAGCATGTTGCTTATCTGCAGGTGATTGTTCTTTTACAATAGTTTCTAAAGGTTTATCAGTTGTGAAACTTATTTAAATAATTCAAATTTTGTTATTTAATTCAGTTGACTTTAGTTTTAAAAAATTAAAAAAAAAGAAATAATTACGATTAGCAATATTAATTTTTTTTTAGTATCTTAAGTTACATAATACAGATTAAGGAACTAAAGTTTTAATACTTTTCTACGTTTTTTGAAATTCACAAAGTTTTTTATATTTGCTGGTAGGTCATTCATCAATTGTAGTATGGCGTAGCTTGGATGTCTTCTCCCATAGTTGTTAAAAGTTTCAGGAATTTCCAGAAGTCCCTGAACTCGTCTTCTTGTATTCTGATTATGACGTATTCCTTTTTGGTAGCGTTGATCGTCATAATAGCGTAATAGCATTGTCAGGTTAAATATACCGTTAACATCGAGGACCTTTAAAACAAAATTATTGGTATTCATAATTTTAAATAATCGATGCTGAAGATATAATATCTTATCGATAAGTGTTTTGGACGCATTTCCCCACGCTAATATTCCGTATCTTAAACGAGATTCAGCAAGTGAAAGGTACACTTGTCTCTGCACCTCTACGCTTGTGTATCTTTTGAGGTACACCATCGCAAAAATCGCATTTTTAAGTTGCATCCGTATCTTATTGACTTGTTCATGCCATAAGAAGTGATCATCAATTACAACTCCCAGATACTTAATAGTCTTAACTACCTCAATAGCATCACTTTTCGTTGTCGTTAGGCAGTCTTCGTTTTGATGATACATACTGATGGAAATTTCGGGCTGGTGTGGCATGCATATGTGCATCAGTTTCGTTTTTATCGCATTAATCACAAGTCCTTGATCGTGACACCATTTTGAGACGCTATTAAATTCACCTTGCATTATCGAGATCGCAGTATTAATGCACTTGTGTTTAACAATTATTGCTAGGTCATCAGCGTATGCAAAGACTGTACTTTTGTTAAGCACACGAAGAAGCTCATTAGTATACAAGATGAAGAGGATTGGTCCCAGTTTTGAACCTTGTGGTACACCATATAGAGTCTGCTTTTCTTTGCTCAGTGTGTTTCTTAATCTTACCCTTATTTTTCTTCCCGATAGGTAATTCTCTACCCACTTTGCCAAGGTCCCTCTTACGCCAATTCGGTTGAGGCTTTCGGTAATTTTCTCATGGCTTAATGTATCAAAGGCCTTGCTAAAGTCTAAGAACTAGAACATGGTGGTTTTTATTTAGACCTGCGTTAATCACATTTGCGAGATCTCTCTGTAGTAACCCAGTGCTCTTATTTTTTTGGAAGCCATATTTGTTTGGTTGTAAAACTCTATGTTTTTCTGTGAAATTTGTTAGTCTTCGTATTATCATCGGACTAATTATGTCAGTTCATATCTATTCAACCAGAAATGAGCTTCGTTGCTGAAGAAAATTTTTCGATAAAAAAGCTTGTCTTCCTCCAGCTTTGCTAAGGCCCACTCACCGAAAATACGAAGCTGTGGCAGGTCGTTTGGCTTTAGTTCTTGCACGAGCTGTATTTTGTAAGGCTGTAGACCAAGATTCTTGCGTAAAATCATCCTCGTAATCGAATAACACAATCGCTATTGCTGCGAACGATGACGATTGGACAAATCACGGTCTTCATTAACACTGGCGAATACAGCAGCAATATTTTCCTCTGTATGCACTCTACGCATACGGATAGGTGGCTTGATGTCCAATAGCATGAAATTGGTGCAAAATTTGGTTACAATGATTTGAATTCCTTGCTCAGTAGGTCGATTATGACGACCGTAAAATGGTCGAAGTGCGCGAAAATTTGTTTAATGATACAAGCAACATCATTAATGGTCAGAATAAATAATAAGAGGCCAAGGTGGCTGCCTTGGGGGACACCAGAAGAGGCTTTAATTGGGTCACAAACCATGGACCTAAATAGAACATAGTAAAGTCGTTCATTTAAATAGGATTGAACCCAAGTTATAAAGTTTATCTGGAAACCAAGAGCCTTTAATTTTAGAAGGATTATATCATGAGAAATTCTATCAAAGGCTTTGCTGAAATCGGTGGCAATCACATCAACTTCATTTCCAGATTCCAGTGCACATAAAGTGCTTGATACGAATTCAGTTAAGTTGGTGGTCGTAGATCTGCCTTTGAAAAATCCGTGCTGGTTTAGGGAAACAATAGATTTACAATGGAAAAGCATTATGTCATAGATAATGCTCTCAAAAAGCTTAGGTATGCAGGACAACTTAGCAATTGGTCGATAGTTGGAAATATCGTCTTTTCTACCTTTTTTATGTAGGGGAATAATAAACGATCTTTTCCAGGTTGAGGGAAATAATCCCTGGGTGGTAGAAAGCTGAAAGAAAGCTGTAAGAGGTTGGGCTAGATGCATTTGACATTTCTTTAAAAATATAGGGGGACGATCATCAAGGCCAGCAGAATAATCATCTTTGAGTTTTATTATTTTATCTCTAACTTGCTCTAAAGTTATAGTCACCGATTCCAAAGTTGTTTGTGGCAGCTGTTTAAGTAGGAAAAGTAAGAATGATCTGGCTCTTGGGAATGGATGGAGAACGCTTGGCCAAAAAAAATTACAATAATTTGGGGATCGCCCGAGGACCTATCAAGAAAATTTAGAGATGATGGATAGTTATCCGATTTGCTTTTAGTTTTGATGAATTGAAAGAATCTTTTGGGGTCGGAAATGAGTGTGTGGTCCATTCGGTTTAAATAGTTGTCATAGAGAGTTTGGCAAAGCACAGAGAAATTTATTTGGGCAGACTGGTAGTAGAAGAAATCAGTGTCGGAACGCGATTTTAAGTAAGTATACCAGAGCTTATTTCTCTGGTACGAAGAGATCGCAGCTCTTTATTATACCAGGGTGGTGACGATGAGGGATTCCTTTTGGATAAAAAAGGCACAGATTGGGAGAGACATTTTAAAATTTCGGTATAAAAGGATGAAAGAGCATCGTTTACCGTAAGGTTAGGGTTATCGTAGAGAAAGTTAAAATTGACCATACTGAGGAGGTTGTTCAGTTTGGCGTAGTTAGCCCTATGAAAATTAAAACTGTAAGAATATTCATAGGAAACGGGATTAAAACCATTGTCATATGTCATCGTAAGAGAAAGGGGAGGGTGGTAACTATCCAACTTAGAAAGCAGATGTTTACTTTCTAAAACCACGCAGTTATCTGTATCAGTGGCGAAGACTAGGTCGAGTTGTCTGCCGATTTTATTGACACCACTTAATTGATATAGACCAGAGTCAGTTAGGCAGTCGATGAAAAGATTTTCTTTATCAGAGGTAGGATTTGTAGCAGTATAGTAGGACTGATCAGTCTGAGTCCATAGAAGCTTAGGTAGATTAAAATCACCTAAAAAAATAACAACGTCATTGGGATCAGAAGCATTAAATATGCAGTCGATTGCATCAACAGCTAGCTGGTAACCTTGAATTGGTTGAGAGGGGCGAATATAACAGCAACAAATATATAGGTTGCGTTTGCAAATAGGAATTCTAGCGCAAACAAATTCAAAGAATGCAGTGGACGATTTTTTAAAGGGTCTAGACTCGAGACGAGAGTGTATAGCTAGAAGTACACCACGACCATATAAATTCTCCTCTTTATCTAGACCATCGTCACGGTGTAAATCGAAGTCTTGGGAATATAATTCATTATTCATAATATCAGGGGTGAGATTGGTTTCTGTGAGGGCAAAGATGTCGTAGGGCAGAATCTGCGAATTAATATATATAGCAGAAATCTTAGTTCGTAATCCTCTTACGTTTTGATAATACAGGGACAGATATTTGGGAGGCTTCGGCAAAGAATTGAGTGGTGGGTTAGGAGCGATGGTAGTTTTTGAAACTAGACCGTGTTCTCTGGAGGTGTAGTATCCGTTTGGAGCTAACATGAGACGCAAAAGAAGAGAGATCATTAACCACGTCATCAGGAGTCATATCTAATTGCTCATGAAAACGTATAAAAAGTTGCCGCAGATCATTATGATTAGTGGGGAGGCCTTCTTGCAGAATGGAAACCATTGCATTGGTTTTCGTTATACCGTCGATACATTATCATATAATCTGCGGTCTTTTAAACGAGGGAGAACATATCGGCCATCTTCCCCAGAATCGATAAGGTGCTTGGTTAACTTTGCCTTTGGAAAAAGAATGGGGTCTAAAAAAGAAGGTGGTGTGGTATTAGGGTGGGAGTCTAGCTTAGAACATGGGGAGGGATTTAAAATATGGGAGCGAATAAAGTTGGGGTATGCCGTTTTTGTATGAGGGGAATGAGAAGATGTTGGGTTTTGTAAATGACTGGGAGGAGGATCTAGATTGAAAGATACGCGCTTAGGAATTGAGTTGGACGCGGTGGAAGAACACTTAGTATATACGCGATTGGCAGTATGAATTGAAGGAGGAGTGAAGACAGGAAATGTCCCATCTTTAAAACTCCAATTTGCATCAGGAGTTTGTTTGTTAGGAGTTGGGTTTTTTTTGGAAGAGTTAGGCTTCGGTATAGGATTAGACTTAAAATTAACATTATTCTGTTTTTTAGATTTAGTGGATTTTGAGGTAAAGGTAGTATCCTTGCGATGTTTGTTGTTTCCTCTATTTGGTTTAATTCTTTCCATAGTTAATCCACACAGATTGATGACGTCGGAACCAGGGTTGATAAACATAGATTCATATTTTGACGCGATGCTTACCTTGAAGGTGTTGGTGGAGATCTTACGGCAGTTGCTGACATCTATTTTAAATTTAGATTTGAAGAGACTAGTTAGCCTGTTTCGATCGAGGAGAGTACCTCTTATTAAAAAGGCAACTGACTCAGCTTTGTTGAAATTGTTCAACTTTTTTATTCTCGTGTTCCACTCCGAAAGTGTCCATAAGATTCCGAATCTTGAGATTGTGGGTTCAGGAGTTGGTGTAGTAGCATCGTTTACCGAAGAGGGTTGTGGTGGAGGAGAAGATGATCCAGGAGTTACTGGTGGTTCCACTGGTATATCTTCGATTTTACTGGAAGTTATCCGGATGTGATCAGCAATTTTAATTAACAGCGCGCGTGATTCGGTTATCTCGTTGCTTAAATCGCTTATTTGGCACATGATGTTTATGAGCAACTGATCATTATTAGGTGGAGAGGGAACGCTGCTTCTGGATGTACTTTGAAGATGAAAATCGAGGGAAGGACCGTAGAGCACTTAAAGAGTCTGTTATTGTGGGGTGTAAGATTTTATTATTGATTTAACACTATGGGATAGAAAATTTTTTGAATCTTCACTAAAGTCATGTTTGTAATTTCGTTTTATTAAGTCGCTCTTTTGAGCCAACTGCATGGATGAGTCTTGTTATAGATTGCAGATTGCTCGAGTGAAATTGACAAATCTTCAACTGATTTCAGAAGGTCATCATATTTTGTAAATTGGTTTTGCATTGATTTCAAGGCATGATTGTTTTCTACCGCAAAGTTACTGACCGAATCACTGGAACACTTAATAGCAAGTAATATGAGGTACGGAGTGATGTCCTTGCACTCATCACAATAAAACAAAAAGTTATTTTGCTAGTACCACTACACCACGGCCACCCCTTATGCCCTTTCTTGGGCATAAAAGAGATAATCTAGCGACGCGTCTCTATAGGACTGCCATAACATAATTCTTTAATTTTTTGCCACAATTCAGTTTTATTTGGACAATTTTGTTTTCCTTCTTCGTATACTGTGGGTTAAGGTCTCGTCACTCCAGAGTATATTCCGCCACTTTTTCTAACTTTCTGGGCCATACCAAGACTTGTGGCAATGTACAAACGCTTTCCGCTTCTGTATGTCTGCTTTTCAAAATGAAGGAACCTTACGAACTATTCAACCTGGTAGATTCGCGTTGCGCAGTCGGCACTGCATTTTTCTGGCCAGTTATTAATTTCAGTTGCAATCGCTTTTGAGGACATATGAGGATCTCGCTTAGCCAGTATTGGTTTCTACTGTTTTTTGGGCTTAAGTGCATTCACCATGAAATTCTTTGATCGTCCCAGTGCTTCAGCGATCAATTTGGCTGCTTTCCAAAATGCAGTACTGCCTATTTTTTGCATCAGCAATCATTCTGAAATGCAAACCCAAACTCGTGACAGAACGCAGTAGATTCCGAAATTCATTGTGAATGTTTGTATATATACTGCACAAGGAAAAACAACCAACGCATCATGAACTAGCACGATGCAAATAACAGTTGTTTGTTTGGTTTATGCAATCTGAAGAATAATGGCGAATTCCGAGAAGTAAGTTTTCTTTTAAATAAATAAAGGCATTCAATTATATTATTATAAGTATTTATATGCAGAAATCAATGGACAAAAGGCAAGATTTTACACCTAATTACAACGAGGCTGCAGTTTGAAAAGGAAGCTGAATATTAGCTTTACAATATATTTTGTGAATATTCGGTTGTCACAAGCAGCACAATTATTTAGCAAATGATTATATGAATTCCAATCAATTTGCTACACATTGTTTTAGGTTTAAAAAAAAAATAAACACTGCGCATCGCGTAACGTAACATTCTAAAACATCATGATTCGTAACGCAACGGGATACGCATCGCATACTTGCATGACAGATGCGAGGTGCAGTCACAATGCGCATTTAGTGTGAATTTTGGAAAGCAGTCTTTGTATGATTTATTTTGCTCACGAAGATTTATAACAAACCTTTGTTCCTCAACCGTACTATCTATTTACTATTGATATTAATTTTGAATTAATAACAAAATTGCGATTTCTGACTAAAATTTTACACCAAAATAAGCTAAAACATCCGTTATTTGAATCTTTTAATTTCACAAGAAAACACCCACTTGTAAAAAAAACGATATTTTAGAAATGGGCATAGATTTTTAGAAACATCGCAAGGAATTTAGTTAATAAAAGCAGGGTATCTATTTTAGTGACCTCGTGTGTATGTATGCATAAGCTCTGTTCTTACTCTAGGCGCAAGACTTTCAATAAAAGAATTACTTGAAAGCAAATAAAATAATTAAATTACTTGAACGTAAAGGTAAAGCCGTTTAGCAAAATGCTTGTTTGATTGTATTTCATTTTAAAATATAATATATAACTAACACAGCGTACAATATAAAGTTTAAAACTAATAGTAAAAGTAAAACAGAAGCAACTGCTCTTCGGAGTTATTTACTGTTCTGAAGTTTGGAAAGAAAATCCATCAGAAACTTGTGCCGCTCCTCGATTTCCAGCAGAGTTCGGTTAACAACTTTTGCGTTTATCCTCTCGTATAACTGCTTATCCTTAAAGCCAGACTTGATCTCTTCGAGAATGATTTTGTCCTCGTCTCGGGTCCACGGCTGGGTGGGTTCTATTTTTATTTCTTTCTTCGGTGAAATTCTTTGCTCACCATCGCTATTATCTGACTCGTCATTTGCTTTAGTGTCATCCTCCTTTCTTTTCTTTGGTAACTTCCTTTTACTTCCATCTAATTCAGAATTATTGTCATCATCGAGTAGAGTTTTAAGCCTCTTTGCTGTGGCTATGGCGTTGGATTTGTTCAAACCGTCGACTGCAGGTCGTTTAGATGGGGCAAGTGGAGATTTGACAAGACTCTTTTTGGGTGATTTCCGTCGTTCTTTCAAGGTAGATGTGCTACTGTTATTATTAGCTGTGTTGGAATTTGTTTTTGGCATGGCTTTGCGTGGCGAACCTTTTCCGTCTTCTGCTGCTGACCAGGGCAGTTTCAGTGGACGGTAAACATTGTTCGGTGTGTTACTTTGTAAGGAACTATAGCAGCTAGTAGAGTAATATGATGGATTCAGGCGAATCGCATGAGCACGCAATGTTGCCTCATCACAGGTAATAAAGTCTTCATCCTCCACAATAGTCATTATAGGAGCTAAGAAGATGGTCATAATTTATATCATCACAAAAATATATTCCATTTACTGTTTAACTTACCTTTGGAATCTTCTTCCTCAGATTTTTCATTATCATCGCTACTGCAATCATTCATTGACACAGACAGTCTTTTCTCTCCATACTCCCTTATGCCGTGAACACAACCACCTTCGACGGGTGAGTATTTTTCATCATCCAGCAGTTCGTTCAATTCATCGGGTTGGTAGCTTGACGCCATGAAGGAAAGTTTTGCAGGCAGGGGAATCTTTGTTCCGTAAAATATTCGCCCATTTATATACTTAAGCTGACATGTTTGCGATTCTGTTGGGGAATCTAGAAGATCATTTGGATGCAGGGTTTCGATGTAGTCACCCGTTTGATTGGACATCACGTCCTTCATATTGGTGTTTTCAGCTGATGCAAATAGTCTAAAAGATAAACAAATTAGACTGGTGACAGCGAAACAGAAAAAGTAATCTTTCTTACCTTTCTGGTGGTGATTCAGAAGAAAAAAGCTGTGTAAACCAATCGATAAGAAATGTGTTGCCCTTGAGTAGAGGAAATATTTTTGATTTCATCTTTTCCATCGTGACGTCCGGATCTTCGGACAATTCGCTAATGCAGTTGTAGATTTTTCGTATTTGTGCAGGTTGCTTATTGAAGTAAACATTCAATTTGTTGAAGAACGTTCCTGCGTTAGTGTACATAAAGTGCTCGAAGAATTTTCCAATCTCAGCGGCTTCGGGTGGCAAGAGAAAAGTTAGAAATACATGAGCCAGCTCGGGATGATCGGGCAGAAATAGCTTTTCTAATTTCTGAAAGCATACAAATAGTTAAATATATTATTTTTAACTTGATAAATGTTCAATAAGATTATCAAGGCTTTGGAAAAAAAAACAATTGCTTACTATGGTTTACCTAGAGTTTTAAATTAATCTAACTAAACCTTCTGATGTTGGCGAACTTGGTATGAGAAACCTAGTATAGAGAGTGACTACATTTTGCTATTTTGGTAGCCATATTTTAAAATGAATGTAGAATTGTGTAGATTGTAGAATAACAGTACTCTTCAGGTACACCGTCTTGTCATAAAAGCATTAAAATGCTACGCAGATATGTGTTTGCAGCTTGCGATCAAAGTCATCTTTTCGACACATTATATTCGGCGGTACCGGCTAAACTCTGAAACAAAGCAGTTGCATTATTTTTTTTTTTTTTTGTTTAATTTTAATTAATCGGGTGGCCGTGGTGTAGCTTCTCACTCGGAGGGTCAAGGTTCGAATCCTACCCATGACAAGTTTCTCAAGTTTTTCATTTGTGTAATGGGAACTCAGTCAGAAAAATTCTGCGTGTGAAGGCATAACACTGACACGTAGATTTGGCTCTTGTAGAATTTTCAAGCACAAAAAACAAGTGCGAACTATAACCTTCGAATCACTCTGAGTGAAAAAAAAAACTCTCCGTAATATTCGGACCTGCGTCTTTCCTTGAAACCAGAGATCTTAACAAGTTGGTATGAACAATTTGTTAAGGTTCTAGTATATTAAATGATTTTTATGTCGATGACTATATGTCAGGTTTTCACTCGCTCGAAGACGCCGTTTTAATTAAAAATGACATAAATAAGATCTTAAGCGAAGCTGCGTTAGAGTTGCGCAAGTGGGCGTCAAACTCGTTGGACTTCTTTGCAGAAATCGAGCCTAGTCATCGTGGATTATCCACAAAATTTGTATTTCGGTGAATCTGGGGTTAAGACGCTTGGACTTATTTGGGGCACCAAGGTCGATTGTTTCAATTTTAGCTTTTCATCGCCAATAGTAAGGAATCAGATCACAAAGAGGGACGCGTTCAAACGTCGTTAATTTGCGCCAAAACAAGCCATTTGCGCCAAACAGCCATTCCACAGCTTGAATTATGTGGCTCTTTACAGCTAGCAATCTGGAGCTCAGCCGCATCGGCAAGCCCCATCTAAGGCGCTCTATCTAAGACGCCGAAATGCTTCACGCATTATCAAAACCTTCGGATCCATTCCGGAGGTTGAGAGAAGTGCGGACATAAAGAGCAAGGTTGAGTGGGCTAAAAAAATCCTAAAACTCGGATTACCCACTGCTTGCACTGCTCCCAAAATTTTAAAAGACTCCTCCAAGCGCCAGAGATCGTTGGAAGAAACCGTGCCGGTTTCCAAGGGGCCGAAAACACATAGTTCCAAAACCCCTGGGCCATCCAATAGCACATCTCTGAGGTCTTTCAATGAAGTCCTATAGGACGCATTGGTGATCGCAGTGATCGATAGGAACGATACTGACGGTTCCATTACACCTGAACGGTGGCAGCTGGTCAAGCTGAAGCTTTCGAGCAACTTCTTGGCCATCATGCGGGAAAACACAAGCGACGCTGGCTGGCGCCAAGGCCATATCAAGCTCATCGCATGTTCCAACCAGAGATCTCTTGATCTCTTCACTAAGGCCATAGGTGGTTTAGGAGAGATTTGGCCAGGTGCAAAACTCGAAGTCGTGTCTAAGGAAGACATTCCTAGCAGACCTTGAACTCGTACCTGGATCCCAGCCGAACCCTCCTCTCCAGGAAGTATTCTGGAAATCATCCGACTCAGTAACCAGACTCTTCCGACTCATGACTGGAAAGTCACGGAACTGGAGGAACTAAGGGGCTCTTATAGATGCGCGTTAATCGTGATCAATAAGGAATCCCTTAATCCGCTGGCGCAGACGAAAGTCATGATTCGGTTCGGATTCGAGTCCATACATTTAAGGGTATACAAAAAGTATGAGCTGGATGCTGATAAGCAACCTCCCCCTCCTTTAATACCTGATAACACAACCTTGGATCTCGGAGCGTCGATATCCTTTCCAGAAATGAATAGCGACGACTCCAATCTGTCCGAGGTGACTATTAAGCCGTCGGTCTCCTCTTCTGACACCCTGTCGTTAATGGAAACCGATGACGAAGCAAAGAGAGGTCCTGCACGATCAGAGGTAGAAGATGAGCTTTTGGGCACATCTTCAGAATCGAAGGACCTCAACAACACCGTGGTGGAGGCGACTCTGGAAAACTGTAGCAATGATACGGTTTCTCCAGATTAATCTCCACCATGCAAAAAAGGCTTCGGCCGCACTCATTCTGTGTCTTTCTTTCCGGAATTACCGGAACTTAGACTATATTTTAGGTACTAACCTCTTAATTTTCAATATTGGCAATGAGTCCACTTTTATAACTAGAAACCCACAAGAAGTGTTAAATATTACTCTTGTCTCCGACAGCATTACCCAAAGGCTAACAAACTGGATGGTATCGTCTGAACACTCCTTTTCAGACCACAGATACATCCAATTCAGTCTGAGTAATGTTCCCCCCAGCCAACCACCTTTCCGGAATTACCGGAAAACTGATTGGCCAAAATACAGAGGAATACTGTCAGAAATGCTATCCTCTGAACAATCAAGTCCCCAGCGTGACACCAATGAGCTTGACATGAAAGTCAAGGAATTTACTCTGGCTCTCAATCAGCCTATGGCCGCTTCCTGCCCCCTTATTCAACCAAGAGGCAAGAAAAAGCCACACTGGTGGACATCGGCACTGGGACTGCTCAGAATCTCTTGTAGAAAACTTTTTAATGTAGAAAAAAGCATAAAAAAAGTGACTGACTGGGACTCATACAAAGAATCCCTCAAATTATACAAAAAAGAACTGAGGAAGGCAAAGCGACAATCCTGGAGGTCATTCTGTGACAAAATCACAGAAACCCCTGAGGCATCGCGGCTAAGAAAAATCCTCTCTACAAATGCTATGATACCTAGTTGTTTGAAAAAAACCGATGGCTCTTGGACAACCTCAAGTGATGAATCACTCAACCTGCTTCTGGACATTCACTTTCCAGGTAGCTCCCAACTCGCGTCCAGTAGCAGCCCAAACAGGCCCACTGCAACCGCGACCAAAATTCATCGTCTGATTACGAGAGACAAACTGCTCTGGGCGCTGCATAGCTTCAAACCATAGAAGTCTGCTGGTCCGGACTGTATAATACCTGCCGAGCTACAGAGGTCCTCAGTATTATTCTGCCACTGTTAGAAAATATTATGAGGAGCTGTGTGGAACTTATTCACGTTCCACTGTTATGGAGAGAAGTCAATGTAGTATTCATTCCCAAAGCCGGAAAATGTTCTCATGTTGTCCCAAAGGACCTCAGACCTATAAGTCTATAATCTTTCCTTCTGAAAACTCTGGAACGACTGATTGATATCCATATTCGAGCTAACGTTGATCCAAGACTTCTGTCAACGGCTCAACATGCCTACTGTAAAGGAAAGTCGGTAGAAACGGCTTTGCATTCTCTGACTAGCCACATAGAACGATCCCGACAATATAAGGAGTACACAATGGTTGCTTTCCCAGACATAGGGGGCGCCTTTAACAATCACGACTGCGCTGTCAACTCTGGAGGTAGACGACTCACTTGGGGAGTTAATCGGTCTAATACTGAAAAGCAGGATAATCAACTCCAAACTGGGTGAGACTTCTGCTAAAAGATGTGTCAGCAGAGGTACGCCGCAAGGCGTTCCCTTCTCTGGAACTTAGTAGTTAACGAACTACTGATATACCTAGAAGCGGGTGGTAGCAGAGTGATTGCCTATGCGGAAACCGTTGCCATAGCAACGTCTCAGGAAAGCATCTAAATACCATTAAAGAACTCCTTCAAGTAAATCTCAATAGATTAACCCGTTGGGCAGACCGCTGTGGATTGGGAATAAACCCCCATAAAACTGATCTTGTCCTCTTTTCCAGGAAATATAAAATTCCAATCATAGGCCCTCCTTCAACAAATGGTAGCAGTTTAGTTTTCTCCGATACAGCAAAATATCTGGGTCTCATTTTTGACAGGAAACTAAACTGGAAACCTACAATAGCTGCTTTATTCTCTTGCAAAAAAGTCATTGGGAACAAATGGGGCCTTCAACTTCGCATAACCCACTGGCTATATATCTCAGTCATAAGACCGATACTTACTTACAGGATGGCTGTCTGGTGGACGGCGTTGGAAAATGCAGTCAACCGCATTAAACTAAGCAGAGTCCAAAGAACAGCATGTCTATGCACAAGCGGAGCCTTGCGGTCTACCCCCTCTGCGGCATTAGATATTCTGTTTCATTTGACACCCCTCGACATTTTTAGCAAGCAAGTAGCTGCGACTTCAGCTATTCGCCTTAAAGCGACTAAACGGTGGACAAATAATTCATTTGGCCACGACAACATTCTTAATACATTAGGAATCCTCACAGAGAACATCGATTACACCATACCTGAATTTTATTTTGAAAAAAATTTCCATGTAAACTTCCCCTCTAGATCATTCTGGGAGGAAGATGCTTTCATGGAGGACAAGTCAATCCATCTCTACACAGATGGATCTAAAACAGATAACAGAGTTGGTGGCGGTGTTTTCTCAGATAAGCTAAATCTAAGCCTCTCTTTCCGTCTTCCAAATCACTGTAGCGTGTTCCAGGCGAATAAAGAAGCTCTGTCCTGGCTGAAGAAAAACGTGATATCTGCAAAGGATCCGCATATTTTCAGATAGTCAGGCCGCCATCAACTCCCTGGACTCGGTCTCATTATATTCTAAAACGGCCCTTGAATGCCGATCATCTCTCATGGAGATGGCAGAACAGTTCAACATTCACCTTTGTTGGGTGATGGGCCATAGAGACATTCCAGGGAACTGCAGAGCCGATGAACTCGCCAAAATTGGAACCACTCTACCTATTCTACCGGAAAAGGGTAGTATAGGTACCAATCGCTACGTGCAAACTAACATTAAAGCTGGATGCCAATAAAAGAATAGACCTTAGGTGGACTGCTGGGCAAACATGTCTAGCGACCAAACAGATCTGGCCAAAGCTGGATCTGAACCGCTCTAAGTGTCTGATCCTTTTAAATAGGAAACTTCTCAGCGTCATAATAGGTGTCATCCCTGGACACTGTCTCATAGGCAAGCACGCAAGAAGGCTTGGCGCTTTTACAAATGATTTCCTACGCTTTATTATAAGCTCAAACTGGTTCCATTAGTAAGAGGAAACGTGAAAACGCGAAACGTGTTCGCATACAATAGATTGCCGCTAATTACGACGATACCTGCATCCACGTGGTATTATATTCGTTCCATTGAAAACCCTGCAGATTGCGCGACCAGAGGTTTTACGCCAGAGCGTTTAACACAGCTCGAAATCTGATGGAAGGGTCCACTATTTCTTCGTGATCCTGTTGGTATTTTCTCAGAGCTGCCGAACGTAAGGAAGAACTCAGGAGATGAATCGGAAAGATGCCTAACAACTTCATTAGCACCTGAGTGGGATATATTCAGAAAATTTTCCAGCTTTAACCATCTTATGAGGGTCGTTGCGCGTTGTCTTTGGTGGCGTCATAAGTTATCTGATCCGAATCGCAAGATTTTCATTCTCTCACTAAAGGATATACGTTTAGCGAAAATCGCACTTTTCAAGCTAGCTCAAGTTCCCCGATGAGATCGCTCGCCTGCAACGTTATGAGTCTCTACATTCTAAGAGTAAGATCTTGCGAATGAATCCCTTTATTGATCAAGTTGGCATACTGCGAGTAGGTGGCAGACTGGAAAAGGCTAATAACTAATAACTAACTAATAAAATAACCAGTCATTCTTCACAAGGATCACCGTCTTGTTAAACTTATATTGTTGGACTGTCATCATTCAAATAGGCATGCAGGCATCCGTCAGATGTCCTATCTGATGTCTCTTAACTACTTTATTCTCGGCCTATATCATTCTATTAAACGGATAATGTATCAATGTGTAAGTTGCACGAGACAGCGCTGTGCATCTTATTCAAACAAATGGCGAATCTTCCAAGGCAGCGATTAGTTCCAGGAGCGGCATTCAGTTGTACTGGAGTTGACTATGATGGTCCATTCATCATACGGACCTGGAAGGGTTGTGGCGCCAAGCAGTATAAGGCCTACATCTCACTTTTCATATGCTTGACCAAAAAGGCATTGCACCTGGAGGCTATGACGGAGCTTTCCTCTGCAGCGTTCACAGCAGCGCTTCGTCGTTTCGTCGTTAGGTAAGGTAAGTGCCACACACTTTTCAGCGACAATGGCACTAACTTTGTCGGTGCCAACCAACAGCTACGCGAGTGGACAAACCTGCTGCAGTCTTCACAATTTCAAGAATCTGTCGATTACCCCTGCTCCATTTTTAATTATGCGATCAATGGCAAGTGTTCCAGATCAAAATCTTCTGGATCATCGAGTGTCAACATTAAAACGATGGCAATATCTTCAGCGGCTCGTGCAATCATTTTGGAGAAGGTGGGCAACAGACTATCTCAGCCAATTGCAGAAACGTTCAAAGTGGGCACAAAAATCTAAGGGCGTTCAAATCAACGACGTCGTCATGGTGAAGGGAGACAACCAAGCCCCATGTCAATGGCTCATAGGAAGAGTCAGAAAAACCTATCGTGGCAGAGACGGATTGGTACGTGTCGCATCCGTAAACACATCGAAAGGAGAGATCAAGCGTCCCATTTGCAACTTATGTCCTCTGTTCGTCGATGAAGCTGATTGAAAGATACCTTTCAATGGCTCTTCCAGCCAATTTATTCTGTTTAACTTTCTCATTTCTTTTATTGTTATATTCTTCTTCATCTCTGTACGAGTAGAGATTTCTTATTTCTCTTTCCATTCAGGAGGCCTAGATACTTGCTATTCCTCGAGAAAGATGCCATTTAACTTGGATGGGATGATGGAATCTTAAGAATCAGTAAAAATAAATGTGAGCGAGTTCCGCACAGTCGACAGCGTAATATTATTTAACTCCATCGTTGACAGAGCGGTTTCCTTGACGGCAAGTGGACATAACTTTACAGAAAATTATAGAGCAAAATCGCGACGGTTCGAAAGATATGCACAAACTTGTTATCGATTTTAAAATCGTTTGATAAGATTACTCATTCAAAAATTACCGTATGCTTATATAAAAGTGGGCACGAGGAAATGAATTTCATTAAACGAAACGTCTGACTGGATATAGGTTTTTTTTCATGCATTGTTGTATAGGTTCGAGTATGATAACTCTTCGCTATTCTCGACTAGCAACAGTGCAAGTTCAGCGTTATACTCGTTTTGTTTTTATAAAAAAAATATTGAATTGATTCAAACATTTACTTACATAGTATAGATCAGAAACCTTATCGTTCTTCGGATCAAAAGATCTCAGAATGTAATTAAATTTTCTGCAGTCTTCTGGTCTCTTTGATTTTTTTAGGACATCCTCGACTTTTTCATAAAAGTTGAACGCGTATACTGTCAATAAAGGCAAAAAAATTTAGTTGACAGGTTTGTGAATGGATTATTTGAAAAAAAAAAAAACTTACTTGCATCCTTTCGATTGGCGTCTTCCGCACTATCTGGCAGCAACATGTGTCGTAAATTCTCCTCCTGCCGGTTGGCCTTACGACTTTTGGCGACATCCTGTTCATCTCCCACCTTCCGTTTGTTACATGCCATTTCTTCAGTTGCCTTTAACTTTTTACAATTCATTTTCAGGTCTCTCAGCAAATTTGTATACAGCTCCAATGATTTGCAATTGCGAAAGACAAAACGTAACCCACGGTGTTTATACTTAGCAAATTGATTTTCCAAGTTTAACTTATATGCTGACAACAGATTCTCATATCGTTTCTGCAGATTCTTTGCCGACCGAAATCGTTTTGCAGCCAACCGAAGCTTTTTTCCAAAATACAAACAAGAATACTTCCTTAAGCGAAGACCAGGTTTATATTGTTTTTTGGACGGTTTTTCGGTGGCGTCATCGATTTTCTCTTTTGCAGAGCTAATATCAGTTTGAACTTCAAAGTAATCAGTCAATTTTTTCTGTCCCTCGGTGCGATTAGGCGAAGTATTTGTTGAATTCTTACCTGGAGACACAGAGACCGACAAGTTAGTAGTACTCTGCCACTCGGGTAAAGCAAGTAAATTGGTTGTGTTATTCTCCTGGAATATTGGTATACCATCCAAAGGCTGACTGAATAAATAATTAATGTTTATTGTGACAGAGGATTTTTCAGTTTGTTCAGGTTTCCCATTCTCCTTAGGCTGGTTTTCCTTTCCTGCTTGTTTCTTGCTCCATTTCGCATATCTTTTCGCATTCGTTTTGTTAAGTGGAAAATCAATTTGTTCTCCGGCTATTTCTTTGACGTATCGGGAATAGTTATCCGGATAAGAGTTGTTTATAATACCACCAGCATGAAGCTAGAAATAGTATATAAATGAATATAGAAATAGTAAATAATAATTCTTGAATTTGCTTAGGAAAAATAAATTGCTTCGCCTCCTTAATACTTGACACTGGCAGATTCTTTGAAACGTCATATGTATATGTACATATTTATGTCATAACAACTGTCTGTGGTCAGGTCACAATAGCAGAATTTAGGACTAGTTCACACTGAAATGCTTAATACATATATGTTTAGTTTTTTGAGAAAAAAAAACGATCAAGTGTTTAAACAAAACAAATATTGAGTATGAAGAATTTTTTGCAAGTACAATACCATTTTTTTTTTCTGAAAACTTTTGGAGAACTGTGTGTCGCTTCATTTAATTTTTAGTAACCACGGAGCATTTCATTCGAAACGAGGTGCAATTTTTGCTTAATATTTCTTTCTTATAAAAACAACGATTCATACGTAAGAGTATACCTGTCTGGGATTAAATACCGTCTACGCTGAATAAGTGAGTTCCTATTTCAAAATACGGGAAATACAACGATATCGTAAACTAGGTACGTTCCGATATTCCTACTTTCGGTATACTTACATAAAATGTAAGAAGTTATCATTGCCAAAATATTTTATAAATATCTTGAGAAATACGAAATTTAAACAAGGAAGCAACCAACCAAGAGAAAAACCAACACACAATTGTGGTCTTCATCAATTTGAAATAGAAGCTATTTATATGGTGAGTCATGAGTCTGTCATGTCAATAGTTTTTAGCTGAGAAGAGTGAGGAGTAAAGAGAGGGGAATAGTCCCGAAGAAAATATAAAAATCGAAGAAGAATGTGACCACAGCCGATATGCTCCGTCTATTATTCCATTCCATTTTTTCATTATTAGTTCGATTGTTGAGAACTTCGCGGGTAATAATGTGTACAGTCGACTCTCGATAATTTGAAACTCAAGGGACCAGAGAAAATTTTCAAATTACCAAGGTTTCAAAATAGCAAGTGTTCAAATAAACAAGAGGAAGGAAGGAAAAATTCAAGTAAACGAGAGTTTAATTAAAGTTCGTGATTTATTCCTTCAAACATGTTCATTTTGAAAAAAAAACGTAATTTTCTGTTCCTCCCTAGCTTCAATCACACGCTTTTTTTCACTTATGGAAAGACACTTGTTTTTTCTTGAACTCATTTTGATACTTTTAAATACACAAATAAAAAATTAACGTAACCCACTTCAACGTTTGAAAGAAAACTAGACTGCGAACCTATGCATATGCATATCTCATTCGACAGGTCTGAACATATATGTAAACAAATGACAGGCCGGTTCATGAAAAACGCTTCAAGTTATAGAGAGTAGGAAAGCCTGACTTCAAATTGTTGAATGTCGGCGGGTAAGATGTTAAACTGTATTCCTTCAGTGTGTATTTCTTCAACTTCAAATTACCGAGGGGACCAATTAATATTGATTGTATTCAATTTATCAAGTATTTTGCAAGGGACCGGGAAAAAATTTCAAATTAACGAGTGTCAAATTATCGAGAGTCGACTGTATTTGGATGAAAGATGCGGTGTCTGATATAAAAGTGTTTCAGTTTACTTATCCTCCTTAAAACTTCATCGAAATAGTGCAGGAGTTAGCACTACAGTGTGTCAACACGACATGACTGTCCACTACGTAGTCGAGATTTACCATATAAATAGGGTCATAGATACAGTTTTCGACATTTTTTGCCATGAAAACGCACAAAAAAAGTTAGAAAAAATAGGCAAATAAGAAACGCTATTATCATGATTTGAAAGTTATGTTCAAACATGAACAGGCGTCATCATCTAATAGTAGCGGCGACCCTTTCTAGAATATAAACACAACCGTTTATGAGATAACACAACCGAAGCAACCAGGATAGACGATAAGCAGCTCAAACGTAAACAGGCATCTAATATCACGGCGACCTTTTTCCGATAATAAAATAAGGATAGGATAATAAAAATATATTTTAAGCCACAAGTAGAATGTAAAGATAAGAAAATGTAGATAAGAAACTAGCTTGTAAGAGTATATAAGGAGAAATCTTAAAAATAAAGTTAGTACTGAAAAGTATTCAATGGTGTTAAGTCATTAACATTTGGTCCTTCGAGCAATTCTTAGAGTTTTCCCCCACCAGTGGTAAGAGACTCTAAGAAACTTGAACCTAAATTGAAAAAGAGGAAAAGTGAATTGAAAAGCGTTACCAGAGCTACAATACTGGTAGTGATTAGATCTTAGAGTGAGTGAGCAAAGTGAATTCAAAAGCGTTACCAGAGCTACAATACTGGTAGTGATTAGATCTTAGAGTGAGTGAGCAAAGTGAATTCAAAAGCGTTACCAGAGCTACAATACTGGTAGTGATCAGATCTTAGAGTGAGTGAGCAAAGTGAATTGAAAAGCGTTACCAGAGCTACAATACTGGTAGTGATTTGAACATACAGAGTGAGAGGGCAAAAGTGAACTGAAAAGCGTTACCAGAGCTACAATACTGGTAGAGAACAGATAATATTGATAACAGAACAGAACAAAAAATATAAAAGAAATCAGCAGAAAAATGTCATCAGCACATAAAAAACTAGTTGAGCAGCAAATAGCAATTTGGCGGGAGATAGAAGCGATCAAGGAAGAAGCAGAAAAGGTTACAACAAGAAGAAGGATTCAAGAATTACAAAAGAATGTAGAGAAGATATACAACGTATTTGTAGAAAATGATAAGGCATTATGGAAATTGGGAATATGTGATATCCCTTATTTTAATGAAACATGGAACAAGGAAGTGGAAAATCTGTATAAAGAGATACAGAATGTATGCGAAGCACCTCAACTTCAAAGCAGGTCCGACGAAATCAGAAAAGAAAGTAATCAGGAAATGCAAACACAGGAAGCAGAAAGTAAAACGAATCAATCTTCGAATAAACAAGATATCGAGAGAATGATGACAATACTAGCGAATTTAAGAGAAGCATTAAAAGAAGCTAACCAAGCAAAGAAAGAGAAGGTGGAGTTTTTCAGAGGAAAGATACAGCGGTGGAATAACCGACTTCAAGAACAGCTTCTGAAGTTTTCATTAGCAGATGAAACGAAACTGCGAGAAGAAAATTTCATCGACGAAGTAGAGATCGATGTGCAAGAATGGTTGAAGAAAACTGAAGAAACAAGTGAGACGGAACAAGTGAGTCATTTAGAAACAAGTGAGACGAAGTTTAACATAGCAGCCAGATATCCACAAGTTGAGTTACACAAATTTGACGGAAAATCGGAAGAATGGAAAATGTTTTCAGAACTATTTGAAGATATTATAGACAAAAATGCGGAAATGCCAGTATCCATAAAACTTGATTACTTGCGGTCTTGCGTGAAGGGCGAAGCACGAATGTCTATATCACACCTATTACAAGGAGCTTCAGCAAATTACAATGAAGCATGGCATACTTTAAAAAGAAGATATGAAAATAAGAGAGTAAATTTTTCAACGCAGATGGAGCGAATTTTGAATTTGCCAAAAATAGACGCAAAATCAGCAATTAGTGTAAAAAATTTATATGACACATCACAGGAATGCATCTATTTAATAAAAAGTTATTTTTCAAAAGAATTAAATGCAGACGAAATATTTGCTTACTTGATTCTACGCAAACTTGATAACGAAGGATTGCAGCTATACGGACAACATGTGAAGAAACCTAGGGAAATACAGAGTCTTATTGATGTAACAGAATTTTTGGAGCAGTTATATCAGATATTAGAGTCGCAAGGGAAAACACATTCAAACAACGAGTATAAAAGAAGTTATACACATCATGCCGAATTAAACAGAGAAGTGCGAAACTGCGAATTTTGTAATAAAACAAAACATCGGTTGTACAACTGCCAAAAATTTTTAGATGCAACAGTTGGTAATAGAGTAGCATATGTTCGAAGCAAGAGACTATGTGAAATATGTTTAAATCATAACCAAAATACTGAATGTTGGTGTAAATCAAAGTGTAGGAAATGTAATGGAATGCACAATACACTTCTGCATACCGACGACTATAAACCGCGGAAATACAATGACGAAAAACACATAAAAAAGAAGTTAGAGAACATCAATAATAATAGAAATAAATCTATGTTTATGACGCAAAAGGAAACAAACAATAAAATGGTATTACTAGCCACAGCACAGATACAGGGAGTTTCGGTCGATGGTAACCGCTGCTTACTGCGTGCGTTAATAGACCAAGGGTCACAGATTTCAATGATTTCAGAGGAAGCGGTGCAAATGCTTTCCTTAGCCAAAACAAAGATTAACACGAAATTGACTGGACTATCAGATGCAACCGTAGGAGTTGCCAAAGCCAAAGTATGGTTAGATATTACGCCAAGGTTCTCAAGCAATATCAAAATGAAAGCTCAGCTGTTGGTATTACCTAATCTAATAAAACCAATGCCGGATGATTCATTCCACTTTGAAATCGACGACTGGAAAAACTACATGCTAGCAGATCCAAATCTAAATAAAAGAGATCGTATCGACATTATAATTGGTAGTGATCTCTATTCACAAATTATAGAAGAGGGTGTACGAAAGCACAATAACATTGTTGGACAAAAAACTATATTCGGCTGGGTGATATCTGGTTCAATACAGAACGTAACATCAAAAAAGAATTCAACAACAGCAGTAACATCAAGCATAGAAAAATTTTGGGAAACTGAAGAAATACAAGAAGATACCAATGGTGGCGCAGAAAGCGACTTATGAATGCAGATGTATATGAACACAACAAAGAGGGATGAAGACGGCAGGTACATTGTAAGGATACCATTTAAAGAAGGTTTCACATTAGGTGAATCAAGAAAGCAGGCTATAGCACGATTCCTATCGATGGAGAGAAAACAGGATGGAAATATCAAAAGCGAGTACATACAATTTTTAAGGGAATATGAAAAATTAGGACACATGGTCAAAGTACATAGAAGACAAGAAGGGAAAGGGAAATATTATTTACCTCATCAGGCAGTGGTTCGAACAGAGAGTCTAACAACGAAAATCAGGGTAGTATTTGATGCATCTGCCAAAACATCAAATGGATACAGCTTAAACGACATAATGATGATTGGCCCCAGATTACAAAGAAATATTTTTGATATAATTCTCAAGTGGAGATTATGGAAATACGTACTTACAGCAGACGTGGAGAAAATGTATAGGCAGATTAAAGTTGCTGAGGAAGACCAAGATTACCAAAGAATAATTTGGAGAGAACGACCAGACCAGAAATTGGCTGAATATAAGCTAACAACAGTAACCTATGGCACAGCAGCAGCCCCCTTTTTAGCGGTAAAAACACTACATCAAATTGCTAATGAGTGCAAGGATCAACTTATTGGAAATATTATAAGGAACGATTTTTACATGGACGACTTGATGACAGGTGCGAACAATAGAGAAGACTGTAGGTTTATCGTGGAAAAAATAAGTAACCAATTAGAAGGAGCTGGATTTCAGTTGAGAAAATGGGCTTCTAATGATCAGCATATACTAAAGTTTGTAAAACAGGGCAGCGAATATGCAGTTCTCCAAATCAATGGTGATGACACAACAAAAACACTTGGCATACAATGGAACCCAACTGAAGATAATTTTAGGTTTTTAACTAATCTACCCATTATCACCCATACAACGAAAAGAAACATATTAGCACAGATAGCTAGGCTCTTCGATCCAATCGGCTGGTTAGCACCTATCACGGTAAGAGCTAAAATTTGTATACAGAAGCTTTGGCAAGAAGGTTTAGAGTGGGACGAAGAATTAGGTGATCAATTAAAAATAGAATGGCATAAATTTCAAGAAAGCTTAAAAGACGTAATAGCAATTAAAATTCCTCGATGGCTAAGCATCTCAGACGAAGACGACTGTTTAGTGCAACTCCATGGATTCTCAGATGCATCAGAAAGAGCATACGGAGCGGTGATATATGTAAAAAGTAGATCAGCAATAACAATATTAGCTGCTAAAACTAAAGTATCACCAATAAAGAATAAGAAGACGTTACCAAAGCTGGAATTATGTGGTATGCATTTATTGGCAAAATTAATGGAAAAGGTAAGAGTATATTTTCCTAAGACAGTGGAAGTATTTTGTTGGAGCGACTCTATGATAGCCTTGTGGTGGATAAAGAATGAGAAAAATAAGGACAAATTTATACGCACTAGAGTAACAGAAATAAGAAGAAAAATTAAAGATGGCAAATGGTCACATATAAAATCAAATGGCAATCCAGCAGATTTAGCGTCACGTGGCGGTTGCCCTTCAGAACTAAAAGATCATGTATTATGGTGGTCTGGCCCAAGCTGGTTGAAGGAGCCTCAGGAAAAATGGCCTCAACAAAAAACTATGGAGGAGATAACGATAACAATTGCCACAAGAACAGAAAATGAAGGAAATCACTTCATTGAGAAGCTGTTGGATACGGTGTCGGATTTCAAGAAAATTGAAAGAATAGTTGCTTACGTCCTCCGGTTTACAAAACAATTGAAAGGTTTACGGTCAGTTTCTAAGAACTTGACAACCAAAGAGCTTTGGGAAGCGAACAAAATTATAGTCAAACAACAGCAAGAACAGCAATTCGGAGAGGAATTACGAAAACTGAGAAGAAAACAGGAAATCCCTTTAAAAAGCAAACTTATACATTTAAAACCATTTATAGACGAAGAAGGAATCCTTAGAGTAGGAGGAAGATTAAAGTATGCTATGTTGCCAATAGATCAAAAATACCCAATTATTTTGGATAAATGCAGGTTATCAGAATTAATAATTCAACATGCTCATGCGGCTACTCTGCATGGTGGAAATACAGTAACAGAAGCTTATATTAAAAGAAGATATTGGATAATAGGCATAAAGAAAGGCTTAAAAAAGTGTTATCATAACTGTGTAATATGTATTCGGTACAGTCAAAAAACAGCAGAGCAAGTGATGGGAAATTTACCGAAGTTTAGAACAAATATTGCATTACCATTCGAACACACTGGTGTAGACTACGCTGGACCAATATTAATGCGGTGTTCAAAAGGAAGAGGACAGAAAGCTTTTAAGGGCTACATCGCTGTATTTGTGTGCATGACTACGAAAGCAGTACACCTAGAAGCAGTTAGTGATTTGACGACGGAAGCGTTTCTTGCAACACTCAGAAGATTTGTTGCAAGACGAGGTAAGAGTTCACACTTATATTCAGATAATGGCTCCAACTTTATAGGAGCAAAACGGCACCTAGATGAAGAATATCAAAATGCAATAAGAAATAATACATCAGTCGCATCAAAGTTGGCAGCAGAAAAAATCGAGTGGCATTTTTCCCCACCGGCAAGCCCTCATTTCGGAGGAATATGGGAGGCCGCAGTGAAGTCCATGAAAAATCATTTGAGAAAAGTTATAGGGGAAACAAAGCTCACATTTGAAGAGATGACAACATTTCTTTGTCAGGTGGAAGCAGTATTAAACTCACGCCCATTGGGGGCAATGGGAAGTGAAATCGACAGCATTGACATATTAACACCTGGCCACTTTTTAATTGGACGTCCATTACTCGATTGTCCAGAAGATAAAGGATTCCCTGAAAGAATAGGTTCCTTAGACCGTTGGAAATTAATACAGAAGCTCAAACGAGACTTTTGGAAAAGGTGGAAAGATGAATATTTAGTTTCGTTACAAAAACGAGCAAAATGGAAAACGGAAAAAACTAATCTAGAAAAAGGACAACTTGTTATTGTAAGAGATGAAAACACACCACCATCAAGATGGCCAATGGCGAAAATCGATGAAGTTCATAAAGGATCCGACGGAAAGGTTAGAGTAGTAACTCTAAAGACACCAAAAGGAACAGTAAAACGGTCAATTCAAAAGATATGCCCTCTAGAGAACCGTGTAAAAGAACAGGCGGAGCCGAATGAATCAAGAATAAACCATATCCGATTAGAACATCGTGGCAACCATAGTCGAGGTTTTGCTGGTACTATGTGGATGATGATAATAGCATTATTAATCTCAATGATTGGAGCAAATAAAACTACAGAGAATTTAGTAGAGGTACCTGAAGTCCAGATAAATAAGTTGAACGACAACGCCGCAATTTATTTAGATCCAATAGGAAAAATGAGTACTACTGCATCAAAATGGAGGTTAGTTGTTTACTATAACTTAGACCCATACATAGAAGAAACAATTGCTATAGAGGACTACATCATCAAGTTAAAGGAACAATGCTCAAAATTAAGTAATTTTGATGAACAATGCCGGTTGATAACAGCAGGCTTAGAGCGAAGGTATGAGATGCTTAAAGTAAATAATAGATTATTCATAACAGATAGCAGACAGAAAAGAGCAATATTCAACAGCATAGGATCACTGTATCATATTCTATTTGGGCTAATGGATGATGACGATCGCGAAAAATTAGAGCAAAATATGCGGAACCTACTGGACAACCAACACGATATAGATGGGTTAATTAAGAAGCAAACCTCTGTAGTAGACGCTACAGTGAATATCTTAAAGAAAACAACGGCAGAAGTGAATACCGAGTTTGCAAAAATGAATGATCATATAATGGAGATACATAATATGACTGCACAAAACCGTAGATCGTATAAGACGGGAATGACATTTCAATTATTGGCCATGCAGTTAGAAACGATGTTAAGAGACTGTAAAGAAATACAAATGTCCATAATAAACATGCTAATTGACATTAATCACCAACGTGTTAATCCATTCTTAATAAGTCCATTACAGCTACAGGAAGAAATACAAAAAATTCGAATTAAGCTGCCTTCAAAATTAAGGCTTCCAGGCGAAGAATCAGAAAACGAACTACAAGAAGTACTTCGATGGATGACAGCCAAAGGAATTATAATTGGTAAGCGAGTGGTAATAGATATAGAGATTCCATTATTGCAGCCGGAAGTATCAGAAGTTTTCCGAATAATTACCTTACCAATACGAAAGGAAGATACAATTATAATTCCACAAATACAATCTGAAGTGATAATATTTAATGTTGAAAATGATCATTATTTTCTCATGAATCAAGTACAGCTAAATGAATGCGTAAAAAAGAAACCAAATAATTATGTATGTTATGGTAACTGGCATTGGAAAGCAACAACGGACGGCTCCTGCGAGATCTCGCCTTTAAGACCAGCTGAGGTAAACAAATGTATATTCGATCAAGTGAACCGAGAAGATAAGTGGATAAAATTAGGCGCACCGAATGTATGGCTGTTCAAGCTATTCAACGCAACATATATCAGCATAATATGTGGACAATCGCAGGCAAAGTGGGTAGCGGTTCCAGAACAAGGCATTCTGGAATTGAAGCAAGGATGTAATGCTAGGTATAAAGGAGTATGTTTAGCATCGTCGCAGCAGATCCAGTCAGAGGTGCACTACAATCCTGAAAATATTTGGGTTAAGAATATAATTCAAGTGAAGAAAGAAGACATTCGGCTATTTAACTTTTCTACAATCGACAAAAATGAAGACTTAGCTAAGGTACAGAAGAACCTGGATGAATTCAAGCAAACCCACCTTCATCTAAGAGCCTTGGATTTTCATCACCTCAGTGGACATACCTCATTAATATTAGTTTGCATAGTGATAATAATATTGTTAGTATATTTCATAAGAGCAGCTATAATTAGAAAGAACATATTAGCACTTTCGCGCGGCCGGCAGAATGTTCAAACATGAACAGGCGTCATCATCTAATAGTAGCGGCGACCCTTTCTAGAATATAAACACAACCGTTTATGAGATAACACAACCGAAGCAACCAGGATAGACGATAAGCAGCTCAAACGTAAACAGGCATCTAATATCACGGCGACCTTTTTCCGATAATAAAATAAGGATAGGATAATAAAAATATATTTTAAGCCACAAGTAGAATGTAAAGATAAGAAAATGTAGATAAGAAACTAGCTTGTAAGAGTATATAAGGAGAAATCTTAAAAATAAAGTTAGTACTGAAAAGTATTCAATGGTGTTAAGTCATTAACAAGTTACCTAAGAAACCGAAGATTTATGCCTAAAACACAATAGCGCTTTTGCTTCGTCTTCGCATTGACGTTTCAAGTTCAACTATAGAAATTCAATGCTTTCTGATCACAATGCCGCTTTAACGGCTTTTACCCAGCGCAAGTTTAGAGAGATTCAAATAAGTGCAAAAGAGAGGGAAAATGAAAAAAAAAGAAGAAAATGTTCCCGATACAATTCGGGCAAGATTTCCTTTGCATGTTTTTGACTTTTCTTGTTCTCCTTCTTCTTTCTTTTTTGCATGTGCTTCATTGCTTCTTTGGCTGTTGTTACGAGCACAACATTTCAGTATGGCGGATGAATTTAAATGGACCAAAGAATTAACAAGCGAGCTCATTTTCAATTATGAAATGTAATTTTATATGACCCTCGCCACCCCAATTATATACATAGAGTAAAAAAAGTGGATGCATTAAAAAGTGTATTAGATTCTCTGAAGTGTTTAGAAACAAGCTTTGTCATTCACTTTTAGTTCGGTTGTTAAGAAACTGAATGATCCCTGGACAGGCCTTTTTTCCTCCACACTTTAACCCAATTTTTTTCCTTTGACTATTTTCCAAACCATCCTCACAAATATCTATTGTCTTCAAAGCGGAAGACAAAGCGCCATTGTAAGCGAACAAAATCTATCAATCCAAGAGGTGCCGCAAGGATCTACATTGGCTTCAATAATACTCAAGCTCTCAATAAATGAATCGTGTTTACCCATGCAGACGATACGCCCATTGTAGTCAATCACATGGTCATCGCAAGAACTGAGCAAGTTTTGCAAACAAAAAAAATTCAACACAGTCATACCAAGGTGTCATGTCTGGCTTAAACGCCAGAAAAACTTAATTTATGCACATTCGTCCAACGTACATTGCAAAATATAGAACAAAAATAAAAATACACAATTCGGTGTGCCAGCAAAAGGCCCAAAGACATTTGATACTTCAAGCTTATGACGAATGCTCAACCATACCCATACGCGGAGATATTTCAAGATTCAATATAGTCGACTATAACTTTAATAATGACATTGGCGAAAAAAATTGGTTCTATTCCATATGAACTGCAGATATCCCCCAGAAGTTCTTCTGAAGTGTTACTTCAGCTTGGTGCAGTCTTATCTAAAATCATCAACAAGTGGGACTCCAAAACCTCAACTTGCTGCATAGCAGTATTCAAAAATTGATGATGAGAGTGCAACGGCAACAAGATCTTGACATAAAAACGTATCTTTTCGTCAACCGGTTGTAAAAATTGGAGATACTCTCAACATTCAGACACGACAACATGTACATATAAGATACCAACTCAAGAAGGCGACTGCAAAACAAATTTATATGTAGTCCCGAGGTACTGGAACGAGTACAATCGCAGGCGATATGCAGTTAAATTCAATGAATTACCGAAACATCTGATCAACCTACAATATATCTCACTTATTTTTGGCAAAACAAAGCAAAAAAATCTTCCCTTTCGAAATAAAAACAAACGAATAAAAAAAACAGTTGACAGTCTTTACAAATTTGCCTGAAGGGGGAAATAAATTGCTCTCTCATTTCGCTCTCTTCTCCGAAAGATAACAAAAAATATAAGCACGCGAACGGATTTTGGATTGTTTTTCGTAAATTTTCTTAAATTTTCGTAGTTTTTGGTAGTTTCTGTGATTGTTGTAAATTTTCATTATACCAATATTCCAGCTTGCCGGACCGGCATAATAAATTCTGTGAAGAAAACGCACTTGGGAGAATTCAAAAACACGAATATTGGTTTACCGAAATCAGTATTCGAATGGATTCTAATCATTATTGTCTTTGTCATATGATGGTGTGTGTTTTTGGCCTCTCAAAGGACTTATTTGAGCGTGAAGATTTGTTCTGCAGCCTATTTCCGGATCGGAGCCCACATTGGAATATACTAGCACTCATATGTATGTATTTGGCCAAAAGCTCTGGAAACTTTTACAGAATAACGGGGATAGAATGAATGAATATAGAGCCAATATTTCAGTCAAGAAACTTGTCTGGTTTCCCTTATTCAATTTATTCTTTCAAAGACGACGGTCTGGTTGCTTCTTGCCTTTTTTAACCCTATATCGACCCCTTTCCGGATTGGGAAAAGGACAAATCCACTCACAATCGTGCCCCATAGCTTTCTCTGACTTATGTTTTTTCAAACATATAGTATGGTGATGTCCATGATGTGTTGACATTCCGGGTTTAAGGTCAACAGCGACTGCCTTGCTCTCTTGAATACTAGGTGGGGTGTAAAGTAACCTCCTTGACTGCCAGAATGCGCTGCTACTGCAAAAAAGGTTATGATGCCTTGAAGTTCGTTCATATTTAGGCAGACATGCCAAATTTCAGTGCGATACTGTCTTTAGTTTTGTTTTGACAGCTGATTGTTGTTGACGTGTTTGGCTTCATGTTGAGTATGGACAAAAACGATTTTCGTTCTCTCATAAAACATTATTTTTTGAGAGGCACAACGGCGAAGGAAACAAAAGAAAAGTTGGATAAATATTATGGGGCTAAAGCTCCGTCAGATTACACCGTTAAATATTGGTTTCGAGAGTTTCGTGGTGGCCGCAACTCCACTACCGATCAAGTCCGCAGCGGCAGGCCCTCCGATGCAGTTACAGACGACAATGTCAAAAAATACATAAAATGGTGTAGTCTGACTGAAAAGTGAAGGTGCGCGAGCTAGCAGATACCACAAAGGTTAGTACTGAGCGCACACGCCATATTTTGGGAAATATTTTGCATATGAAATAGTTATCCTGCCGCTGGGTGCCGCGCATGCTCACTCCTGACCAAAAACACGAACGCGAGAGCACTTCGAAAGAGTGTTTGGACTTGCTGATGCGGAATCGGGCGGACTTTTGACGTCGATTGGTAACTGTTGATGAGACTTGGATCCACTATTACACACCAGAGAACAGAATGAGTGCCCGGTAATGGACTAAAGCCGGCACGAGTGCTCCGAAGCGGCCGAGGGAGGCTCGATGGGTCGGAAAGGTTATGGCGTCGGTTTTCTGGGATTGTCATGGCATACTCTACTCTTCGTGGACTACCTCGAAAAAGGAAAAACCATCAACAGCGAGTATTACTGTGTATTATTGGAGCGATTGAAGGCCGAAACGAAAAAAAAATCTGTTTTTGCAAGACAATGCGCCGGCGCACAAGAGCATCGCAACCACGGCTAAAATCAATGACTTACGGTTCCAATTGCTGTCGTAATTGTATTCGCCCGATTTGGCTCCCTCGGACTATTATCTCTTCCCAAACCTAGAAAGATGGCTCATCAATAAGAAATTCAGCTCACGCGAGGAAAGCATCGACGCCACGGAGGAGTATTTTGCAGACCTTCTGGAAAATTACTTTTCGGACGGGATCAAGAAGTTGGAAAATCGCTATATTGAATAAAATAAAAAAACATTTAAAAAAAATTTTTTTCATTCCCAAGGATACTTTTCACCCCACCTAGAAAGTGACAGATGTTGATGCTATTAGCAGAATATTTGATTTTCCTGTGCTATCAAAAAAAAAAAAAAAAAAAAAAAAAAAAAAAAAAACTACAGTCACATATTCTGTATATCTACTCTAAGCCAAGTAGAAAAAATTTAAAAGTCGAGATAAATCGTAAGTTTTCTTTTTCATTTGTAAAATAAACTTTTTGTTTGCATTGCTTTGTGATGTTTAAATGGAATATTTTTTTTGAAAAAAATCTAAAAATCAAATCAAAACCATGAGCGAGAGATTTTAAAAGCGGAAAAGCTACCAGAATCCGTATTTCAATTTTCTTCAAGAGTTCCGTCTAAAAGCGAAAGAAAGTGGAGAAAATATTAACGCGCATAGTTTGGTAACTGTCAGTGTCAAAATATGGAATTCTAAAACGGACGAAGGAAATACAGCGTTAAGATTGAAAGGGTTGAACGCCTTCAAACAAAAAGAAAGCGTGCGGACAGAAAACGAGGAAAGCACATAAAACTGATGCGGAAATGAAGAAAAAATAAAATACTAACTTGGTTTACTCGTATATTGATTTACATATGAAAAATATTAAATAAATTGTTAAATGTGTCATTTTGATATTTTAATATTATTTTTCTGAAGCACTAATAAAAACCAGATCATTCTTTTGATGTTTGCAAAGGATTCTTACTAGTCAACGGTGCTTAACTTAAAACAATGCAGAGACATAGAGCTTTATCAAGAGTTTAGAGACTTATTTTTCATTGTGGTCATCTTGCAAATAAAGATCTCCGTATACCTTGTCTCCAGCATTTTCGCTTGGTATAGTGTTTTCCATTGGATTTCATATTGCAATAAATAGGTCTGTTCCAGGACTCCAAATTTGTACAAAAACCTGTTTCCGCGGGAAAAAATTTGTAAAATAGAATGCAATTGTGAGAGTAATTCATTTCCCCACCCTTACGAATTACTACACGAGATTTTTCTTTGGGCAGCAATTGTGGAAAACGTCAGATCAGTTAAATTAAATTTGAAAAGAACTGTTAAATTCTTAAACGTTTAGATTTGTGCGAATTGCGCCAATTTTATGCAAATTAATTGCGTTTTTGTTTGGGCTTTTTTGTGCTCCGGAGCACAAAGGGGTCATAAAACTTTTTTCTCTAATTTTTTCAGAAACAACATTATGCTTCTAGTTTTCATTTCAGAATCAAAATTTCTCTCCGGGATTTTATGTGAAAATGTACTAACACATATAATTATGTAACATATAAAGACCCTAGACGAATTCGACATTTCATAGTTTTTTTTTTCATTTAGCTGTGTAAATTGTTTGCCCCCTTTTGAATTCAAGTTAAACTCAATTATCTGTAATCCAATAAATTATTTAATCTTCCGCAGGCTTTGCAGAAATGGCATTATGTAACTGTTTGAACCTAATAGAATCCAATTCAATTCCGTGTGTTAAATTAAATCAAATCTTGGGTTCAGGAGTTCGAGCTAACTGGTTCCACATTGAGTATTAAACAAAGCGGGAGGTTACCTGCTAGAAGAGAACATATATGGGCGGTTGAAATTTTGAAAATAATCAAAGAAAATAACTTATCTATCAATGGTGTTTGATATGTATTTCATATCCTAATAGAATTTATGAAACCTATTAGCACACACAAATAAATAAATCTCATTCATATGGGAAGTTGTGTCCTATGAAAATGAAATCGAGCTAAAAGAAGAGCTTTTTAAAAAGCTGCGCGTTCTTACGAAGTGTAGATAAATCATTTTATTTCTTTTCGCTTTTTGCTCTTGCCACTTGTCACTCACACATGCAAAGTCGTTTATCTTCTATCACACTCCTATGCAAAAACAATACTTGAACGAAAGAAATAAATAAAAAAACACAGTTCGCCCATCTCAACTAGAATGGACTGCGATTTGCAAAGGCATCATACGTTGACGTTGTCCAGTATAACCGCTTTGCTTAGGTTTATATACGTGTGATTGTTATTTTGTTTGTAACTTGTCATGCAATATAAATTAAATGGGTGTAGGAATATAATTTTTAAGATTATGAGATCGATGGTCCTTGAAAGTGGAAGTGCTGGAGGGGGTGGGTATGACGTTGCACTACACTATAAAAGTGATTGGTATTTGAAACACGACGTTTTAAGGGCTAATACTTGTAATGGCGTTGAAGATATACATATGTATGTACAAAAGCACAAGAGCAATTTCCCGATTTGGATTTTTATCAAATTTTGTGCTCAGGACATTAAGTACCTACAAAATTTGATAAATTTCCAAGCATTGAGCAACATCGAACTTATTCGGAAAATGTAAATTTACGAGTACATATTTGCTCCCTTTTCTTTCAAGTTATGTAAAAGGGAGTTTTTAAAACTATACGCAAAATATTTGTATATAAAGATCGAAAATCTTCAATTCCGAGACTCGGGGACAACACAGTAATGGACGGCCGAATATATGGTAGTGCGAATAAGTGGAATGGGATCTCAACCAGCTTGGAGTGCAGCACCGCCGGAAACAGCTGGCGAAAGATCGCGCTAGGTGGAAAGGCTTGTTAGTTGAGATCCTCGTCCACCCCGGACTGTAGCGCTACCTAAGTAAGTAAGTATATTGGAAATATTTTTCCGACAGCCATGAATGAACCATATTTTAACTAGCAAAATCAATACTATATAGAGTATGATTTTGTTCCTTGGAGTAAGGACCTTGGATCCAATTTGCTAAACTAGACTGAAGTAGCACCGGTTGCCTAGGCTTATTCTGGTGGTAATCTTCGACAAGGTGTCATTTGTGGAGTTTGCATTAACCCAGAGGAAAAGGAACTCCTCTAAAGTAATGAGTGTTTACAGTGTCAAATTGTACAATTTGGTAGATGACGAGGTTTTTTTCCAAACTGTAAGGCGTATTGCAAATTTTCTAGTGTGATGCGACACAACCATATAAGTTTTCTTGGGACCCCAAATTAGGCCATCGCATTATAAAGCCTAGCACCTAGATGATAGGTATTGACTTGAACTGGCTAGTTCTTTCCAAGATTTTCCAGGCCGGAAGTCACACTGCTTTCGGTAAATTTTTGTGGACCGAAGAGGTTTTACACGTTCATACAGTACACTGAATAGAATCATATAGCCGAACTTAGGTAAACATATCCCTCAGCAGCGGGCGTTATCCATCGTCATCCCGCACAAATGGACGAGTTTGACAGGGATGTCAAGACTATACATCGCTCTATATAGCTCGTCTCTATAAATGCTGTCATAGGCAGCCTTAAAATCGATAAGCAGGTGGTGGTTATCGATCTGGACTTCTTAGGTTTTCTTAATGATCTGCCGGAGTGTGGAAATTTGATCGACTTTCCTGGCGGGAAACCGCACTGAAAGGGACCATTCAGACTGTTTACGATGGTTACAATCAAATCAATCCCAGAAGAGACATGTTTTTATCAGTGGTTTTGTCAAATGAGTCCGGACTTGGCCCCGTGCGACTTTTTTTTATTCCCCAAACTCAAAACGTACCTTAAGAGTAAGGGTCGGCACGGTAGAAAATGTAAAAGAAGCTACGACCAAGGCCTTGAAGGCGATGTTAGAAATTGCCTTCCAGCATTGCTACGAAGGGTGGCAGGATCGTTGGAATCGTTGTGTACACTCTCAAGGGACCTACTCTGAAGGTGACAATTCATTGTATGTTTGATACATTTATTTAAAAAAAATCATTCTCATTACTTCTGGGACATACCACGTATATATTCCAATATATGTACATAGTATTATCTATATGTATATATACCTGTATAATAATTGATCACTTCTATTGGCCTACTTAAGTAAAGGCGGCTTATAGTACGTTTACACCCACCCGAAATTTGACATTTCGAAATGAAAATTCGGAATTTCATTTCACCGTTTACATTGAACGTAAAACATTTATATGACAGCTACTGTCAGCTACAGATTCGTAATTTTTGTTTTTAATTCCTCCGGTGAAAACTTCACCCCTTTATTTTTAAACAAGAGGGACATTCTTTATGCACAATATATGCCCTTTTTTTTGTTCCCCCGGAGCCCAACAATATTTTCTTCCCAGACTTCAACAATAAACTCCTCGTTAGCGTTTTCCCTCTTCCTCCTTTTCTTATATTTTTTTTGGTCCATTTGGTTGAGGCGCATAGTCGTTAATGATTGTAAATATTGGAACAGCTGACTTCTTTCAAATTTGTTTTTGTAAGCGCTGAATTCGATTTGACAACCTTCTAAATGCAGAAACGAAATGCAGCATTTCACTGAAATTCAACATTTCTAAATGCTGAAAATTGTATGGAACATTTCGTCTGAAATGTTGAATTTGTCCGAAATACTGAATTTCGCGTCGGTGTATACTAAGAAATCACATGTTTTGCCAAATTGTATTTTATTAAGTTTTTTCGAATACTTTTCAAAAGATGTAGGATATCATACATCCCATATATGAATTTGTTTTTTTAAATAAAGCTTAAGTTTTTTCACTTATACTAGGCTTACTATATAAACTACATTTAATTTCAGCTCTGCGCATATATCAAGGCAGTTACATATATACCTCAACTTCAAGTTCTTTGGTGGGTATATTGCTCGGACAAACGACGTGATATAAAACTTGCTTAAAATTTCCACATATGCTCCGAATCATAAAGACGCATGCAGACTTAGCGTATGAATTATATCTTTGATTTCTTCCGTAATCAACAAAACTTTCAATTTCATCTTTAAATTTATTGTAGGTTAGATCCGCTTGAAGGCTCATCTCGTCAAATATAACCATAACTTATTTTTCTTTTGGTGGTAATTTCGAGGTTATTTCCTAAATTTTCTACATAACATTTCTATTTAAGAAATGTGCAATGAAGATGGATGCGTTAAGTGTATCTCAAGTTGATCCCGCAAAAAGTTGTATCCGGCAGCTGAACGAAAAAAGATGCACTGCGAAATCTATTTCTCCTCTTCGGTGTATTCATTTTTACCCTGTGATAAGATGAGCTGTGTTTTTAAGCAATGAATTGATTTTCTCTTGAATGTTTTTCTTTGCGCGCGCTTGTAGCCTTTTCTTGTCCTCTTTTAAACGAAGAATTTTCTATAATATATTTGGTTTCGATTTTCGATTTTCTTTAATAGTTATTATCAAGACATTGTTCAATTTCTTGGGCTTTTCAATTCTCCTAATGTAAAAAAATTGCCTTTTTACATGAGCCAAATTTAGTTCTCCTATTGTAGCTTAATTCGAACTCAGTTTTAAATCTGTGTAATTTTCATACGTAATCTTAGCTTTGACTGGATCAAAGCAAACAGAACCGTCTTCAGAGTTCGGAATACTCTCGCTTCGTTTTAAAAAGAGAGAGGGATAAACGTTTGTTTTTAAATATTTTTTTCCCAAAAAGGCATTTTCAAAATGTTTGCTGCAAATGTAAGGTTTTTTAAGGCATTTTTTATGTTCACGAGACTCCTCCGTCAAAGATAACCATTCATCATATTTAACAGTGCCTTTTTTAGGGAAACGAAATAATTTCATATCCGAAAACTCATTTTAGGTTGCACGACAATGTGCTATTGCGCACTTTGTTCTCCTCCAGGACATTTTTCTTTGTAGATTGTTGTTCAAATATACGAGTAGATGTAAAGCGCTTTCCGATAGGGACTTGAAAACTTTGAATTTAATTTGTGAATGCACTCTTTCACTAATCATCAAACTGTCACTGTCAATTTATTCAGTAAACTCAACATTTTCATCACGGTAAAGTACACGAACGAGCAACGTCTGCAAATTAAAAAAATTTCCAACTTGAACTGACTGTACTGACGAAAAAAATGTACTATGCCATTTTGGCAAGTAACTTTAAAAGATGGCGTATTTAGTCTGGATTCCACAATGGTATGAAACATGCTAGACTAACGCTTAATTGAGGACAAACAAAAATATTTTGTTAAAGAAACCCGATTCATAGTTAATTCTTTTTAATAAGTTAAAATTAGTACCAAGTGTGAGCGAGATAGACAGTGACGCCGTGACTGAAACGGATAAACACGCCATTTCGACTAGTGTGAGCGAAACAGATAGAGATAGCACCCTTGTTAAGTAGTGACGCATAGGCACATCGTGCAATACTGCCGTATGTTACGCACCTTCGCTCACAGCGCATTATTCTGTATTCGTGTTGATTTCGTGCTTGCAATTATGGCTTTCTTTATTGGACTTCATTGCATTGCGACTTTAATTTACTATCCGACCGTTTCTGTCGAACCTGGATTTTTTCTGGACTAGTGCTGATCGTGAATCCCGTGATTGTGTATTGCGAATGCCATTATGCCATCTTAATACGCTGCTCAGGAATATGCTAACATGCATTATGTCGCGATTTGAACTGGAAGCAGGGTGTATTGCCAGAAGACGTACTGTGTTTATCGTAATAAATCTCACCACCGAAGATGCAAAAAAGCTGCACGAATAAAAATTGGCTGGGTCATCTGCAGAATCCGCGTAAAGGTATTACTAAAAAGTGCTTCAAATGCCTGAAACATAGCAAATCAATGCAAGAACAAATTATGCAGAAGATGCGGATCCGAAGGACATATTGCAAAGGAGTGCAAAAAGCACCCCTTTTGCATGTTTTGCAAGAAACAGTAGCCGGAAGACGCAAAACACGTAGACGGCAGCAATAGATCTCGGATTTTAAAAGAACCAGAAGACACCCATGAAGACCATACATAGTGTCAGATTTTTAACGTAAACCACCTGTCATGATGACTTATGTTTACGGGATGCCCATACATCCATGGGAGCAAGGATACGCCTTGCCATCGCTCTCCGTCAATCCATTGATACCAATTCGGAACTGTGTTGCCGGCACAAGTTCCACCCTTGGTATGAGTCGAGGCCGTCCTAAAATCTCTTACTGCTCTTAGGGTCGCAGCACCCAGTACTTATTGCAACTCTACATTGGGTCAACCAAAGGAAGACCCTGCCCGCGATTTTTTGGGTTTAAACCACATCCACCATGACGCTCCCACAAGGGGGCCTACCTCTTCAAGTCAGGCCCGGACCGAGATCCGGGGGACTCCTGACTCCCATGGTACCGTGATTTAAGTCCTGGTAGGGACTACCGGTGGTCCAGCCGCCAACAAGACCTATGACCGGCAACTTGTGACTGATCGAATCGTAGCAACCTTCGGTAGCGTCATCTGAAGATGATTACGATAAGACCAGTACTTTGCTCTGTCCCCGTTCATTATTAGACAACGTCGTTAAAGGGCGAAGCCTTGATAATTGGGTGGGGGCCCCCATGAAGACCATACAGCTAAATCTCAATCCTTGTGAGATAGCTCAGGACATTTTGAGACAGACAGCAAAAGATGGGAGGGGACATAATCCTGGTCAGCGAACCATATAAAACCCTCGACAGCAACGTATGGATCTGTGACCAAATAAAGCTGGCGGCAATATGGACATAAGGCAAACAGGCATTCCAAGAAACCTACACTCATGGATATGGTTTTGTCCGTGCAAAAATCAATGGTGTATACACTTTTATACCACGCTGAACAATGGGTGAATTTGAGGAAATGCTAGATAACTCTCTCCTGCCAAAAACAAAATGTAAAGTCAGCGAGGAATATACGCACAGTGACCACCAGGCGATACTGATAAACATATACGAGTAGTAGGGAAAACAAACGAAACAACCCAAACTTACAGGTCCTAAGTGGAAGGACACTCTCTTTGATAAGGATACGTTTGAAGAAATAATTAATACTTGCAATCTCTGAAGAACAACAGAGAATTTGGCGAATACTTACACGTATTGTTACTACAGCAAGCGATGCATCAATGCCCAAAAGAGTCGCCAGCGACAAAAGAGCGCCGTGCTCCTGGTGTGATGATAAAATTAAGGCAATCAGGGCAACGTGTCTATATGCTCGTCGGAGAATGCATAGCTCTAGAAGAAGGCCAGATTTTCCAGAAAACCTTAACTCTTTTAGACGGCAAGACGCCACTTAAGAACTGCGATCAAAGAAAGTAAAGCGACATATTTCAGACACTTGTGTAAGGAAGCTGATCAAAATCTTTGGGGTACTGCATATAGAATGGTAATGGAAAAAGTAAAGGGCTCCACAAAAACACGCCCCACTCTGCTAGCATCTTTTCCCACAAAGACCACCTCTTACGCATTATATCGAAGAAGCGGACAGGGAAGCTGAAATCCCACAGATATCAAGGGACGAACTGATCAAGGCATGTAGAAAAATTAGGATATGTACATAGATTCCTAAATACGGCCGTAAAAGCAGCTGTCCAGAAAAGACCAGACATGTTCACAACAACATACCAGAGATATCTAAAGGAAGGAATTTTTCCTGGCCCATGGAAAAAACAACATATTTTACTCCAGCCAAAGGGAAATAAGCCACCAGGTGAACCATCTTCATATCGGCCAATATGTCTTCTAGATACCCTGGGCAAGATTCTGGAACGCATCATTTACGAAAGGCAGTAACCCCGTAAGCTGGTTATCCATAACAAGAGCACTTATTAGAATGGATACATCACGCTACGTACTTAAGATATTAGGAAGTTTTGTCAACAATAGGCAGCTTCGATATCAAACAGAAGATGGTATCAAATATTACTGTATCTCTGCAGGAGTACCACAGGGATTACTACTAGGACCATTATGGGATTACTACTAGGAGCATTATTGTGGAATATTATGTATGACGAGTTCACACAATATGTTTCGCTGATGACATTGCTATTGTTATGGTCGCCAAACACATTCACGAAGTAGAATCTGCTACAAATGCTGCAATTGCGCAAATGGCTATGTATAGCTGGACTTGAACTTGCTGACTACAAAACTGAGGCGATTTTTTTTTTTTATAATTTACGCGCGCCTAAGGGGTTAGATACCCTTTTACGGTTGCCAGGGCGCGGGCGGAAAGGTAGAAGGAGGAGAAAGGAAAATTGTTTTGTAGTGGTTTGAAACTCAGGTGTATTTGATTTCTATATTAGCACTCCAGGGGTGGGAGTCCGAATAGGACGGAGAGTTCTTTCTTCACTCAGAGTGATTCGAAGTTATAATTCGCACTAGTTTTTTGTGGTTGAAACTCTACAACAGCCAAATCTACGTGTCAGTTTATGCCTTCACACGCAGAATTTTTCTGTCTGAGTTCCCATTACACAAATGAAAAACTGACTTGCCATGGGCAGGATTCGAACCTTGGACCCTCAGAGTGAGAAGCGATTGCTAGTACCACTACACTACGCCCACCCCAAAACTGAGACGATTTTAATAACCAGAATATGCAACCTTTCGGGTTGGAAGCCAAACAATTCGGTCTAAAGGAGCACTAAAATACCTGAGAGTAATTCGATAATAGACTGCAGTTTACACCACATGTCTTTGCTAAGAAAAAACTATCGTCGGGATACAGACTATGCGCATTAAGGACGATATGTGGCTTTCGAACAACATCGGATGAAGCAGCATATTTTATAGCTGGAATCCCATTGACATACTCGTAGATGAGATGTTTAGGGTATAAAACAAAATTGCGTCAAACCGCCACATAGAAACGCATGAAATAAAAAAGATTAAAGAGGAGGAAAGAATAACTAAGTTTGAAAATAAATGGCACAACACCACAAAAGGCCGATGGACCTACAAGTTAATTCCGTCTACAGAAGTGTGAGTAAACCGGACACATGGAAACTGCAACTACCACCTCACGCAGTACCTGTCCGGTCACGGTGGGTACCGTAAATATCTGTACCGCTTTGGACACGATTACTCTTCCTTGTATCCAAATGACGATGCGGAGCATGCAATATTTTATTACAGCCGTTTCGCAGAAAGAAGAAGAAACGTACGAAAAACTGGGCGGGAATTTGTGAGTTTATAACCGGTGTGCATAAAGAACTCCGCCGAGGAGATAACACAGATGCTAACCAGCCCCACGAAATAATACGTCAAGGGAGAACCGCGGTTTCAGGTAGTGTGGTTGAAGTGTGCAGGGCGTGGTTTAGTACCTAGGCATACTCCTGACATTGGAACATTTAGGGGTATGAATCGTGCATACTAGTGGCTCGGGCTACTAGTACCTTTCGAAGATTGCACATCCTATGGCACAAATATAAAAAAATAACACATACACACACACACACACATCTTGTTAAAACTTTCTAAAAACTCTACAGAAACCTTAAAAAGTAAAGATACGAGTATCACAAAATTTCCATTTTCGATGTGAATACAAGATTTCCCTATCAGGTTATTAATTAATTCAACCGAATACGTTAAGATTTAACGTATTTGACACCATAGTTATATCAGTTTGAAGGACCTGAATACAATAAGACTGAGCGGGATGTTGGTTTTACTTTAATAAAATAAGTAGCACGTACCAATGCCGAATTCAGTTTGAGCAGCTTTGCATTCACGATAAGTTACGAAACTGCGAAGCCGTGATGCGATAATACGATGCCAATCATCAGAACACTTTCTTGACCTTAGACCGCCTAATCCCATCAGACTTGGTCGTCAACAATGTTGACTCTAGTCAATATTTGCTACGAAAGGAAGACAACATATAATCGATATAACCTTATCAAACAAGAGGACTAAGAAGAAAACCAGCTGGGAAGTAGTATCGCAGGTTTCGATGCTAGACTAAGGATATGTACATAGAAATCCAAATCGGATGAAATGTTTTGACCTTATTGGTATTGGCAAAGAATTCAAATCTCTGCCTAATCACAAAACAAGACAAAATGTAGAAAATGCTGAACCTGAAAGATGCCCTCAAAAAACATTTTGAGCAGATGTGTATAACATTGGCTGTTCCCTGGTGGAACGCAGATATGCTTTGCGAATGAATCCTCTATTCATGCAACATGCATACAAATACGGAATGTCTGGTAAGACCGAGCTTCAAAACTGACTACTAAATTGAATATGCACTTGACAAGTTGGACATTTAAATCAGTATCGGGGCTGACATAAATTTAGACGGCATGATGATGGCCGTGATGAATCACTTGTTTTGTGCGGATGGTGACTATGATTACTGGGGTGAACAATGATTGCTCGTAATCCGGCGAGCTATCTCCACGTGGTGCACCTTGGTCAACGCCCTGCATAAAGCTCTCAACAGTTTTATCCTCTATCTTCAGGCGCAGATAATATAGCTGTACTGGCTGTTGCATCGTGTGAAGCGATTGTTTGATCCAAATCACAGGCAACCATTTACGTAATCGAATAGAAATAGACTTTCAGTCAATATCCACAAGATTGAAGTCGTTCTCTTCACTAGAATGAGGAAGGAGACTGGTCTGATTCTTCTATTGCTAAAAGGCGTCGCTTCTACAATAAAGCTAATAATCATGATATATGAATCTCGTCCCGGATATAAACATTTTTTGATTTCTTCTTCCATGGCATGTTTAGTCTTTCTGCGCCGAAAGATTCCAAGTCACTATCGACATTAAGGCAGTTTAAGAAAGCTTTTTTAGGGCAAAAATGTGGTATATAATTGAATACTAAATTTTCGAATAAAATAGCAAATGCTAAGCTTCATAACCGCATCGGAAAGGCTAGGAACCTATGGTGTTTTGGCCAAAAGAGAGGGTCAGGACCCGATTAAGTTGGTAAAAAACGTTTGTAAATTTCGGTCACACAAATTGGCCAATATCAATGTGGGCTCAACACGACAAATCGACTATCTGGCCGCCAATCTTGCGCTAGCAACGGCTTGGAAATTTTGACTAATATCTGTCAATAGACACATTAAGGTTAAGTCAAGAAAATATTCGCGGTACAGGTCGAATGTCGACAGTTCAGTCACAAGGACGAAGGCAACTAAGAATAGCAGCTTAGGTATTGAGCTTTTAAATAGAAATAAACTTTTCAATATCGTTGAGCTAGGTGAGTTTATTTTTCCGACCGTTCTGGGGTACGAGTATATAACACTTGATAACACTATTTTACATATATAAAATATTTTTGACTTACCACATGAACAAAGTCCTTCCAAACCATCGGCAAATCTGATATCCGTTGTTCGGGTGGCAGTACATTCGTGAAATCAATCCACATCAGGCTATGATCTGGTGGAGGCGCCTTCTTGTGTTCAAAGTAATACTATGAAAGAAAAAAATCATTTTTATAAGAGAGAGCTTCATTTAAAGTTAATCTAAGCTCACCTTAATAGGGTTGTATGTAGACGATGCCTTTAGTTCCTTAATATGATCCCTAACACGTCTTGGTGTCTTTCCATGAATTATTGTATTCGTCATACGTTCGCATGCAACTGACAATGGTGATCTTCGTTTCATGTAGGAAAAGTTTTTCTCACGCTCAATAATTTCATTCAAATGCTTTTCTAAACCCATCGCAATGAGCCTTAAAAACAAGGACCATACATTATTTAGAGAATATTTCAGAGAAGTCAATCAAAACTTACGAAGCTTCTGCAGGCGCAAACATATGAAAAGTTATTGGATGTGCGGCAAATGGAATTCGTGGCAAATACTGCGGGTACATAAATACTGGACTGCTGAGTAATTTTTTCATGATGCGCGGAGAGAATCGAGACACTTGGTTATGAGTTCTTGCCCTGGAGAAAAATAAACTTGTTTGGTAAAGCAGTCAGATACTTAGTTGTGTTTTGATACTTACACTCTCCTCATTTCTTTGTAGATGAACCTGTTGAATAAAAGAAAAATGCTTTCAGTTAACAAGCTGGCGTTTTTTAAATTGTGACATTTTATCCCACAATACATTTTGTTTTATAATTAACGCACGCTAAAAGGATTATGATATTGTGATATCCATTTGAATGTGAGCAGAGTCATCTATATTTACGTAGCAGAAGAATTCAATACTCGAATAGCAGAAGATTTCGATACTTGAATAGTACAGACTCAACCATTGGTGAATGGAGAATGGAATCGAATTTTCTAGCAAAATGGAAATTGTATGGAACGCTGGATGGCGAGGATTGTTCTCGAAATATCTCATTCGAGTATGAATCAGCATCCCCAAGCTATGCAAGTCAGTTGATTAGTTGAATTTGAATTGTGAGTTAAGGGAAGTGATTAAGTGGTTTAAGTAAAAGACAAGAAAAGTATAAGCGGTTGAGAAACTGGATTGTATTGAGATAAGCGGATAAATTGTGAATTGTACTTGTATTGAATAAAGCAATTTGTATTGAAAAGAATAAGTTCTATCATTTGTACAGACCCCAACATTTTACAATATGAATACTCTTAAAATGTTTGCACTCAAGTTCTGTATTTCTGCAAGTTATACGGCTAAGAAATGATTGGAATGTTTCAGAGTGAGTGCAAAAGTGGGCTTGAGGGGTAACTGATGAACATTCATAGCGAATTTGATGTTATGGTTGAAGGTTTGAAGAGCCGTACTGCCACTGGCAATTTCGTTGCAGTAGTGATGGTGAAAATAGCGATGTCTTTATTGGAGAGTGTCAGTTGCCGCCACATATCCGTTTCATGGCACTTTTGATCTTACCCACATCCCTGACAAACTGCTTATTCATAAGTCATTGCCTCTTTACAACCTAAACCCCCACGTCAATGCGTCTCTTTAAATTAACCCCATTGTTGTGAATGCGCCCCGCGTGAAAGAGAAAATATATTCTATAACAGACTTTGTAAGTTTACATATTATTACCTTCTTGGATATGTTAAATAAATTAGTATACAATAAAATTCAGGATTAAATTCATCCCACCAAAAGAACGGCCTTTTGTACGAGTATATTTGTTCCCTGTGGGTAATTGGATCATCTCAGCTTGTTGTCCCGACTCGACCAACATCCATCCTCCCATACTGTCACCCTTCTTCACACAACCCATTTTGGCCTCAAAACTAGAAAAAACAAGCCTCATTGTTTCGATTTAGTAGTAGAGTTACACGAGTTGCACAATATATCCCAAATTATACTCTGTTAGAGATTTTAGCTCTTCGGAGTGGAGTAAATTTTGTAGATAAAATAATTTTAGAATAGCAAATGATAGATTAATGAAAAATAAAAACAAGGCAACAAATCGACTGTTACTTCTTTGTGTTTATTTCAACGATATTTGGAGGTCTGCTTCCGTAGATGATTGGAACTAAAAAGCTCTCCTACAGTCTCCGCTGCAGGCTTTTGCCCTCGTCTCGATATCAGAGTGATCTTCGTCGCTGACATCGTTGACAAAGCCCTCCTTTGGAAGCTCACACCAGGGCTTCATTTTGTCCGACGCCATGACGGTGTCAAGTTTCCGCTGGTTTCGCTGCATGTGAGGGATATCCTCTACCATGTACCGGTCATTTGGCAGAACCTTGGGGACGATATATGGGCCTCGATATCGTGGCTCCAGCTTCCAAGACTCACCTGTAGCTGTAGGCTGGTTCTCCCCCAATACAAGTTGCCCGGCTGATACCGCGTTGGTGCTCAATGTTGACTAATGCTTCGCCTCGCCGTCGTTCCATTTCACCGGCGTCTACCTTGGTCTGCTCTCCAATCTCCAGTAACAGCTTGTCGCCCGTAATACTCCTCGGTGTGTAAGCAAATAGGAGTTCGTGCGGGCTCAGTCCCCACTGGACCGCTTACAGATGGCTTGCCCAGTCTCCTTCCTCTTTGTGAAGTATATCTGAGTGACGTCAGAATACTCCGATTACATCTCTCAACCTGCCCATTTGCTCTGGGTGTTCTGACAGCGGTCCTGATCTGCAGGATTCCATTCTCGTCACAAAACTGACTGAATGTTCGCGAAGTAAATACAGCTGGCCACTTCACTCAGGATGCTAAAGACTCCTTGGTACTCGTGGTCTTCACGGCTCGGATATTTAGTGAAATTGTCAGCTAAAGCAAGAACGTACCTGGTTGTTCCCCACCCCTTCGTGAAGAGCCCAAGAAGATCGAGGTGCACGGTGTCGAATGCGCGGGAACTCCACGCACGTGCTTTAGCTCCTGGTGGATCCTCTCATCTTCGGGAACAAAAAGATTTTTCTGAGCCTTTCAAGCGTCTTCTCGTGAGCGGGATGTCCCACATCATCGTAACCTCTCCGCATCATTTACCTTGAGGAAAAAGCGGTACCTTCTGACGATATAATCTTTCTAGCTGTTTCTTCGCCAACGTCATCAACTGCCTTCAGTGTGGAGATGATGTCTCGCAGCCTTTGGTCCTGCCACTGCATGGTGGTCACCCAATCCTCGTCTGATATCTGGACGTTCAATATTAACGCAGATGCTTCCTAAACCTTTTGCTCATCTTCCACTGGTTGCCGACTTATGGCTTCGACGTGCGCCGCCCACTTCCCACGCAGGTGAACCGTTTCGTAGTCAAATTCTCGCAGTTTGAGCCACCATCGACTAACTAGGGGGATTAATTTTGCCTTATTGCTGGTCGCAACTATGGTCTCACAGTCCGTGGCCCTTGAAACGTTATCCCATCAAATACGCCCTGGTGTGCCCCAGGGCTCTGTTCTGTCACCGACACTCTTTTTAATTTTCATTAACGATCTCTTGTCTGCTACTTCTAATCCAATATATTCCTTTGCTGATGACAGTACTCTCTGCTTTTCATATTCGTTCCCGGACTTACGGTATTGCTCTTCGGCTGTAGTACGAGAACGGCAGCGTATGCTAAGCTCATTAAATTCCGATATCAAGAGCATAACCAATCAGGGAACTATCAATAGAGTGGAATTTAATGCTTCCAAAACACAATGCTGTCTGCTGTCTTTAAAGCGAAATTTAAACACCCAGCCATTATCTATGAATGGCACTTGCATCGTCGAAACCGAAAAACTTTCCATTCTCGGTATGTGTGTCAATGACAACTTACGTTGGAATGACCACACATTTGATGTCGCCAAAAATTCTGCGAAATGTCTAGGTTTCCTCAAGCGATGTAAGAAATATTTTACCCCCTCTGATCTGGCCTCAATATATAAGGCATTCATCCGCCCAAAATTGGAGTACAACTCCCACATCTGGTCAGGTGCTCCTAAAACATCTCTGCACCTGCTAGATAGGATTCAAAACCGTGCGATAAAACTTATTGACGATACTAATATCAGTCAATCAATGGACACCCTCGAACACCGACGAAATGTCTCGTGTCTCACTTTGTTTTATCGCTACTTCCACCACCAGTGCTCCACTGAAATCGCCAGTAGCATTCCACCCATTCAAACTTTCAACCGTAACACCCGTCTCGCTATGAATGCTCATCAGTATACCCTCAAGCCCATTTTCGGACGTACTCTAAAATATCGTGATTCGTTCCTAAGCCGTACAACTCGCTTATGGAATGCCCTGCCGATCTCTGTATTTCCTGGTCGTTATAACTTGCAAACATTTAAAAACAATGTACATCGGTACCTCTCTTTTCTTCCTCCCTAAATTTCCTTTGCCCGCGCTGTGTACAATCACCTTAAGGGTACTCAAACCCCTTGAGCGCGCGCTCATTATAAAAAAAAAAAAAAATACGCCCTGAAGCGGTTTAAGCTCTCCACTATTGCTAGGACTTCGAGCTCGTAAGAGTGGTATTTCTTTTTCGTCTTCAGACAATTTGCGTATATAAAATGCCACATGCATTGGCCAATCCGAATGACATTCGAATGAACTCAAACATCCCGTCATCTGTTGCAAATGCCATGAACTTCTTACTGCGTTCCTCCACGCAGATCTTGTTATATCCAGAGGCTAGGTCCAGCGTTGTGAAGAATTCATTACCGGATAGGGACTCCACCACCTCCTCGACTATAGGCATAGGGAACCTCTTTTTCATTGTCACCTTGTTCGGGCCCCCGCCCAATTATAAAGGCTTCGCCCTTTAATGACGTTGTCTAATAATGAACGGGGGCAGAGCAAAGTACTGGTCTTATCGTAAACATCTTCAGATGACGCTACCGAAGGTTGCTACGATTTGATCAGTAACAAGCTGCCGGTCATAGGTCTTGTTGGCGGCTGGACCACCGGTAGTCCCTACCAGGACTTAAATCACGGTACCATGGGAGTCAGGAGCCCCCGGGTCCCGGTCCGGGCCTGACTTGTTAGAGGTAGGCCCCCTTGTGGGAGCGTCATGGTGGCTGTGGTTTAAACCCAAAATCGCGGGAAAGAGTCTTCCTATGGTTTTCCTTTGGTTTTCCTTGGTTTTCCTTGGTTGACTCAATGTGGAGTTGCAATAAGTGCTGGGTGCTGCGACCCTAAGAGCAGTAAGAGGTTTTAGGTCGGCCTCGACTCATACCAAGGGTGGAACTTGTGCCGGCAACACAGTTCCAAATTGGTATCTAAAACAGTGAAAATCATTGGTGAGCGATGGCAAGGCGTATCCTTGCTCCCATGGATGTATGGGCATCCCGTAAGTTTAAGCCCACACGGCAGGTACTTACGTTAAAAACATGAGACATCTGTCACCTTGTTCAGTGCCCTATACAAAATCGATCGCTGTCGTCCTTCTTCTTGGTGAGGGTAACTGGAGCACAGTAATCCGAGTTTGATATTCGGATCACTCCCCATCTCAACATCTTGGATATAATTTCCTTAACGACCTCTCACTTTGTGAATGGGATCTTGTATGGTTGGACGCAGACAGGTGCAGTTGTCGTCAGCTCAATGGAACACTCACCAAAGCGGTACATTCCCAACTCATCCGCATCATCCGGATACGGTTGGCTTTCATCAGGTACGATATGAACCTCGCACCAGGAAGTAAGTCGATCAACCGTTACCTCAGCGAATAGTCTTCCAACAGTCTGGTAAGTTCGGCCTCCGAACCCACTCGGATACCTATGGTCCTCAACATACTTCATGTCTGCAATCGTACGACACAGGGTGACACAGTCGCTTTTCAAGTCCCAAAAGCTTTAACTTGGCACCCGTTCCTGTGGCATTCTTAATATGGTCTGGTCTGGTCTCGTCTGGTCTTCCTTCAAAAGTAGCTGCGTCAGCCTCTCAGGTCTCCATCCTGCAATAGTATTACTCGGGCCACCTTCTAATCGGGTATTTGCCAGTGGACAGTTTGCATTGTAGTGTCCCGTTTTGTGGCAACCGAAACACCTTTCCCACCACCATCAGCGCCGCCATTGAATACTCGACCAGCCTCGCGGCTCTCCACTTCTCTTCGTGGATATCTTTCTGCCACCCGGCGGCCGGAAGCCCTCAGTCCAACGACCCAACGGACCCTGTCTAGCATACCGCTCACTGAAGTGGGATTTAGTGCCCGAAAAGCTTCCTGGCACTCGGCATCCGCTATATATTTTATAATATACATTTTATATATTTTACCAGGGTGCTCTCCTGTATGCGCCCCCGAGATACTATTACCTTCATCTTGAAGACATACTCCCCCACGTCCATGCTTCGGAATACAGCTCAGCGTATGTCTTGGGATCAAACACCGGAATCATCTCTGCAACATCTCGCACAACATCAGCCACTGATTCTACTTGCTTTCATGGAGGCGTCTTCATGCTACCTCCGACTCCGTTGACGACATCCTGCTTGTGGATCGCAGCCCCTGAGTACGTCGTACTCAATTCGGCAAACCATTCCCTTAACCCCTGCATTTCTTCAGGCAGTAGCTGCAGTTCATCCGCCTCAGCTACCCCTTAGCTCCGTAGCTTCCAAAGGTTTCCTCCCGGATGCCATCGAATCTGTTGCATTGAGTAGCCTTGTTAATAGATCCTCCTTTAGACCCGTTTGTTACGACCCCCGTTCCCTTAACTTATCACGAAGCTCATCTCTGGTCATCGCACCATACTCCGCTTCACGTTTTGCTCGGTCCGCCATTTGGAGAAATTCCCAAGAGCAAAATGTCCACAATCCAACAGGCAAACCCGCTAACTAATCGCCACAAGAGACGGTGCAATCGTCTATATCCGAATCCTTCCAAACACCGCAGCGCACCAATACCAGGGTCAACGGTCTACCGTCTCGTATCCAATTACCAAGTTGATGGCACTCCCACTCTCAACAAGATTACCGCCGGTAAACAATAATATCCAAAAGCTGATTCAAACAGCCTACATCAGGTTTACAGCCAGCATATTACTCAGAAAAGTGTCAACGACCGCAGTTTACCTCATCCATACAGCAAAAAAAATGCAACGGCTAATTTCAGCCCGATCAATCATCAAACTCGCAAACCCGAGTAGAAAAAAAAACTCCACAATCACTGGGAAAGTCAATGACCGCAGTCGACGGCATTCAAATAACAGCAGATCACACAGCAGCTGTTCTCAAAGGCGTATGTACCCGTTTGTTTAGGTTTTTCTATTTCTCTTTAGTTTCGCTGGTATTCGTCCACTGCACCAACAGCAATGTTCACTGCTACGAAGACAAAGCCGTTTCATATTCTCCACTAGAACAATAGCCAAAAACAGACGCGCTCACACGTTGGATTTTATTATCCCACTTCTGAGATGTTAGGCAAATAAAAGAAACCGAAGAAAACAAATCGACTGTTACTTCTTTGTGTTTATTTCGACGATATTTGGAGGTCTGCCTCCGTAGACGATTGGAACTAAAAAGCGCTCCTACACTCTCCGGTGAGGCTTTTATACGCTTTTGCGTATAGCGTTACACAAATTACAATTTAAAAATTAATACAAATGGTAAACATATATATACATATGTATATAAAAATAAGCTGTTCGCTTAAGGACTCAAAAATTAACCATCCGATTGAGCGGAAATAGCTTTCACAATATATTTGTTACGACGCCGAAAGTTCAAGTAGATCAAAATTTTCAAGTTTTCCGATAGATGACGCTGAAAAATATACGTTTGTGAAAAAATATACGTTGAAAAGAATAATACGTTGTCTATCAAGAAGTAAAATCAAATGCATTCGTTAATTAATGGAAGGAAATTCCAACACGAAAATATTGTAAGGCATAAGCATAATCAAAATCAGATTTCCAATTGCCAATTCCACAATACACAATTACATATGAAATGTTTTACTTTTAGAATTGATTGATTAATTGATTGAGTGCAGTTCAAAAGTATAAAAAATATTCAAACTGCAATAGAGTTGGCAGCCAATCATGCCAATGTCATTAATGCAACCATACTCAATCAAATCCCAGAAAATTCATCCAAATACGAATCGATTGATTCAGTAACACAAGGTAAAGATGCCGTCAATTATCCAACCGATTTTTTAATTCATTTCACGTGTCCGGATTGTCACCACATGAAACAAAGCTCAAACGTAATGCAGTTATCATTTTGACGGCTTTTACACAGCGCACGAGTTTGATACGCATGTTTTGGTTATTTTCTTTTGAACTGTCCTTCTGTCAAATGCGCATTTTTACACGAAGCCTTTTTCCCATTCTTTGATTTTTCATGTTGTTTGACAGTTCTCTTTCATTTCATCTTTGGTGCTCTGTGTTTCATAATTGAAAATGAGCTCGCTTGTTAATTCTTTGGTCCATTTAAATTCTTCCGCTATACTGAAATGTTGTGGTCGTAACAACAGCCAAAGAAGTTATGAAGCAAATGCGAAAATTAAAGAAGGAGAAAAAGAAATGTCAAAAAGATGCAATAAAAATGCTACCCACATTCAGTGGGAATTTGGTTAATTGGGTATTTTTTGTTTCATTATCGCTCTCTTTTGCACTCATTTGAATCTTTCAAAACATGTGCCGTGTAAAAGCGGTTGCAATCCCCAACCATCAAAACTTTGCAACGGAACCAGACTGGCAGTCAAACGATTAATGTCGAACATAATCGAAGCCAAACTTCTGACTGATACATGACATTGCAATTGGAGTTGCAGTTTCCAGTACGATTTGCATTTGCAATGACAATCAGCAAAACACAAAGCGGGTTGCATAGATAAACTAACCTAGTTATCAAACTCTACTAATACTTTTCAAACCCTTAACTTTCCCACAGACCACACTATAAGTGAATTCCAACCCTTTTACATCTCTATAATTTTGTCAAAATTTGCTAGAATGAGAGAAATTTACAAGGAAAATTGCTAGAATGAGAGCGATTTGCACGAGTGTGTAATGTAGATGACGTTTTTTGCCTAAAATGGGCGTGGTTTGTATAAAATGGGAGGGAAATTGATGATGATTCACACGTATTCACAAACAATGTCACACGGATAGGGGCGATCAGTAGAAAACCGGTTTTGATTTTACAATATCTGGAAAGTTTGACATCTATGTTAGTTTATCTATGGCCAGTTGCTACAAGTTTGTGGAATAAACTTGGAAAACCCATGATTCGACCATGGACAGTTGTATGTATATGGGAAACAAACAGAATTATTCGTTTACGCACCAAACGACTGCACAAACAACAAGCATTAAAATAAGTCTTCATTTCAGTTGCATTCTCAAAAAATTAAAAAAATTTTTTTTAATCAAAACAAATACACGAATGGCAACAATATATCGAAAATCATAATAACGGTGTTGCGCAAGTCCGAATTAAAAAAGAAAACTATCTCTCACACACATGTTTCTATTACACATTTAGTTTCAGCTTCGGATATCGGCTTGTAAAAAATAAAAGCATAACTTAAAACTAAATTAATCTATATGCAATATATGATAAAAAGCACCTATAATTATTTTCGACAAGCTGAACTACGAGTAACTTATTTTTGAACACAAAAGATCTTAATTCAGATTTAATTTCACTTGGAAGACCGTTGAAAACGTTTAATCCTCTGTAATGGAAAACTGAGCTATGTTGGTGTTGGCATTGTAATCTATTGGGTCTCATGTTGTTGGCATTCCTTAATTCGTATGGTTGAGTATCACGTACATTTACAATATTATTGTAGTTTCTAAGTGTGTGTGGGAACAGTTTATTTTTAATTTTAAATATAAAAGTCATTGCTGTGATAATTCTATTGTTATCCACTGAAGAGCATCTAGTATTATGTTAACTGGTGTAGAAGTATCGCATTTTAGAATTACGCGCATAGCTTTATTCTGCAGAATTTGAAGCCGATCTTTTATTCCCTGATGACAGGTTTACAAAAAGTGCTTCCGATATACGAACAAATTTTGAAAAAAAAAAATTAATTTAAAAAATTAGAAAACCCGACTGAGTAAAAAATGGACTTTAAATATAAACTAAAGAGAAAAAACAAGTCCAGTAGTCTAGAATTCTGTTAAGAAATATCAGACTTCGATATATATTTCGAAATGTAATATGCTACTCCTAAAGCAGAACCACGTGGTTGAATGTCTATGTTTGCACGCCAAACTTTCAATAGTCTAGGATTATAATTGTTTATCATCGATTCTTGAGCATCTCTTTTCAAAATGCAAAATCCACCACCATTACGTACAGCTTCGCAATCATCTAAAATTTTAGTTGCATCTGAAGCCATTCGCGGAAATGAAAACCGACATTGATTTCCATTTTTAAAACACGTATGTGTGTGCTTGTGCGTTTGCAAACGTTTAACTAAATGATTCATCTCAGGATCATCCCCTGCATCAGGTATTTCGCACGTTATTACACTGTCTATTAATTCAACACCTTCGCTATCAAAAGGAGGCATGTCCCGACACCATACCACCATATGTGCATGTGGACTACCACGCAATTGAAATTCTATGCGCCACCAATAGTCTTCCACTTTTCGAGTCAAGATTGGATTGACGTTTTTCTTTAGAAGTCTGAAAAATGCATTTAGCCTAAACATAAATTGCCGTCACAAAGTCACCGGATATGATTCTATAAGGCGCATTTTTTCTGGATAAGTTAAATTATCAACATCAAATTCGGGGCGTCCATCGGCTACCAATAAGGCACCCAACATATCAGGCCAGTTCAGCTCGTTGCACGACAAAGTAATATACCAGTGAGGAGGTCCTATATTTTTTACCATAGCTAACAAATGAACGTACGCTTTGTGCCAATTTGCTTAGATTCCCGATTAACACGATACTCTGCCATTCTCTTCGAAGTTTCCTCTAGTAGTCGTTTCTTTTTTGTAGGTGATTGGCTGTTATAATTTAGACGAATTTGATTTCTAACGTTTTGCCATCATTTTTGTCGCGATGCCGGAGACTGAAGGTCGCGACGTATACTTTATTGTCGGGCTTTTTTAGTTTCACGAGACAGATTTACACACGACAGTAGTCGTTTCTTTTTTGTAGGTGAGTGGCTGTCACGACGTATACTTTCTTGTCGGCCTTTTTTAGTTTTACGCGACAGATTTATACACGACCGACGACGTTTTCGAGGTTGCGACATTATTAGATACAAGCTCACACCGTATGTACTAGCACACTAGGTAAACGATTTCACTAATAATAAAAGAAAATAACTATACTACAATAACAAAAATGGATGAATAATTTAAGTCACTAACGATTAACTTTAATACGTTTAATATTGTACCTATTTATTATTATTATTATTTATTTATCCCTAATTAGGTTATTTCTCAATATATTAAGTAACACTTTATGTAGGTAACGGTCGTTAAAATCATCATTCAAAGCAGTAAAATTCTGGGTTTGGCATTCAATTTTAGCTTTGTTCAGTGAGGCTGTTGCGGACTGTTCTGAACAGAAAAGTACAAACTTTCCTGTTCAGTGAGAAAAATTTCTGTCCGAATCTGTTCTGCTCTGTGTTCAGTGAGGCTGTTCCAATCTGTTCGGAACAGAAAATCTTGCACCTACTTTCGAAGTAGAACGCAATTGTGAAAAATGTCAAAATCAGCTGTGCTGTACATTTCTGTTCTCATTTGATTTGACGTTTTTAACAAATCTGTGCTGTTCTGTTCTAGTTTTTCCTCACTGAACAAAGCTAATAAGAATTATTACCTAGTTATACGCGTGGTCTGATATTAAGTCATTATGTCCGCGGTCTCTCTTAGTTCTACTCTCTTCTCTCGATTACTTCTTTGTGCTTTGCATTTACGAGTAAATACAAAAATTTTTCTTTTATTTCGATGTGACTTCTGCAAAGTTCTGCGCCTAGAGCTATGCAGTGTTACTTAAATTCAAAAACAAAATTACTTATGTACAGTAGAGTTTCGATTAATCGTCATTAATGTTAAGTGAAAATGGTTGCTAACTATTTTGTTTTTTTTTAAATCGTTATAAGGATAAAATGAAGACACATTTAACGATACCTGACATATTTTGTCGACTCTAATTTTTTTCTTTTTTTTTCTCACAATATGACGGATGGTAGTCGCCATATTGAATTTTTTTCACAATATGGCGGCTGGTAGTCGCTATATTGAATTTTGTTATTAATTAATATCCAATCTTCAGTGACACTCGCAAGGTTATTTCACAAAATGGCGGGTGGTAGTGGTCATATTGAATTTTGATTAATATCATGTCTTCAGTGACACTCGTAAGATTACGACAAATCAATAGATGTACGAACCATCAAAATCGGCCACGCGTTTGGTCTCTAGAGTGCCACAAAGGAACAAACATACTATAGTTTCACAAAATGGCGGCTGGTAGTCGCCATATTGAATTTGATTAATATTATGTGTTCAGTGACACTCGCAAGATTACGACAAATGTGGATGGAAATATATTGCTGCAAAAACTATCAAGACATGGTGTGAGAAATGAAGAATCGAACTGATTTAAATCTTACTTAAGTGATAGAAAACAGATAGTGGAATTTAACAATGTACAGTTTTTTCGAAACTATTAAATATAGAGTTAAGTGTGGCGCAAGGATCTATACTGGGTCCATTGCTATTTTTGTTATATATTAACGACATGCAGAAAGTATGTAGTTAAGCGCGGAGAATTAATTTTATTTGCCGATAATGGTCTATTATTAGTAACTGAGAACAATCTTATAGAATGAACAGTGAAAATGAAAGAAAATACCTTTAATATAAGAGAATACTGTAGTATGAATAAACTCATATTATCGTGTATTGTGTATCATTTTGAATACTGTATTGTACCGTACTCTTTTGGGGTGAGAAGAAGGCTGCCTGCTTTTTGCATCAGCAACCATTCCGAAACGCAAACCCAAACTGGTGGCAGCACGCAGTACGTTCCGAAATTCATTGTGTATGTACGAGTATATACCGCAAGAAAAAACAACCAGCGTATCGTGAACTAGCACGATGCAAATGACAGTTGTTTGTTTTGTTTATGCAATCTGAAGTATAATGGCGAATTCCGAGAAGTAAGTTTTCTTTTAAATAAATGAAAGCATTCAATTATATTATTATAATTATTTATATGCAGAAATCAACGGACAAAAAGCAAGATTTTACACTTAATTACAACGAGTCTGCAGTTTCAAAAGGAAGCTGAATTTTAGGTTTACAATATATTTTGTCACAAGCAGCACAATTATTTAGCAAATGATTATGTATATGAATTCCAATCAATTTGTTACACATTGTTTTAGGTTTTAAAAAAAATAAACACTGCGCATCGCGTAACATTCCAAACCATCATGATTCGTAGCACAACGGGATACGCATCGCATCATAAAAGCATCGCATGCTTGCATGACAGTCACAATACGCATTTAGTTTGGATTTTGGAAAGTAGCCGAATTATTCAATAAGATGCAAAAATTACAAAACAAGTTGGCCTTGGATGCGTACTAAGATGTAATAGATACAGTGGAATAAGCTATATGATGGAAGCTTTAAAATTCTTAAGTGTTACACAAGGAATAATAATGTGTATGTTTATATTTGTAAATTAAAACTTAATTGGTTGCCTAATTGTCTAAGCGGAAATTTGAATTGGATGTTAAACCATATAATTTAAGGAATAATTATGATTTCAATTTACAAGTATTCAAAACTAAAAGCCGCAAAATATTCCACTTTACAAGGGCCTGAAAATGTACAATGAACTAAGTAACCATATAAAAATGTAAACCAAATTAAATAAATTCAAAAGAGAGGTAGTTTTCATATATGAGTGCTAATTTCTAAATATTAATATAAACTTAAAAATGGATGTACAGTATGCAAAATTCATATTCGTACACCGATATTTTAAAGGGAAACTGGTAAATATTTCGAAAACAAAACAAAATTATAATTGAAAAATAAACGATTTTAATAAAATTGTTTATATTTTTTAATAAAAAATTACAAATAAAAGTCATAAAGTTCATTATAATGCACAAAAAAGGTTCTTTTTTCATCTTTCCATAAACAAAATTCATATTCGTACACACTTCTTATATTATAAATTCAAAGAAAATTAGTATTTTTAATACTTTGTAGGGTATCCCTTTTGCTTTAGCACACAGTTCAATCTGGCTGGCATGGATTCCACTAATTTTTTTGTTAGGGTTTGTGGAATTTTTGCCCATTCTGTCCTCAAAGCTTCTTTCAAATCGTTGACATTTCTTATATCATAACACTTTAATTTTTTCTTAAAAATTGACCATAAGTTCTCTATGGGATTATTGTCAGGACTTTGAGGAGGAGTTCTTAAATATTTTGGGCAGTTATACAATATCCACAATCGCGTATTCAATGCCGTATGTTTTGGGTCGTTATCTTGTTGAAAAACAAAGTTCCGTTCATAGCCTAAATTCTTAGCACTTTCACGCAGATTATTTTTTAAAATATCAATATATTGATTTGAATTCATGATGCCATTGATAAAATGTAAGTTTCCGACACCTGCTGCTCCAAAACACCCCATATCATTAGTGAGCCACCTCCGTGTTTGAATGTTGGGAGTAAGTTGTGCCTTCTTAAGCTGGTATTAACTTCTCGCCAGATCTTAACACGTCCGTCGGATAATTTCAAATTAAATTCAAATTTATTCGTCGGAAAAAATTACCTTTTTCCAGAACTGCATATCCATGTTCAGATATTTTTTCGCAAAGATAATCCTTTTTTTCCTATTAATTGCGCTTACATATGGTTTTCTCACTGCAATTCTGCTCCTAAAATCGAAATTTTCGCACATAATTTTGAACAGTTTGTGCCGTGACTTTAATCTTATGATATTTGAAGAGATTTTTAGCAAGTTTAACACCACTAACTAATGGATTTCTTCGGATTTGTCGAAGTAAAAAAGATGTATGCCTCCTGCTTAAAACTGATATTTTTGTATTTCGAGGTTTTTTTTCGACTCGGCCACTTTTTTTGTATGTATTTACAATATATTGAACTGTAGACGCACTTCTTTTGATAAGTTTAGCAATTTCTCGTAAAGATTTGCCTTCTTTATGCCAATTTATGATCAACTTTCTTACGTCGTTTGTAAGTTCACTTGACTTTCGACCCATTTTCAAATTTTCACGTTAGCAAAACAAAGAAACTCACACTCAAAGTGAGATTCCATTAAAAAGAAGTCAACATAGCGGTACAATTCCTTGTTTCGGGAAACGAAACCTAGTATACATGGCAGTACGAATATGGATTTTGTTTATGGAAATATGAAAAAAGAAGCTTTTTTGTACATTATAATGAACTTATGACTTTTATTTGTAATATTTTACTAAAAATACTCGTATAAAAAATTTTATTAAAATCGTTTATTTTTCAATTATAATTTTGTCTTGTTTTCGAAATATTTACCATTTTCCCTTTAAAATAGCTATGTACGAATATGAATTTTGCATACTGTATGTAAAACAGATTGTAAAAAATAGCAATAATAGCTATTGGGTTCTACCAGATGAAATGTCCGATTATCGCTCAGTCGGAAATAAGATGTTCTCGAGTGAACATATGTGAAGAGTCCGACCGAACATTCGGTTTCTGCTTCGGCTTCGGCCACATTCGGCTTAATTTTCCACCTTCGGCAAAACATTCGGCTTCGGCAAGAAAAGGCCGAAGATTTTGCCGAAGCCGAACCATTTTTCCGCAAAAATTAAACTATCATACGCACCGTGTTTTGTTTCTGTAGCATGTAGCTACAAGGAATGCTGATATTTTTAATTATTGGGCCTCAAGTCCTTATACCTACTTGAAAGAAGTAGCTAACAAATATGTATCAGCTCCTCCTACTAGTGTAGCGAGAGAGCAATTATTCAGCGCTGCTGGATAAATTTATGCTGATCGGGGCTAATTTGCAGGGAGAAAATGTACAAAAACATTTGTTTCTTGCATACAATCTTAAGTTATTTAATTTTGATTATTAATTCTACTTTACCGTTTGTCTTCTCATATTAACTTTGTTTGTTGTATTTACGTGTTATCGAATGTACCTAGGGTTTTGGATTTTTTTTACTGGTTATATTTTTGTTTTTATTTCTTTGCTAAGCATTCATTTTGATTGTTCCGTTTATGTATTATTTAAAAGAGTCTACTGCAATATTTTACTGGCTATTTTGCTGTTTGTGTCTTTGTAAAATAAATTAATAAAAAAGAAAATATCTACCGATCAATTTTATCAAACTGATCACTATATTTTAGGCTCTTTAGCATTTTGAAATACAATCTCCATTAGATTCGGCTTCGGCTTCGGCCAAAAAATTCACCTTCGGTCGGACTCTACATATGTGCCAGAAAGTTAAATTTTTTTTATTATAAAATAAAGTGATACGTGTGTTTGACGTGTGAGAATTTTATGGTTCGTTACAAGCACCGTTATTTTTTTTAGGAATTATTTACCATGCTGTCGGCAGTTGAAACTCGAACCCTCTTTCTTTACGAATTTAAAATGGGACGTAATGCGTAATTGGCAATAAAAAACATTAAGGACGCAATCGAGCGGTAAACGAACGCACTATACGACGTTGGTTTAGAAAGTTCCGTTCGGGAGATTTCAGCCTCTAAAATTAACCAGGTGGGAAGCCGGAAACGTTAGTTAACGACGATGTTTTAAAAGCAACCTTGGATGAGGATCCAACAAAATCGGTGCGGGAGATTGCACAAAGCATGGGAGTATCCCCAATAACAATAAGTCGACACCTTTCTCTCATAGTAAAGGTAAAGAAACTCGAGAAATTCCATGAACTGAACGAATCCCAAAAACAACGGCGCTTGGAAATCGGCGCGTCGATTACATTAAGAAACTAAACTGAATCATTTTTGCACCGGATAGTCACCTGTGACGAAAAGTTGATACTGTATGATAATCGTAAAAGATCTGTGCAGTGGTTGGATGCAGATGAAAAACGAAAACGCACCCCAAGCCCGATCTTCACCCAAAAAAGGTTATGGTGACAATTTGGTGGACATCGAATTGCATAGTAAATGGAAACGTTCATTAAGAAGTATTGATTGGGAAGCATTTAAAAAGGCGCGAAATTTTGCTACTAAAATAATACGAACATCCAAAAAGAACTATTATGCTTCAAAGTTGAATACCTCCTTACCTGGAGTAATCTTAAAATTATAGGTGTCTCCAAAGGAACTAATACGGCTTGCGATCTTGACCCAGATACTCTAAATGACTTTTTTGTAGGTGAACAATCTTCTAGCAATAATAATAATGATAGTCTATATTTTAATTCAGACGACACGATTCCTTTGCTAGAAGATTTTGTAGTCGTAAGTGAAGAAGAAGTTTTTAAATTTGTGATGTTAATCAAGTCTGACGCTACCGGTGAAGATGATATACCCATTCGATTTGTAAAACTTATCTTACCACTGATCTTATGCCATCTGACTCACATTATTCATTTCTGCATTGTGACCTCTACCAGTCTTGGAAATTCGCAAAGGTCATTCCAATTGCAAAAAAAGCAAAAGCTGATTCACCTGCTGATTTCAGACCCATCAGCATACTTCCTTGTTTATCGAAAGTCTTCCAAAAGATATTAGAGAAACAAATTTTCGACCATTTAAAAAACAACAACCTTCTCTTGCCGAAGCAATCTGGTTTCAGAACTACACAACTGCATTTCTGCATTTTCCGGTTCTTAAACCCAGTGCTTGAATTCTCTGATTTTTTTTTTTTTGTGCAATTTCTTCAGTGCAAAGCCCCTAACTATATAAAATTGCAACCAAGCAATACAAAAAAAAATAAATAAATAAATAAAAACAATAATTCGACCTAATATTTATACCCTCACTGACCTACTCAACTAAATTAAATATGTCTTGCGGAATTGCCAATTGTGTAATCGATGACTGCAGTGCTGACTGGGTAGCTTGCAAGGGCATCTGTGGGAAAGCCTTTCATTCCGTTTGCGTCGGGTTAAACAAAAGAAATACGGTGTTTATCAAGGAATTCTCTGATAACCTCCTTTTCTTCTGTGATGAGTGCAAGTGTATCTCACTCTCGCATGTTCTTTTGGCAATAAAATGCCTAAGCGATTCCAATGACTCCTAGCAAGACGCACTCGCGAAAAAGATCACGGACAAAATTTCGGTCATCGAAAGCAGTGTTAAAAGTGTTGAAGAGTTACGGAACTCAGTGCAGACCTCAGCCGAACTAATAAAATCCAAAGTAAGGCATATGGATAAACAAATTGCTGGTCTAATCGAGTTAGACTCTGGGAGATCCAGGAATGAAGAAACTGCCTTAGGTCACCTGGATAAAGTGTTAAGTGACATCAAAGCCATCTGTTCTACGCAAGTTATATCCAACAAAAAACTTGCGAGTTGATAAGCTCTCTGCGTGACGACATTGACATTCATTTCCAGTCCTCGTCACGCAAACAACCATCTCCTAAAGAATCCGATCCTATGCTCGAAGTTATCTTCGACAAAGTGAACGATGTCAGTGATGAACTTACTGCGACTCGATCCCTCGTATGCGATATTGAACATCACATCGCAACAATAAACAGCAAAATCGTTGACCCACCAAACTTCCCGCAGCCTTACCAGAATGTTCCCTATAATACGTCGCTAATGGCTGAATTAATGGAACCTGAAGTGGATTCACACTCACCCCCACATACAAGTCATCTGCGGACGGTTCAACCAACTGATTCTTGCGAAGTTTCTTCCAACCTGATAATAAAGACCACATCTACGTCAACACCTCCAATCGCTGCCCCACGGAGGCTTATCAATCACTTCAACTCAACTTGGACACCTTCTGAATGGCAGCGTAGACTTGATAAGCTTGCTTCGAAAAATCAATTGGTCACTACGCTTCTTATAAAAGGCGCCCCACCACACGCTGATGCTGATTGGATCTCGAATTTCTTCGTAAAGAAATATGGCATTACCATTAGCCACTGTAATTTAATTCCAACATCTCACCACAGAAGTAAGCGCAGCTTCAAGTTCAATATGTCGGCCAAATACGAATGGCTATTCCATAATCCAGCCAGCAACAATTTCAACCTTGGAAAGATGCGTGTCTGCAAATGGTTGGAGAATACGACCAAGAAGCAGGATAAAGTCAAGCAGTCCGTCTTACCTAAACCATCTATTAAGGTAGCAAGTAAACCCAATTTGCCAAGACCCACCTCCTCTTCTCAAAACAAACCCAGCTCCAATTGGAGCTTTAAAACCAAAATGTTTCCTAATTTTAAGCCTCCTACCCATACTCCAACTCCGTCTATTCTATTCGTGTCTCTTTTGACTTAACACCTATCTTAAATCCCGCTTCCAGCTCGCCTTCTCCCTCGGTTTCACGGGCCCCAGTCCCTATTTTTGATACACCACCAAACCCAGCTAGCAACTCAATTCCCAACTTCGACCTTAAAACTGGAGCTAAGTACCCTAATTTCATTAACTCCCATACCCTAAACCCCACATCTCATCCCTCATCCAACTCCATATCCAATCATTTATCTCCCTCCTCCAATGCTCCTATTCTTGATCCCCTTTTTCCCCCACTGTTAAACTATCACAGCAAACCAATGGCACTACAGAAAGTCGATATGCTCTCTCTAGGCTCAGAGAAAGAAAGATATATGAAAACATTCGTCTCTTTCTTGCCTATCTACATGACAAATCGGACTCGGTCTGCTACGAAGGGAAAACCAAAACCAGTGTCATGATTTCAATCCAGCAGGAAGGCCTCCCTACCGACCCTATCAGTCTCAGGAACCTTTATGTCAGGTACCACGAGATTTTTAACATGTCCCCTCAGCAAGTAGCAGACGACCTCGCTGCATTCGGCAACTATGTTCACTCTAAACGAGTATCACACCTACAGCGAAGCCGAGCCGACCACGACAAATTTTTTCGTCCATAACGTGCCGCCCTTGCCAGCGCTTAAACCATCCTTCCTCACACCTCCACCCCACAACATCCCTCTTACATTTTACTACCAGAATGTAAGAGGTCTTCGCTCTAAAACCAATGCTGTCCTACGTCAATCGCATGCTCTTCCCTTTGATATCTACGCCTTGACCGAAACCAATTTGATTCCCGACATAAAGAACCAGGAATTGTTCCCTCCTACTTTTAATGGTTTTCCGCGACGACGATCCTACCCGCACAAATAAAGATTCCCCCTGTCGAGGCGTCCTACTGGCGATGGACAACAGCCTTAACTCTTCCCCCATTACAATTTCTTCATCCTCTAAAGCCGACTTTGTCGCAATAAAAATATCACTGCCTCTCAAGTCCCTTTACGTTATATGTTGCTATATCCTACCAGCTCAACCTATCGAATCTTACCAATTTGTTATTGATGCGATCGATCATTTAATTGACCTGTGAGACCCTATTGATGGTATCCTTATTTTTGGCGACTTTAATCTTCCTCAACTACAATGGACTCCATCAGATGATCAATCGTTTTTCATCGCTTCAAATGCCAACTCAGCTAAGGAATGTCTCTTCTTAGATCGCTTAACAGACTCCAGTCTATGCCAAGTCAGTGGTATATCCAATTTTATGGGCAGGCAATTAGACCTTATTTTCACAACAGATCCAATTAACTCCTCAGTCTCACTTTGTCCCCTATCTCTCTCAACAATCGATAACTACCATCCCCCCCCCCCCTTCTACTTTCATTTTTTCATAACTCTTCATTCCAGTCCACTCCCCCCACAACTCTCTCATCCCACGACTTTCATAAAGCAAACTTTCACAAAATCAGTGAATATCTCAGCAGATCCCTCTTTAACTTTCACAACCTAAGTATAAATGATGCCTTATCCATTTTTTATAAAGAAATATTTAATTCTTTTTCCCTTTACGTTCCGTTTTCCCGCCTTAAAACATCATCTACTAGTCCTCCCTGGTATAATCGCAAGCTTCGTTCCTTACGAAATCAGAGAAATAAGTTATGGGCTGTTTTCCTGCGTACCAGATCCTTTACCGACTATTCCAACTATCTTGGTGCTTATCTTCATTTCACCGAACTTTATGATTCCCTTTACCAGCGCTACCTTAACAATGCGCAAGTCAACCTTATAAACCACCCTAAGTCCTTTTTCCAATTTGTTAACTACAAAAGAAAGTCCGATGGTTACCCTCCTTCCCTCTCTTTCAACAACAAGTCATCAACCGATCCACTCACCATTGCCAACCTATTTGCCACCTTTTTTAAACAATCCTTCACCAACGACTCCTTTGTACCAGATCCATCCTATTTTAGTTACCTACTGAACTTCTCCAATGGCCCACTTCTCTCTCATATTTTTGATCCGTCTTATATCGAACATAAATTACACCAACTCAATGACAAATTCACGCCCGGCCCAGATGGCCCCCTTCCATATTTCTTAAAAAATGTTCTTCCTGTCTTTCTCTTGCCCTTTCTAATCTCTTCCGTCTATCCCTTTCACAAGGAGAATTTCCTCAGGCTTGGAAATCCTCCTTCATAACGCCGATCCACAAGAAAGGATCAAAGAATGAAATAACCAACTATCGTCCCATCGCTAAACTCTCCCATATACCCAAACTCTTCGAAAGTATTTTGTATGAAGCTCTAAGCTTCCAATGCAAATCACTTATTTCTCCTAGACAACATGGCTTCCTAAAGGGTAGGTCAACCACCACAAATCTCGTTGAATTCGTATCCTTTGCCCTCTGTGCCCTAGAGAATGGCAATGAAGTCGATGTAGTTGCAACCGATTTTAGCAAAGCCTTCGATAAAATCTCTCATCGGTTAATCATCTTTAAATTGTCTGCCCTCGGCTTTGAACCCATATTGTTGAAATGGATATCCTCTTACCTCAAAAACCGTTTTTACAGTGTTCGTTTTAGGTCAGCCCACTCCGCTCCATTTTTGGCCACCTCTGGAGTTCCACAAGGCAGCCATCTCGGTCCCCTTCTTTTTATATTAACCATAAATGATCTCGATATGATCATCAAACACTCGTCTGTCTCCCTTTACGCCGACGATACCAAGTTTTTCAAAACCATTTCCTCTCCCCATGACTCTTTCCTCCTTCAACAAGATCTTGATAGTTTTTCGATCTGGTGCCTCAAAAATTCTTTGGAACTTAACATCGCCAAATGCCAATCCATCACCTTCTCACATAAGCGGAACCAATCTCCTCCCCGGCTCTATCTTCTCCATAACCAACCTATCTCCTCCGTACAATCTCTTCGTGACCTCGGCATTTTGTGTGATAGCGAGCTCAACTTCCGTTTACATATGGATGAGATAATCCTCAAAGCCAACTCTGCACTAGGTTTTGTAAAACGGTGGTCCAAAGAATTCACCAACCCATACGTGACCAGGTCCCTCTATATTACCTTTGTTCGCCCCCTCCTAGAGTACGCCAGTCAAGTATGGTCCCCATATCATCGTGTTCATATCTCGAGAATTGAAGGCATTAAGCGCCGTTTTCTTCGATTTGCTCTCCGAGGTATGCCCTGGGACGATCCTTTTAATCTGCCCCCCTATCAAAACCGTCTCAACCTTATCAACTTAAATACCCTTGAAGATCGCAGAGATGCTGCAGACTTTCTCTTCATTCATCGACTCCTTTCAGGTCACGTTGAATGCGCGTCCCTTCACAACTCCATTTTCCTCAACACTAACCCTCGTAATCTACGTACCCCTCGACTCTTCTATCTACCAACTCACCACACTTCCTATGGCGCGAACGAACCAATCTCCCGTATGCTACGTCAAATCAACTCAAACCCTACCGTCTTTGATTTCCACCGCACCACTCCCTACCACAAATCCGTTCTCCTTCACCACTCCTTAGTTTTAAGTTTTAGTTTAAGTTTAGTTTGTAAGTTATAGCTTGTATTAAGCCGAATAAATTGGGGCGTTCGCCCCCATCAAAATTAAAATTAAAATTAAAATTAAAATTAAAATTAATCATAGTTGTTCTACAGCGATGGTGAACTTATTAGAGGAAATTAGACAGGACTACGACAAAGGTCACATTACTCTCCTTTGTTTGCTTGACCTTTCTAAGGCTTTTGATAGGGTAGATCATTATATTCTAAGGTTGAAACTTAAAAACTTCTTTGGTTTCAGTGACAGGGCCGTCAAACTAATCAAAAGCTATTTGTCAGAGAGGTTTCAAAGGGTTAATTTAAATAGCAGATCCTCGTCACGTAAGGCGTTATTTCAAGGAGTTCCGCAAGGCTCTATCCTCGGTCCCTTATTGTTCGCCATGTTCATCAACGATTTACCTAATGTCTGCACCCACACTTCTATACATCTTTATGCAGATGATGCACAGCTTCACTTAGGAAAACCTCTTTTCTTGCTTGATGAATTAGTCCATCTTATCAATGAGGATCTTCGCTGTATATCTACTTGTTCCGTCGCTAATAAATTGCTTCTAAACCCGACAAAATCTCAATTCCCTCCTATATGCAAAAGAAAATGTGATCTTATTTTAATTCCCGATATTTGTATAGATAACACTAAGATTACTGTTGTGGAGCAGTGCAATAGCCTTGGTTATGTTATTGATCATAATCTTTCTGGATATAGTCACACAAATGCAGTTATCGGCCGTGTCTACGGATGCCTCCGCAATTTGTGGCTCACTTCCTATTTTACTCCTTTGGATACAAGACGCAAGCTAGTGCTTACTTTGATATTGCCTATTATTACCTACGCTGAGGTTGTTTATAGTGATTTGGACTCACTATCGCAACGTAAGCTCTTAGTTGCTTTCAATGATGCTGTACGATATGTATATGGTCTCCGCAGATATAACCATATCTCTGAATTCTCCAATAAATTACTAGGTTGCACTCTACAACAGTATCTCAATGCAAGAAATTGTATATTTTTGCACAAAATTATAACTTGCAAGTCTCCGTCCTATTTATTTGACAAACTCGTTTTTAATCGCTCCTTAAGAAATCTATCTATTGTCCCTTTTCGTTATCAATTCTTGAATTCTTCGCGTCTTTTTTTCATTCGTGCTGTTAAATTATGGAATTCCCTTCCACCGCGAATCAAATTAATATCTAACCGTTTGATGTTTAAAAGTGCAGTTATCTTTACTTCTCCTCCCTGACTTCTCAACCCTAAATTTTTATCCTCCCCCACATAAACTCCAATAATATCTATTGCTATACAATTGTAAATTTATTATTGTAATTTAGTTTTAAGTTAAAGATTATTTAATTATTAAATAAATAAATGATTTATTTATTTATTTATTAAACAAATAAATGAAATGAAAAATAAATGAAAATAAATATTATCGAAAGGACCACTCCACTTTTCATTTCTTTAACCAGGAGAAATGATAAACGCTATCAAATATTGTGAGGAAATCGACATATTACATGTCAAATTGGCTAAAAATAAACCTGTGTTGGTCAATAGGCACGGTCCGATCCTTTTGCGTGACAATACTAGACCCCATACCTCACAAGTAACGGCGCAAAAACTGTTGCAGTTGGGATTTGAAATTCTTCCGTATCCACCGTACTCTCCTGATATTTCCCCAACGGATTACCATCTTTGCCGCAATCTGGATTCATTTTGCCGGCAGAAGGCCTTTCGGAACCGAGCAGAGGTCATAAAAGCCTCAAAAAGTCAGTACTTCTACGAAAAAGGTATATTTGACCTTGTATCACGTTGGAAGAATGTCATAGATGCCAACGGATCCTATTTTGTTTGAATAAAAATTTACGGAAAAATAATATTGCCTTTTAAATTTTTTTCAGACATTTCATGTGGTACAACCCGATACTTAAGCTTTCTAGCCACGGCAGGCAGTACCCTGATACTTTCTCCAGTTTTCACACTGCAAGAAGTTTCCTTACATAAGAAGCTTGGCAATTATTTTCCCCTTCCTCTGCTCAGGAAAGCTCTGGAAAAAAAGAAAACTATCCACAAAAGCATTTGGTACTCGTAGTTTAACCTATCTTATTGGTGCCGCTCATTAAGTCCCACCGCACTGTTGTATTTAAATGCTTTGACTCTACTTCTGTAGTAGTACTTGTATTTCGTCATTACTGGAGGTGTTGCATATTCGGACATTTGTGAACTCAAATTTTGATAACATAATATTGGGTGGAGTGACGATTATATAAAGGGCTCTGCTACATACCGTGCTATATTGTATTTTTGTAGCCCATTGGATATTGACACAGTTTCAACAGCCTTCCAATGGTTTTGGATGGTTGCAGCATTGAACTATTGATTGTTCGCAAAAGGTTGTCTATTAGTTGATGGCTCATTAAGGGATATTAAGCCTGACGATCATGAACCTTTTATACTTGCGTTGTCGCGCGAACTGCAGCAATGCAGATAGCAGCTTACATAAGTGGAGATCTCGTACTATAACAAAATCTGCTCCTCATCTGCTTTGGACGTCGAAGGGAATACCTTAAAAGCAGTGATGGCTAACCAAAGGTTGCTACTAGACACCCAGCCTGCTTAGTGACAGGCCTTATGATCGAAATCGCCAAATCCGCGTTTGTCGTTATTATAAGTATTTAAGGTTAGGCGAGGTTTCCTATGATGACGGGGTAACGTGTTTTTGTTGGAATCTGGCGGTCAAAACTCTTCACTATAAGGCTACCAGCGCTGTTAGAGATATCAGTATTCACATTACACATTCTCATCTGCTTTCGGATAATCTGCAGGAATGAAGCAGTCCAGTATAACTCATTGGGTCGGGTGTTTACCCGTTTCCGCTATGTTATAGTATGCTCATGTCTTACAGAAGAAATCTGGAAACCGTTTTCATACTCTAGCAAACAAACTGAGTTCGGGCATAATAGCCACAATTTGCCAGTCAATGTGTCTTAATTCCCTATAACGAGTAGTGTGTGATTAAGTGTGCAGTGTGCGAACCCAAGTAATAAGATAAAAAAAGTAGTACTCAAGTCGAATTCCCTCAGAGCAATGGACAGGCAGACCAAGATCATAGCTAAACTGCACTTGAAACCATGAAATGGAACACAACAGTGAAGAGGTTGAAGCTTTTGAATACCAAAGACCAAAGTAATGGAAGCTAACAATGCACTACAAACAAAAAAAAACAACTAAACAAAACTCACCTCATTAGCTGAGCATTGTCTTCTGAGTCGTCCTGCAACTCGGTTTCCCACTCGTTTACCAATTTCAAAGCCGGCTTCAAATTCCACACATCAAACGTAGCATTCTCTTTTGATTTCTCTTCCAACTCCATTAGCATCCGCTTTTGGTTTGGTGCTAACTTCCACAAGTCGGGATGCGAGTAAGTTTGAAAAAAGTTCTGCGTCAATAACTGCACATGAATCCTTAATTGCTGCTGAAGAATTTGATACTGTGTTTGCGTAAATCCGGTCTGTATCTCATCCAAATGCATTTCTGGTACCTTGGCATGTTTAAGCTTTTCAAACTTATCAACATACTCGTTTTTTAGCAATTTTCTTGCTGGAATATACCGCTGATTCCATGCAGATGAGCTCTCTATTAGTGTGTCTGGGTTTAAACTCACTGTGGAATCCGTTTGTGACAAATAAATGGTACGATTTGCTGTAGTAGATGGATCAGTGTAAGACACTTGAAATGTACTATACATAGTACTGTCATTCACCGATTCATTTGCAGAAAAGTTCTCCGAACATTGCGGCCTAGTTTCAACGAAGAGTTCGTCATTTAATTGTCGTTGCTTCGCTGCACATTGTGGTGTGGACATAACTCCAGGATGAAACGAGAATTCATTTTGAAAATTTGAAGAAGTTATCGTCGCATCGGATATTTGTGCTGGTTCTTGAGGTTTGTCACTATCAAAATTAAGCTGACGGGTAATATCATTTGTGGAAATGCTTTGAGATTCAATTTTTGGCGAAGGTGACTTATTATTATCAGCGAACTTTCTCGGAGTTTCCAGCTCAATGCTCTCCATACAGACACCTTCGTTTAGTAAGCCTTCAAATAGCTCGGCTACTAATTCTGTTAATTCTTTCTTCGAGATGTTTACGTCTCGTAATTCCTCTGCGTCAACTGGGAAATAATACAAAAAAAAATTATAGAGAATCCTGAATGCTCCATGGACTCGTTATAACTCACATGGAATCTTTTCTGCAGCTATATATTCTGGATCGTTTACTGGATCATCATCGTCCCCCACAAGACTGTTGTCTGTTAAAATAATTGATCCTCTAATTAATCAAATTGTGATTTACTTACAAACTTACTCAAAGGCTTCGAAAAGGTATTCAAGAATTCCATCCACTCCTGATCATTGTAGTACATTTCAGTGTCGGTCACGTCAAAGTGATCATCTGGTGGTACAAACTCTGACTGAATATCCTCAATTGTAGTCTGTTGCAAACAAAATTTTGACCTAGTTCGAGTGGCGATTATTGCTTCCTCGGTGCCATCGGTTTCAAGATTTTGAGGAATTTTAAAAATACCATCCGCAGAGAACTTCTGTGGCGATTCAGTCTCTTGCGCTGTATGAGGTGTCATTGGGGTTCTGGGCTGTGAGTCTACATCTGAGGCTGTCATATTTGGATCTTCATCTGACTGAAAAGCAAATATTTAAAACGAAGACTTGTTTATCGGTGTAGTAACTTACAACAAAATCATCTTCTTTGAACGTATATTCCTCATCATCTTCATCGGAATGCAAGTCTTCTTGAATAAGTGTGGCAATATCTGATGTTTGTGGTTCCATTAATGATGGCAAAGCGATCACCGGCGGTTTATTAAGTTCACGAGCTTTGGCACGAGTCAACTTCGGCACCGATGGATCTAAGTCGTTTACAATGACTGCTGCTGTCTGAATCCTCTCGGCCTCATCTTTCTCACGCGCTAGTTCGTCTTCTGCTTTAAGAGTTATGAACGCCAGAACATGATCGTTGACAACTAGTTTCTACAATTAAAAAAAATATAGGCAATCTACGATCTGGTTCGAGATTTAAGCCAGAGTATCCCGGTTACCCTGATAAGTTTCTTCATCTCCACCGACGAGAGATTGTTCATCTTGGCAACGCTCCTCAGCTTTTTTTCGATAGCATTTGCACTTTCTACATCTATATTGCTATCAGTGTCCACCGATATAGATCTTTTTCTGTAAATTTAAGTAAAAAAGAACAGAGTGGAATGCACTTCAATCATGAAAATCAATTGAACAAACCTTTTCCGACTTTTGGGCGTAATTTTTTGTGTCGAGTCCGTAGAAGTGGAGTTTTTCTTAGTTGCCGAGCTATTGGGCATCTTCGGAATTGTTTAAGTAGCAATTATTTTCTTAAAAAAAGCACAATTGGAACGAAACTTTTGCAAAGAAATAATTTTCCGAATAGATCAACATAAAATACAAACAATTTGAGCTTTTGACGTTTAGTATGGGACAGCTGTGTGGATGCGCTAACCATTTTTGCAGCCAATTCACAATGGCGAAATTACTTTTTGCGGAATAATTTTACAGGGCGTTATAGATGTTTGAGTTCGTGGAGTAAGAATTAAATAAAATTAAAAGTCTAATAATGATCTCATTTCAGATCGCTGACTCATGTATGACTTTTATCAAAACAATTAACATTCGAATCGATTACCTTAAATCATTAAAATTCATTGGTCTTATTTTTTGCTACAACTTCACAAGAACAATCGGGTGGGGTCGGGTCAGGTGGACTTGCAGACCAATATAATATCCAGTTTCTTGAAATCAGTTTGTTGGGCAGTTTTATCTGGAATTCTTCCATAAAGGAGCCGCTTATATGAGAACTTGCACCATCTTGCTGCATGATCGTGTATGATCGTGTTGCAAGTCATTGAACACGTTCCGAATTCTAGAGAAGAAATAGTCAAGAGATCCTGATATGATAATGGACTAGATTCTTAAGCAAACAATTTCTGCTTGATGAACGTAAATTTTGAAAGAGTGAATTAATGTTGGATTATCCGGAGGAAATCATGCAACGAATGTTTCTGTTAAATTATTATTTTTTTTTGTAAATTGAAAGAGTTAAGTTGTTAAGTTAATAAATTTCCGGAAAAAATAATGAAATACAAAGCACATTTATTCATGAATTAAAATAAGTAAACAGTATAAAGGCTTGCTTTCTAATACCACATCTCGGCTAGCACTTCCACTTTCAGGTTCATTTTTTCAGTGTTATTACCTAGTATCATCTGGATTGGATTCCTCTTGATTAAACGCTTCGCTGTTTTCATCTCCAAATATGTGAATCTGGTTGTGTAACACCACGTGAGCCATTACAATTTTGTTAACCATATTAAGGCGACGAAATCTTTCTTTCAGCAACACGAATATTGCAAGTTTTCAACGAAAAGTATAGCTTGACCCTTAAGGTCCACTCACAGTTTTCAGCGAACTGCGAATGTGAACGAGCGAAGATTGACAAATTTTGACATTTCTTTCACACCTACTTTTTCATTTAGTTTCATTTAGTTTCCTGCGAATACAAATTGTCATTCGTTTTGAAGAGAATAATTTTGAGGTAAAATTCACGCGTATTTTTGGTCGTGCGAATGTAGATTGGTTTCCACATTTGTGTATTGCGAGTAAAATTTGAAAGTTCGCAAAGAGCATTCGCTTATTCGCGAAGAAATCATTGATTTGAGTTTCTTTTATTAATCCACATAGTGTCTGATTTTTAACGTAAACCACCTGTCATGGAGACTTATGTTTACGGGATGCCCATACATCCATGGGGGCATGGATGCCCTTGCGCCTTGCCATCGCTCTGCCGCCTTCCTGAGATACCAATTCGGAACTATGTTGCTGGCACAAGTTCCACTCTTGGTATGAGTCGAGGCCGTCCTAAAATCTCTTACTGCTCTTAGGGTCGCAGCACCCAGTACTTATTGCAACTCTACATTGGGTCAACCAAAGGAAGACCCTGCCCGCGATTTATTGGGTCTAAACCACAGCCACCATGACGCTCCCACAAGGGGGCCTACCTCTTCAAGTCAGGCCCGGACCGAGATCCGGGGGACTCCTGACTCCCATGGTACCGTGATTTAAGTCCTGGTAGGGACTACCGGTGGTCCAGCCGCCAACAAGACCTATGACCGGCAACTTGTGACTGATCGAATCGTAGCAACCTTCGCTAGCGTCATCTCAAGATGTTTACGATAAGACCAGTACTTTGCTCTGCCCACGTTCTTTATTACAACGATTGATAACTGGGCGGGGGCCCTTATTAATCCACAGGTAAATTCAGCTCTGTGCTTTTGGAATAGTAAAATTGTCACTTGCCTGTTTTCAAATGTACTAAAAATGATTTGTTCGCAATTCGCTGAGCTACCTTTAATTTAAATATTTTACTTTCGTAGCGTAAGTGTTCACTAATAGTCTAAGAGCCCGCTAAAATTGTTTGGTATGTGACGCAACCAAAAGACTTGCACACTAATATTGAAATATGTAAAATCAAATATGGCCGACTGACAGCATTTTGTTGGTGCTGAATTGACATCCGGAACGAAAATTCAAGTGGATATTTTTTGGACTTAAACCCCTATGTCAATTTCTGACAATACGTTGGTGGGAGCAAATTCGTATGAGAAGTTAAAATTCGATACGGAATAATATTATTAATTTTTTTAAAGAAATTGTTATTTTCAAGTACGTGTTTAGTTGAAATGTCGAGAAAAGATACGTACGTATCGAAATAAGTGGGAAGTGGTTGGATGGCTTAGTTTAAATGGAATCATGCTTTTAAAAATGTAAGCAAAGCACTCGTGAAACGCGAAGAAATTGTTTTTCTTATTATTTCTACGAGTATATTCAATATTAAGTGCGTACTGAATAATATAAAGTGTTTATTTAATATATTGTTAAACAAGTGAATAAAGACAGTGAAATACAACTTAAAAGTTTCATAGATGGAGTCCTATTAATGTTACAGCAATATTATTTCAAGGGGAATATTTTAGTTGGTAAAACTGAAAAGTTGGTGGAAATTGGCTTGGTTCTTATGTTATAATTGGTGTAAGAGAGTAATTGCAACCAGCTTTCAGTATTCTTTCACTTCCACCAAGCGAAATAGTCCTTTAAAAATATTCCTTCTAAGTGTATATGCATATACATACACATGTGTAGTATTTCATCTATGCGAATTTTCAGCCGCATTTCACTATCTTTATTGATTTGTTTAACCATATATTTAACAAATAGTCAATATATTACACAGCATTCACTAAATATTTAATGGAACAACATTTTTTTGTGTTTCAGAAGTGCTTTGTTTACATTTTTTAAAGCACGTTTCTATTTAAATTAACCCATCTAAACACTTCACAGCACTTATTTCGAAACTCGCGTATTTTTTCTCGACATTTCAACTTCATTCTTATCAAATAAAAATAAATTCTTTAACTAATTTATTTATTTTGTTCGACACCGAATTTAACTTTACATATGAATTTACACCGGGCAACGAGCTGTCAAAAATCAGTCTAGCCGTGTGGGTAAAAAAAGGGGCACTTACCGAGTGTCAATTAATGTTATATTCAAAATTGTCTTTTTTTTTCAAAATCTGGATCTTTGATATAACCACTTGAATTTAGTATGGCATAGACTAACTATACCTAGATATCAAACTTTCCAGATATTGGAAAATCAAAACCGGTTTTCTACTGATCGTCACTATCCGTGAGACTCTCTCCGTGAATACGTGTAAATTGTGATCAATGGCAATTTATCTCCTTTTTTATACAAACCACGCCCATTTGAACAAAAAAATGTCATCCACATTACACACACTCGTGCAAATTGCTCTCATTCTAGCAATTTTACTTGTAAATTGCTCTCATTCTAGCAAAATTTGACAAAGTTATAGAGATGCAAAAGGGTTGGAATTCACTTACAGTGGGTCTGTGCGAAAGTTAAGGGTTTGCAAAAGTATTAGTAGAGTTTGACATCTAGTTTAGTTTATCTATGCTACGGCCGTAGCAAAAAAAAAAACAATAGCTTACTTCTCGGGAACCAGTATTTTTGAAGTTTCGTTTTTTGTTTGTTTTTTGTATTCGATTGAAACTCGGCGCTAGTATCGGTCAGTTCTCGCACAAATAGGCAATTCTTGTTACACTATGAATTAGTTATCTTTATAAAAGCATCAACAAGTTTTAAGTAAGGTTGAAAGTAAATTATGACGTATGTGTCATGGAAATGCCTCCTGCATTTGTAGGCAAATTTTCCGTTTCATATGTTTGGTTTAACTGAAATTTCAGTCCCTAGAATTCGGAACGCGCTTATATTTCAGAGGCGTGAAAATTGACATTTTCAAGATTTTTTTTTAACTGTGGTATAAAGTTTTTTATGCGTAATCGATGACTCTTTTTAAATTTAGCAAAATGTCGACCTATGAAAGTATACTTACAGATTGTAAGGAAAAAAGCACTTGTTTCGAAAAAAAAATAACTAAAAAAAATCGTTCAATTAAGCATTGGTTGTTTTTGCCTAGAATGTGTTGAGTAAATATTGTTACAAATGTAGTGGTCACCATGTGAAAATCTAGTTTTGAGAATAACGCATTTACAATTTTACACTTAAATATTGAATAAAAGCTTCAAAAATGTAGACTTGTTTTTCTATCGAGTGATTCTGCCTTTTCGAGTGCTCTTATTAGCACATTAGTCTACATTATGCATCCAGAACTTATTTCTCTTACATTGGCAATCATAAATAATACTTGCCTACCGTCACTAAATATACAAGCACCAATGTTTGCGCCAATTTGAACAAAAATTAGACACAAAACTTTAATAGCATTATTTAAAGTTTTGTGTCTAATTTTCCATACCAGTTTATTGTAGCCCTCTTTGATGTTTTGACTGAAACCTCCATCATATCATGATAGTAGATTGCGCTACTAATTTTACATTTCCAACACACCTCTTACACTTCAAGAGTATAGAAACAGCAGTAAAAAGCTTAAATTCTAAATTCTTTCCAATCCTTCCGATTCAACATCTTTCGGTTTGCTTGTAATTTCAATTTGTTAGCTGATGCACTACTAACACCTGCTGTTTTCAGATTGAAAATATTTTTACTTCCAGTGGTATGCGATTTAGGACCGTAATTAGATTTGCGGAGTTCTCTGGAACCTTCTTTACTCTTACGTCTCATTTTAATTTTTTTAAATTGTTTCTCAGTTTCATTATTCTATCGGGGTGTAGCAGCTGCCGTTCACCATCTGTGATCGGCTAACCACGAAAAATGAAAATATATGTTTTAAACTATTGAGTATTGATCAGATTAACTTGAAATTTTCACAGAATATTTTTAAATATTGTGCTTTAGTAACGCTCTCCATTGACTGTTACAGTGCGACCTTTTTTTCGAAAACATACAGCCTGACATTGCAGTTTGATGAAATTGTACATCATGCCTCGCCAGACATAAAAAATTTAGTTTATCAAGTTCTCGTACTATTCCATTTTTTGAAAAATTTTCTCCCTACAATAAATTCTAAGCTCACCGACAAATCTGCTGAATTAAGCAGAATTGTCTGCAGTGACTGTCTGTTAATACCCGTTTGATCATATAAACAAACACATACAGAAGTAATCGCACTACAAAATCTTGATTATAAGGCATTTTTCTTACTGTCACACGATCGTTCAAAGTGTTTACCAGCCTCACAGCAGTCCTTCTGTATAGAGGTGGGCAGGTAAGGACGCGCTTAAACTCTCTTTGACATATGTGACGGATCCAATGTTTGGTAGCGGCGAATAGTATAAATTCCGGTTTCATCATTCCATTTTTGGATGGGTGAAGATAGTTTATGCCCGTGGTTTACTCAATTTAGAGACACCGCGCTATTACATATAGTAAGCAAATTCTACTCCTATAAAGCTAGCAGGTGGATCATTTCAATGTTCTAATCGACGTACATACATCGGCAATGAAACACGTTGGGTTGAATATTGAGTGAATTAAGATTTCAATAAATACGATTACATTCATTACCTTGTCAACAGCATACACGTTTGAAGACATTCTAGAGTTCCTCCCTTCTAAAAACGACTCTCAACAAGCTGCACTAAATCCTGTAGTCACCTCTCCGGTGATACGTTTGATTTATTAATAATGTCAATGCATGGTCAATGCCATATTAATGTTATTACCCTGGGGAATAATAATAATAGATCCTTACTTATGATACATAATAACGTGAAGTAATAAAGTGTAGTAGCTTAGCTCAATATATCGTAAATCCTCACACTCTACAATAATACACTCCAATTTTTCAACCGCTTATATTTTTCTTATCTTTTACTTAAACCACTTAATCACTTCTCCTAATTAACACTTCAAATTCAACTGAAGAACTGATTTGAATACCTTGGAGATGCTGGTATTTATACTCGAATGACATACTTCGAGAACAATCCTCGCCATCCAGCGTCCCATAAATTTCTACTTTGCTAGAAAATTCGATTCCACTCTCCAGTCATAAATGGTCGAGACTTTGTTAATCAATCGAGTATCGACATGCTCTGCTATGTAAATCTAGATGTCGCTGCTCACATTTAAATGGTTATCGCACTGAAGCCTCAGCGCCAATAGAGGAAAAAGTGACCTGGTGCTCCGACTTCAGGAGGCTTTGAACAACGAGAGACATGATCCTGATGCATACTCCTTTGATGTTGACGAGGATGAACAGACAAGTACCGGCAGTGACATGGCTGCGATAATGTAACTCCTCTTGTTAAAAATGGACGAACAGAAGAACAGTCTCGACCAACAAAAGAAAAATCTGGAAGAACAAAAGAATAGCCTCGAACAAAAGCTGGATGAACAGAAGAAAAATCTGAAAGAACAAAGGAATAGCCTCGAACAAAAGCTGGACGAACAAAAGAAAAATCTAGACGAGCAGAAGAGCAGCATTGAACAAAAATTCGACGAACAAAAGAATAGTCTAGAACAAAAACTAGAAGAACAAAATAACGTTCTACACCAAAAGTTCGAAGAAATCGATAACAATTGAAAGAATAGAGAAGAATGTTGGCGAAAAATTCGAACAAATGGACACCGCATCACATATGGCTCAAACGAACCCGTATGCTGGCCCATTTCTTGAGATAACACGCTCACCATACCTACTGTTCAATAAATCTATTGTAGCGTGTGCTGTGTGGCTTGTGGCATCATCCTTTTGAAACCACATGTTGTCCAAGTCCATATCTTCCAATTCCGGCCAAAAATAATTGGTGATCATGGCGCAATTACGCTGACCATTCACAGTAACGTGACGATCGTTATCGTCGACGAAAAAATATGGCCCAATAACGACGCCGGCATGCAAACCGCACCAAACAGTTATTTTTTGTGGATGAAGTGGTGATTCATGAAGCACATGTGAATTTTCACACGACCAACAACGCATATTTTGCTTATGGGTTTGTCACCATTGAGCCAAAAATGAGATTCGTCACTGAAGATGATTTTGCGATGAAATTCATCATCTTGGCGCATCTTCTCCAGAACCCAATCGGAGAACGTACGTCGCTTCAAACGGTCCATAGCCTTCAATTCTTGAGTCAGCTTGATCTTGTATGGGTGTAAACCGAGATCCTTACGCAAAATACGTCATAATGTGGTCTGAGCGATGCCCAATTCTTGAGAACGCCGTGGAATTACTAGTAACTGATTTGAATCGTTTGCTACGGACGCCTGAACGGCAGCGATATTTTCGACACTTCGACCAACCCGTTGTCTCACTGACACGGCAACATCACACAACGAATATGTAGACTCAAATTTGTGCAGTAAACTTGTTATTGCCTGTCTACTAGGTCGAGAATTACGACCGAAAATTGGAGTTAACGCTCTTAAAGTTGCAGTCACCGACTCCGAATTACGGTAGAAAATTTTTATAAATTGCAGACGTTGCTCGTTCGTGTACTTTACTATGATGAAAATGTTGAGTTTACTGAAAAAATTGACAGTGACAGTTTGATGATTAGTGAAAGAGTGCGTTCACAAATTAAATTCAAAGTTGTCCCTATTGGAAAAACCTTTATTTATTTTTAAGTTGTTGTAATTTATTTTCTACTACGGTATGATCAAAACTTTGGGAAATGAAGGCGCAAATGGGGAAGTTAAGTAGGTATTTGAAATAAGAGGGATCCGGTACGAAGGAATTATCCGCAAAAGGTTGCTTAAAAAAAGTAGCAAAACAGTTGGCATGGCACGCGGATCGGTTGATGATTTGTTTTCGTATGAAAGGGATGGAGGAAAACTGTCAGATTTTTTTTCTAGTTAACGAATTCATAGAAAGACGTAGGATCGCTTATAAGCCTTGATTGCGCACTATCCAGGTATCGCTGGTAGAGAACGTTGTAAAGCTGGACAAATTGAAGGTATGACCCGAGATAGTTGGAATAGTCAGCAAAAGAATTGGATCGAAGGAAAACAGCCCATAATTTGTTTCTCTTGTTACGTAAAGGGCGATGACTACGATTATACCACGGGGGCTCGTAGAAGGAGCTTTATTGCGCGAAAAGGGGACATAGAGAAAAATGGAATTGAATAATTCTCTGTAGAAAATAGAGAAAGCACCATTAAGGGACATATTGGCGACATTAAAAGAACAATTACTAAGATATGCGCTTTATGAAAGTCGTAAGAAGAGCTGCCTCTTCAGATGGGGTATATTGGATAGGAGAGTTATCAATGGTCGATAGTGAAAGGGAACAGATCGAGACAGAGGAGTTTATGAGATGTAATTGCCTACCCATATAGTTGGAGACACCACTAACTTGGCATAAGCTAGAGTCTGTAAGCTCATCCAAGAAGAGGCATTCTTTACTGGAGTTAGGGCTTGCGATAAAAAAAGATTCATCATCTGATTGAGTAATACGATGATATCATCGAGAGGATCAGATAAGTTAATTATTTGATCAATTACATCGTTTGAGGAAACAAGTGGCCAAGTGCCATTCATGGATGGAGTTGGGTGGTTAAATTTCGCTTTAAAGACAGCAGACAGCATTGTGTTTTGGCATCATTAAATATCACTCTGTTAGTGATAGTGATCGGAATTTAATTAGCTTAGCATACGGTGACTTTCCGGTTCTACAGCCGGGAGGAATTATGAAAAGCAGAGACTATTGTCATCAGCAAAGGATTAGAAGTAGCAGGCAAGAGATGATTGATGAAGATCAAAATGAGTCTCGAAGGCAGAACGGAGCCCTGAGGCAGTCCAGCATTCATTTTGTGAATATCAGACTTGAAACCATCCAAGACAACTAGAATTGCACGTTCCGAAAGGTAATTTGTAATCAATTGAAAAAGACTATTTGATTCCAAAAGCACGCACTTTCGACAAAAGAGCCTTGCCAAATGCCTTAGAAATATCAAAAGCAAATATTGTAGCTTGCTTTCGCCAGATTAAAGTACGCTTTGCTTCTACTTTTCGGGCAGACATGCCATCAAATCACCATTGGACCTGTTGCTACGAAAATCCTACTGCCGGTCATTGAGATGTTTTCGTGGATGGAGATATTTCATGAGCTAACGGCTTATCAGCGTTTCCATGACCTTGGAAAGAAGAGACGTAAGTGCAATGGGTCTGTAGGAGGAGAGAGAAGAAAATTTGCATTTTTTAGGGACGGGCTGCATTTTTACTTCTGCTCGGGATGAGTGCTAAAGATAAGGGGAGATATACCATCTGGACCAGCGGATTTATGTTACGAGTAAGATCTTTAAGTACTCTTGCTACTACACGAGTGGATTCGTCGACGCACTCAAGTGTATGCAGTAATAAAGCTAAATCTGGAAGTGTTGACCTGTTCGCAAAGTGTATAGCAAGTAGATTGGCCTTGTCCAAAGAGCTGACAGCTGGGATGTCATTGTAAATGAGCGTTTTCAGTTTTACCCCATCGGGTTGGTCTTGAAGGACCGAAAAAACATTTCTCTAACCCTGACAGCCTCCTTACAGCTCGAGTTGTACCGTGCCTTTGGTCCCCTTCAATTGTCATACGGTTCTTTTAAGAATCTTTTTTCTAACTGTGTGATCGGTGTACGAGAAATTAGCTGATTTAATATAATGGTCCGACGAGCCTAGAGGAGAAAGGACATGAACAGCGTACTTATCAGGGTGAGAGGTTGGAAATAAGTCCAGGTATTGGGAGTGTGACTATCAATATCTGGCATCCGTGCGAGCTGATTTACAAGGTGGGACAAGTTGTGGTTACCTGGTCATGAATACCATCAGCAATGATATCCAACAATGCCTCAAGGACAGTATCTTCCATCGCAGTAATACCAAGGCTATAGACCAGGGGCACAAATGCCACCGCCAGTTTCGCAGGGCCCGCCTGCTGGAGCTTATTCCTATGGCTATCAGCTGCCTCAGTAAGCGAGTAGCTAATTCCGGTTATATACGAGTATTCTAGTACCCTAGAAGCGTTTTTATTTTTATTTTTTTTTACATTGTCTTACTCCGTAACTGACTTGAGGCATAACTTCCTACTCGCGTTAAGACCCAGAGCGTTCTTATTTTTCCATTTTTTTGTTTGTTCTAATTTAAACCTAGCTAAGATAAAAGATGCAGAACCGATTACAAAATGTATTTCAACGAATTTTCTGCCTGTCCAATGGTCCGCTTCGGTATTCCGTCATGGCGACCATTCTCCTTTTCCTCGTCTTACCCCTTTCTTCCTAGATTTTAAATATCAACTTGCAAGATCTGGATGGAGGTAATTCAGGTAACATTTCTGTCGATGTTTTAAATAGCGCATCTGACATGGAAGGGTTGTTTTCGGAGTTTAACCGCGTATTCGAAGAAAGAATAGGATGCATTCCGAATTATAAAATTTCACTAAAATGACTCCCGAACGCTTTACCAGTATATTCGAAAGAATGCCCGATTCCATACGCTTTAATCAAATGGGTAGTTAAAGTTAATGTTCAGTCAACCGTCGAGGAAGTGCATCTGTCTCCCTCTAACTTAGTGTCGCCTCGGTCTGCTAATAATAATATTATGTCACCAACTCCTATCACACTTGAAATTCAATATAATGAAATTGCTGAACTAAAAGAAGTTAACTCTAATGCTTTAAGACGAATTGACTGCCTGCAAGAAAAAAAAAAAAAAACATTGTGTAAACATATAAACAAACTTCAAAGTACTGTAAACTTCCTGCAACAAAAAACATTGCGAAAATATGTTGATATTATTGGGGTTCCTAATGTTGACAACAGTAATGCTTTGGACGTAGCTGTCAATTTATTGAAAAAGGGAATCGATGAAAATTTGAAGACCGATGACATAAAACATTGTTATGTCAAGAACATCACACGTAAGCTCAACTCTAACCCTTCATCTACATGGGCAAAAACTGTGAGGATTTTACGTGTCAAATTTAAAAAACTATGAAGTTAAGCAAATGGTTTTACAAAAGAGAAAGAAAAATAAGTTAAGCACAAGTATTTTAGGGTTTAAATCTGATAATAGTCCAATTTATATTAATGAGAGTTTAACTAATTATAATAGAGCAGTATATAATAGAACTAAAACATTTAAGAATGAAAATTATTTTTCGTTCTTGTGGGTAAATAGGGGAGTGATTTCTTTGAAAAAACAAGAAGGTGATAAATCTTTTAAATTAAGTTCTTTTGAAGATATTGAAAACTTGGTCAATTTAATATAGTTTCTTTTTATTCTTTTTTTTAACTAATAATGCCTTTTATTAATTCAAATTGTATTCAAAATCTGGATAGTTATTTCAAAGAATGTAATAAATTTTGTAGTTTTGATAAAGAGATTTTCAGAAGTGTTTATCAATCAGTAATTCCAAAGAAAACATTTTTTATCATTCATCAAAATATTAGAAGTATGCGTACAAATTTCGATCTGTTCATGACTCATTTAGAATCGTTTGTGAATAAGCCTGATTTAATTTTCCTATCGGAAATATGGATTTTTGATACTGAGGCTAATCTTTTTAGTATACCTGGTTATAAATTTCATCCTACATGTAATAATTCTTATGCTGCTGGTGGTGTGGCTGTCTTTGTAAGTGATAAGTTGGAGTATGATTGTTTCTGCAATAACTTGAAAAGTGCTGATATGGTTAAAGTTTCTTGCAAAATTGAGTCTAGAAAGTTTATTTTTATGTGCTTCTACAGGCTACATGAAAAAAGTAAAAATGTTTTTGTTGAAGAATTGACTACTCTATTGTCTGACGAAAAGTCAAAGAATCTATTTATCCTTGGTAGATAGATATTTTATCTGATTCTGCTATTGTTTTAAATTATTTATCTGTCTTAGCGGCAAATGGTTTGGAATCGTGTTTTAGAGAACCTACTAGATTAACTCCTTCAACACAAACCTGTATTGATCTAATTTTTGGTAGACTTGATCTAAGCTCTAAACTTACTATCACCAGCTCCATTTCAGATTTTAAGATCACCGATCATTGTATGGTTGGTTTAGTTTTTCTATTCGTCAATATGAAACAAATTGATATGTCTGTACGGTTTGAGAAAGTTAAAGACTTGAACTACGAGCGTCTTAACCATCTTCTACTACACGAAAATTGCACCGATGTGTACCTTGAAAGGAATCCCTCTAATGTTTTTAACATCTTTGCTAATATCTTAAAAGCTCATGTTAATGTATTACTGAAACCCAATGACAATGTAAAGTTAAAAAAATTAAGACATGGATGTCTACAACTTTATTAAAGAAGATTGCAAAGAAGAATAAATTATATATTAAATGCAAAAAGAAACCGAATAATATCTGTCTTAGACTTCTCTACGAGTATAATAGAGTGTGCAAGTTGCAGAGGAAGTTATTGTGAACAGAGACAATTATTATACCAATAAACTACATCTAGCTAGAGGCAATTTAAGGAAAGAATGGACAATTATTAACGAACTTATAAATAAAAAACTACCCGCTTTAAATGAACTCAATTGTGTATCTTATCAGGGACATAATATAGTTAATTCTAGTGAAATATCTAATGTTTTTAACAAATATTTTACAAGTGTGGCTTACAAGATTCTTTCTAGTGCTGGTTTCTTTTAATCCTCGAATCATTGTGTAGAAGATTGCTTCAGCAATGAATGGGGTCAAGCCAATAGTTTTTTTTATGACCCGATTTCTTCTTTAGAATTATTTAGGATTATCAACTCTCTAAAAAATTCTAATTCGTCCACGAGAGATAATTAACATATTTTACTAAGAAGGTCAATTTTATTAAGAAGGAATCACTAAATATTGTTGATGTCTTAACGGATATTTTTAATAAAAGTATCTACAGTGGTATTTTTCCTGTTGTCTTAAAAACTGCAGAAGTAATATCTGTTTTAAAGAAAGGTGATAGTAAAAATCTAAATAACTATAGGCCAATCTCTCTTCTTCCAGTGTTTTCTAAAATCCTTGAGAAAACAGTGAAAAATAGAATAATGACTTTCCTAGATTCATCTTCTTTTTTTAGTAATAACCAGTTTGGGTTTAGAGCTGGGAAGTCAACAGAGGATGCCCTCTTAGAGTTCTACTGCTTTAACTACGAAAGCCTGAACAATAAAATTAATAGTCAATAAAATTTTTATTGACATTACTAAGGCGTACTGTCGACCATATGATATTAACACAAAAGTTAGAAAAAGCGGGCATAAGAGGTTTTATGCTTAGATGGTTTCTTTCCTTTTTAAACAACCGCAAACAATTTGTAAAGATTAATGATTGTTTTAGCCTATCGTTAGATATTAAAATTGGTGTTCCACAAGGCTCAGTACTTGGTCCAATCCTTTTCTTGATCTATATCAATTAAATTTTTAACCTCGATATCAAAGATAAACAAATAGGATTTGCGGATGATATAGCTTGTTCTTATTCTAATAGCTCTGCATTAGATTTAATTGCTAACATTAGCTGTGACTTAGAGCAGCTGAGACATTGGTTTTGTTTACATAAATTGGTAATCAGTGATAAAACTAAAATAATGTTCTTCAAGTTGTCTTCTAACATTGTCGATTACCCACCTTTGATTTTTCAGAGTGCAAGTTGTAAGCATTTATTATTTAGCCTTGTTACATGCAAAGTAACAACATCTTCTACCTTATTTAATCGGGATTTAACTTGTTCACCTCAGTGTTTTTATATAGAAAGAATTACAGTTTTTAAATATCTGGGTCTGGAAATTGATAGCAAACTGAATTGGAGTAATCATACTGCCAATCATACGAAGTTAATGTACCATTTGAGGCAATTTTGTTCTAAACAACTGATGGAAACAATATACTGTGATAACCACTTAAATGTGAGCAGCGACATCTAGCAGAAAATGTCGAAGACCAGAAGATTTCGATATTGGAATAACAAAGTCTCGACTGGAGAGTGGAATCGAATTTTCTAGCAAATTGGAAATTGTATGGGACGCTGGATGGCGAGGATTGTTCTCGAAGTATGTCATTCGAGTATAAATACCAGCATCCCAAAGGTATGCAAGTGGGTTCTAAAGTGTAATTTGAAGTGTTAATTAGGAGAAGTGATTAAGTGGTTTAAGTAAAAGATAAGAAAAGTATAAGTGGTTGAGAAATTGAATTGTACTGAGAGAAACAATTAAATAGTAAATTGTAACTGTACTGAATAAAGGGATTTGTATTGAAAAGAATAAGTTCTATCATTTGTACCCACACAAACATTCTACAATACTATGGACTAGTACAATCAAAGTTGCAGTACGGCTTAATCTGTTGGGGAGGAACTCATAAAAATAAAATCCATACTGTGATAACCACGTAAATGTGAGCAGCGACATCTAGCAGAAAATGTCGAAGACCAGAAGATTTCGATATTGGAATAACAAAGTCTCGACTGGAGAGTGGAATCGAATTTTCTAGCAAATTGGAAATTGTATGGGACGCTGGATGGCGAGGATTGTTCTCGAAGTATGTCATTCGAGTATAAATACCAGCATCCCAAAGGTATGCAAGTTAGTTCTAAAGTGTAATTTGGAGTGTTAATTAGGAGAAGTGATTAAGTGGTTTAAGTAAAAGATAAGAAAAGTATAAGTGGTTGAGAAATTGAATTGTACTGAGAGAAAGAATTAAATAGTGAATTGTAACTGTACTGAATAAAGGGATTTGTATTGATAATAATAAGTTCTATTATTTGTACCCACACAAACATTGTACATTGGTGTCAGAAGTGGGATAGGACTTATTGTGTTAAAAAAAAAAAAGAAAAAAAAAGAGTGTTTTCTGACTATTTGAAAAAGCTAGAATGGGTCGAAAACTATTGCAGTTGACCCTCGTCCAACTCAAATCCGAGTTGAACAAGAGAAGCCTCAGCGCCAGTGGAGGAAAAAGTGACCTGGTGCTCCGACTTCAGGAGGCTTTGAACAACGAGGGACATGATCCTGATGCATATTCCTTTGATGTTGACGAGGATGAACAGATAAGTACCGGCAATGGCATGGCTGCAATGATGCAACTCCTCTTATTAAAAATGGACGAACAAAACAAAAAAATGGACGAACAGAAGAACAGTCTCGACCAACAAAAGAAAAATCTGGAAGAACAAAAGAATAGCCTCGAACAAAGCTGGATGAACAAAAGAATAGCCTCGAACAAAAGCTGGATGAACAAAAGAAAAATCTAGACGAGCAGAAGAGCAGCATTGAACAAAAATTCAACGAACAAACCAACAATCTGCACGGTCTTCAACAGAGAATGGATGAACAAAAGAATAATCTGGAAGAACAAAAGAACATTCTCCAGCAAAAATTCGAAGAAATCGATGACAAATTTGAAAGAATAGAGAAGAACGTTGGTGACAAATTTGATAGAATAGAGAAGAATGTTGGCGAAAAATTCGAGGAAATGGACAGCAAAGTTCAGCAACTGGCAAAAGAGCTCGACACAGTGCGAAAACAGAAACTGCGAGAATGTTCTTTAAGCGGTCCACGGAGAAAAGATTTGAAGCCTCCCTCATTCGATGGCCAGACCTCATGGTCTACTTATAAGAAGCAGTTTGAAATGGCTGCCTGTGCAAACGACTGGGACAATGAGGAAAAGTGCTTTGCCCTAACAATGGCCTTGCACGGTCCTGCAGCAGAATTGTTGCAAACAGTAGACATCGAAAAGCATAAAGATTATGTGACTTTAGTACAGGCTATCGGGAAACGGTTTGGGGATAGCCACATGCAGGAGGTCTACAAGGTCCAATTACAAAGCCGAACGCAGCAACGAGGAGAAACACTTCAGCAGCTCCAAGCAGACGTGAGTAGACTGGCACATCTGTCATACCCCACCGCAGGCCAGGAAATTATCGACGAAATGGCAAAAGATGCATTTATCAGGGGAATTGCAGATTCGAAGCTACAGTCAGCAGTAAGGATGGCCGGGAAAAGAACCCTTGCTGAAGCACTTGCCTTCGCTCTGGCGATGGAAGCAGCCAATCAGGCTTCCAGGGGAACACATTTCGTCAGGGAAGTAGCATCTGTCGAATGCTCCTGCACAAGAATTAGTGCCGAGGAACGAGATACTCGACGGGATAGACGAATAATGCGCTGCTGGAATTGCAATAAAATAGGACACCTTCAAAGGCATTGTAAAGAACCGGTGCGACGAAGAGACTGCCCTCACTGTGGTGACAAGCAAATAGAGGAAGAAACCCGCAGAAACAGCTATCAAGAAGCCGGTCAACCTTCCCGAAGCCATCAGTCGGGAAATGCTTAAGCACCAACTTCGCTGGGCAGAAGTTGGTAGCAGGAGTCGACGGCCCCAGGACCATCATCCAACTCTCGCTGGCAAAACGACGCAGCGAAATCCTTCTAGTAGAAGTAGTCAGTGGAAAAGAAAAATGGATGGCGACAATAGACACCGGTGCCACGGCCTCAATCATCAGGAGGAATCTTGTGCAGAAGTCTTGGCTGCATAACACTAGCAGTTGCAGCTTGCGAACAGCTACAGGAGCAACGATTAAGGTATATGGTGAAGTCCGCATAAAAATCCAATTGGCCGGAATAACATTCACTCACGCGTTTCTGGTAGCTGACATATGTGACGAGTGCATCATTGGTACAGACTTCATGAGAGAACATGGACTTGTAGTCGACTTGGGGGCACAAACCCTGAAATACGGAAACATGGAGATACCAATGATATACGGAAACGCCAATACCTCAGTCTCAAATGTCGTCATCTGCAGCAATCAGAGTCTAGAGCCTTCGTCAGAAGCAATTTTGTGGGCAAAAGTGGAAGGTGGTCCTGGTAGCCACCGATTCTATTTGATGGAGCCAGAAAAGAAAAGAGACTTCATGGTGGGAAAGACCTTAGTGGAGCCAAAGAACAACATGGTCCCTGTAAGGATTCTAAATCCAAAGACATTCAGTGTAAAGGTGAAAAAGGGGGAGATAGTGGGAAAATGCGTACCTGTTGAGGCTATATCGACCACAACGGAAAAAAAGTGTGCAAAACCGGTCACAACAGTTCAGAGCATAAAAATCAAGAACAAAATTCTCAGCCTCTGTAATCTGGACGAAGATCAGCGAATCCTGGCAGAAAAACTAATCGGTGAGTACGCTGATATATTTGCTACACAAGACGGAGAATATGGACGTACGCATATTGTTCAACACCACATTGACACCGGAGACGCTCGACCAATCCGTCAACCTGCAAGGCGTCTTCCATTGGCAAAGCAAACAGAAGTTGCCGAAATGATGTCGAAGATGAAAGCTGAGGGAGTGATTGAAGAATCGCAAAGTCCCTGGGCATCTCCAGTGGTCCTCGTGAAGAAGAAAGATGGCAGCACGAGATTTTGTGTAGACTACCGACGTCTCAATGATGTCACTAAAAAGGACAGCTACCCACTTCCGAGAATCGATGACACTTTGGATATGCTTTCTGGAGCGAAATGGTTTTCAACACTTGACTTGAAGAGCGGTTACTGGCAGGTAGAGATAAATCGTACGGACCGTGAGAAAACTGCCTTCACTACAGGAAGCGGTCTTTGGCAGTTTGCAGTGATGCCGTTTGGACTGTGCAACGCTCCGGCCACCTTCGAGCGACTAATGGAACGAACATTGCAAGGACTCACCTGGAAAACCTGCCTAGTATATTTGGACGACGTTATCGTCATAGGTAAGACGTACGAGGAGCACCGCGAAAATCTAAAAGAAGTGTTTGAGAGGCTACGAAGTGCTCATTTAAAGCTCAACCCGGAAAAGTGCGCCTTGTTTCGTCCGGAAGTAAAATATCTGGGTCACATTATATCAGCGGAAGGAGTAAGAACGGATCCTGACAAAATCGAAGCCGTGAAAAGTTGGCCTTCTCCAAAAGATAAACACCAACTGAGAAGCTTCTTGGGACTCGCCACGTATTACAGAAGGTTCGTAAAGGATTTTGCTGGCATTGCGAAGAGCCTGCATCAACTTACAGAAAAAGGCCGACAGTTCAGGTGGTCTGGAGAATGCGAAAAAGCATTTCAAGAACTGAAGCGACAGCTGTGCAATGCCCCCATCTTGGGTTACCCCACGCCCGGAAAAATGTTCATCGTGGACGCAGACGCTAGCAATGTTGGGGTCGGAGCTGTGATCTCCCAAGTTCATGACGGTCAAGAGAAAGTGGTCGCATATTACAGCAAAGTACTCTCCAGACCTGAACGGAACTACTGTGTAACCCGGCGCGAGCTTCTGGCTTTAATTCTGGCTACGAAGCATTTCCATAAGTACCTCTACGGACAAAAGTTCATTCTCCGGACAGACCACGGAGCTCTGAAATGGCTACTCCAATTTAAGAACCCTGAAGGCCAAGTTGCAAGATGGATCGAGCAGTTGCAGGGCTACGACTTTGAAGTGCAACACCGCAAGGGAACACTCCACTATAATGCTGATGCTCTCTCTCGTCGACCGTGCGGAGTAAAATGCGGACACTGCAATCGTAAAGAAGCAAAAGAACAGGCAACTATCCAAATGATCAGGACTGAGCCAATAGAGGGTTGGAGTATAGACGAAATCCGTTCCTCCCAACAGGCAGACAATGACATCGAACCAATATTGGCCTGGAAAGAACACGAGGAAAGACCAAGCTGGCAGCAGATATCAGATCGGAGCCAAACTCTGAAGGCATACTGGGCACAGTGGGACTCGCTTTTTGTGCAAGATGGATTGCTGAAGAGAAAATGGGAAAGTGCAGATGGGACAACATCTCGTATGCAGCTAATTGTGCCACGGTCCAGAGTCAACCAAGTACTCCATGAAATACATGACGGAATCTCAGGAGGCCATTTGGGAATAAACAAGACGTTGGAAAAGGTAAGGGAACGTTTCTATTGGCTAAGCGCTAAACAAGATGTCGAGAATTGGTGCAAAAAGTGCATAAGATGTGCGGCTACCAAGGGCCCAAAAGTAAAGCCACATGGACAAATGCAACAATACAATGTCGGAGCACCTTTCGAACGAATAGCCATCGACATCGCTGGGCCGTTTCCCGAAACCTTTAATGGAAACCGATATACCCTCGTAGTCATGGATTACTTCAGTAAGTGGCCGGACGTGTTTGCCATCCCAAATCAAGAGGCTAAGACCGTAGCCGAACAGATAGTCAAGAACTGGGTGAGCAGATTTGGGGTCCCAGTGGAGCTGCACTCTGATCAAGGGCGAAACTTTGAATCAAAAGTCTTCCAGGAAATATGCCAATATTTGGGAATAAGAAAGACAAGGACAACGCCACTACACCTTGAATGAGCATCTATCTAAGGTTGTTAGCAACTGCCAGCGGGATTGGGATCGACACATACCCCTCTTCTTAATGGCCTACCGAAACGCGGTCCATAGCTCAACAGGGCACACACCATCCGAGATCTTATTTGGTCAAACGATTCGGTTGCCAAGTGAAGCAAAATTCGGATCCCCACCGACGGAGCCCAAAGAGGTGAACGAGTACGTGAATGACTTGCGCAGCAGGATTCATAAATTGCATGAAGACACCAGAGAAAAGATGAAGCTAGCAAGTAGCCGCATGAATACTAGGTACGTTATCAAGGCGAAATCTTCCGGTTTCAACGAAGGAGATCTGGTTTGGCTGTATAATCCTCAGCGTAAGAAAGGCAAATCACCAAAATTGCAACAGGACTGGGAAGGTCCATACAAGGTGATAACCCGCATTAATGACGTTGTCTACCGGATCCAGCGTGGGAATCGAGGAAAATTGAAAGTGGTCCATTTGGATAGAATGTGTCATTTCAACGGGGTGCTGAATGACGAAGTTGTTCGGGACGAACAACTGTAGGGAGGGAGCAATGTGATAACCACTTAAATGTGAGCAGCGACATCTAGCAGAAAATGTCGAAGACCAGAAGATTTCGATATTGGAATAACAAAGTCTCGACTGAAGAGTGGAATCGAATTTTCTAGCAAATTGGAAATTGTATGGGACGCTGGATGGCAAGGATTGTTCTCGAAGTATGTCATTCGAGTATAAATACCAGCATCCCAAAGGTATGCAAGTTAGTTCTAAAGTGTAATTTGGAGTGTTAATTAGGAGAAGTGATTAAGTGGTTTAAATAAAAGATAAGAAAAGTATAAGTGGTTGAGAAATTGAATTGTACTGAGAGAAAGAATTAAATAGTGAATTGTAACTGTACTGAATAAAGGGATTTGTATTGATAATAATAAGTTCTATTATTTGTACCCACACAAACATTCTACAATACGTTACTCATTGTGCAAAAACATATAGTTAGAATAATCTGGAGAAAGAATCGCCGAGAAAGTAGTTATTTGCTTTTTGTAAACTCTAAAATGCTACCACTCAAGCATCTTCACTTTTACAAAGTGTTAAGGATTTTTTTCGTTAGGAGTGGTTACTCCATTGACAGAAATCCAACCCATCAGTCACTGTGTAGTAGCAATAACCATCTTGCTTTCATTCCATCTTTCAACACACATCACTTTTTGAACTTTTACTCCTCTGTTGCTCCAAGATTATATAATATATTGCCGCTTGAAATTAAGCAAAGCAGAAATCTTGTCGTTCGAAATAGGAAAGTTAAGGAATGGCTATTTCACTTCGACCTACATGAAATAAACCATTCAATTGGTCGCATGGTCTAATTTTGTTGAATGATTAAATGAATTTTTTTAATAATCGATGAATCTTAACATTTGTTTTGTTCCTCTCTTCACACCAATTTATTATGCTTTGTATTTTTTAATTATAGTCTTATAATTGATGCATTCAACACTAGTTTTAGTTAACTACAGAATGTATCTTTTCATTTTTTCAATTGATAAATTATTTACTTTTTAATCTCTCTTCATTGTTGTTCTATTAAGTAACTGCTTGTTTCTTTATTACTTCTGAATTTGTTTTGATTAAGATTAAGAATACTTTGCATTCTATATTTGTATCTAATTTTGTCAATTGTAAAGTGAATAAATATATAAAAAATAAAAAAGAAATAAAAAATAATGAATTAGATTATTTAGAAAAATTCGGAATTATAACAAGAACGGAATGTAGTGAATGGGGTTCGCCATTAGTTGTTATACCGAAGGCTGATGGAGGGGTACGACTTTGAGTCGACTATAAAGTTGGTATTAATCAGCGTCTTGTAGATGTACACTACCATAGCAGAAAAATCGATCAAATTTTTAAGAGTCTTCGGAATTCAAAATATTTTTGTCGACTAGATCTACTATATATAAAGCATACCTGCATGTACGTGTTGACGAAACATCGAGTATTATCCAAACGATTTCGGCACATAGGGGGACATATCGAATGAACCGCCTTTCGTTTGGCATAAAAACAGCTTCTGCTGATTTCAATAGAATTTTATGTGATGTTCCCAATACAGAGTCGTATTTTGACGATATTGTTATACACGCCCCGTCACTTGAAAAATGCCAATCTAATCTTAAATTATGCTTGAAGCAATTTCAAAAATTCGACTTGCATTTAAACCGTGCAAAGTGTTCATTCTTCAAAAATAAAATCGAATTTTTAGGACACACAATAGAACACAATAAATGCCAAGACCCAATTCAAGCGATGATGTAAGACGATTCCTCGGGTTAGTTACCTATTATGCGAAGTTTATTCCAAGCTCTTCAACAATTACAACACCACTTCGTGAGCTTTTACAGAAAAATTAAAAATTTAAATGGTCAATCAAATGCCAAAAAGCCTTCGACAAATTGAAAAAGGAAACCGCTAGCGACAGGGTATTAATGCCATACAATCCAGACTTACCAATACAACTCGCATGTGATGCAAGCCCCACGGGGATAGCAGGAATACTATCGCACATTATAGATGGAAAAGAAAGACCTATTGCGTTCGCGTCTCGATCGTTAAAAAAATCTGAACAAAATTACTCTCAACTAGACAAAGAAGTCTTAGCTATCATTTACGCTCTTCAACACTTCCATGAGTATCTTTTTAGTATATTTTTCAAATTAATATCAGATAACCAGCCTTTAGCTAGAATTTTTCATCAACACTCAAAGCTTCCATAGATGACATCAGCTCGCTTGCAGCGTTATGCATAATTTTTAACCGGATATAACTATGAAGTCAGACCAAAAAGTGGCGAAGACAACATTAACGCCGATTTTTTCTCCAGATCCCCACATAAGGCAAATATTGAAAATATAAATTCCATAGATAATGAAGTGCATTCAAATAAAATAAATTTCAAAAAACTACTGAAAGGACAAGATTTTATCAAATATTTAGTTCAATCTGCGCAATAAAAGATATATAGAGTCCGAGTATACGATCGATATTTTGGAGTAACCAAAATGAAACAGCTTGCAACAGCTTTATTGCACCTCCATAAACAAAGACTTCGCACTTTTTATGCGATCGTTCTCTGCATGAGCATCAACCAGAAGCAATCCAGCTAAAGTAACCCCCCATCCTTGGGAAAAACCAGAAGATAACTGGCAACGCATTCACATTGACTATGTGGGGCCCTATCAAGGACATTATTTTCTCGTTGTCGTGGATTCCAAGTCAAAGTGGGCAGAAGTAGGAGTTTGCACAGCAGCACCATCATCTTCATCAACTACTCAACATATTTTCCAGAAACGGGTTCCCGGATGTGATGGTCTCCGATAATGCAACAATTTTTAAAAGCGAAGAATTTACATCGTTTTGCCAATATGCTGGCATTTTTCAAAAATTCATAGCGCCAGGTCATCCAGCAACGAATCGCTTAGCTGAAAGGAGTATTCAGACGCTAAAAACAAATAAGCCGTGAACACTCGTTAACAAAATAAGGGAAATCCTCTTTAAATATAAAGCAACCCCACTCAAGAACGGGAAATCGCCATCAGAACAATATTTAGGAAGACAAATCAGAATTCGTTTAGATGCGCTGAAGCCCATCCAATTCAAAAGTACTCCCGCGACGGCAATAGGATCAAGACAATTAAGCGTGGAAAAACGAGTGCAAGCCCGATACTACACTTCAAATAAATTGCTATGGAAACCAGCTGCTATTATGAGAAAAATGGGTCGCCTTCACTATATGGTCAAACGAGATACCAGATATGCGTTAAAAAGACACATAAATCAGCTACGTCCAACCAATGTTCAAAATAAATCAACAACAGATGTCACACCGGACGATCACCTTCAATCTGACGAGTTAAAAAGCAATACAACACCAGAGTTACAAGATCAGCAAAGAATCGCTCAACAATATTTTGCCTATGATCCAGCAAGTCCATCACCTGTACGTGAAAAACTATCCATCACTTCAACAATTCCAATTCAACAACCTGAAAATGAAATAAATCTTCAACAATCCAGACCAGTCGAAAACCAAGTACAAATTCGTAAGTCATCACGTCAACGTCAACCACCAACTTACTTAAGGAATTATGAACTGAATTCCGAGTAACCAGTATCAGTTAAGCGTGGGAGAATTGTTATAACCTTAAGAATTCAAACATTATAACATGCAGCACTTGCTATAAAAATAATACATCTTTATCCTTCACATTATATATATCTCTCTTTCCTTTGTAAATGAATTATGTATGACTCTTCCTTGTTCTAGTGACTGTTCACATTGGCGAGGGGAGGAAGATTGTCCGAAAGACAGGTAACGCTTTTTATTGAAGTGGGAAGAAGAAGGTTTACTTCCACCGAGAATCCATTTCTAAAGTGGAATCTCGGGTGCAACACATAGTTTTTTTCTATATCGTTCCATTTCTGACATATTTTTTCATTTTAGTTTTGATCGCTGATGAGAAAGGAAGTGTGAAGAATAGGAAAAAAGGTATGTTTCAGGCCAACTGCTCAAATTTAAAAATTAAAAATGCTCCGATTCAAGTGTCATAAAATATTAAAAAAGATTTTTGAAATGGCCCGTGATTGTGGTTTGGGATCTTCGAGCGAACGCACCCATTGTAGAAATTACAAATTAAGATCTGAACGCGCTCCTTGGCGAAAGGCATATTTGACATATGCGAAAAGAAAAGTAAAAAGAGCACAGTAGTTCGAAGACACCCAAGCCTCAGCCACGCCGCCAGGAAATATCAAGTAAGTAAAAATGAAAAACGTTTATTTATATGTACAAATTAATGAATTTAACTTTATAGAGAATAAACGCCTTTAAAACATTGAGGTTCAAGTTAAATCTTTGTTTCGGCTCTGGGGTGTCCTCGACTTTTTCAGGTACAAATTTTATTCTTTGCTATCTAGAATTTTTATTCTTTGTTCCAAAGTTTTTTCTTTGTTCCAAAAACAAGCGCGTATATAAGTATACTTCGCCGCCATTTTATGCAAAGCCATCTGCCGTAGCCAGCGGTAATTTGTCCCGCTAGTAGCGGCACATTAAAATAAGCCATCTGCCGTAGCCAGCGGTAATTTTAGAGAGCCAGGTCCCGCTAGTAGCAACACAAACAGCCACCAAATATAAATTCACAGCCATCATTGTCCATGCCGAACGACATTAAGGTAAGAAGAAGTTCTCGCCTTAATAAACAAATTTCTCTCGCCCAAGAAGAAGGTAAACTGATGTCTCTGCAAGAAGAGGGTAAAAGTGACTCCGACATGAACGCCACCATGTTGGAAAGCATTAGTCAGCCAGGTAACCAGTCACCTTCGTCCGACATACAGCTGATTCAGAAGCAAATGGAAAAGCTTCGCATGGAGTTAAAGGGAGTCACAGCTAAAGTAGCTGTTGAAAAAACGGAACGCATTCGACTTCAACAACTACTCAGCAGCGAACAAAAAACAAACCTTTCGAACGTTCCCAACGAAGTCTCATTAGCCGCCATCACTTCTTCAGCCAACCAGTGTCCGGGAAGTGGAATTTTGACGACGGCAACAACAGCAGCCATATGTACAGGTGCTGCAACAGTCCATTATGCTCCGTGCACAACTTCATCGTTGCAACAGCCGTTCCTTATACCGACAGCCACGTGTGCCCATGCTAATAATGTCCAGTACGCACCTCTGTCCTGGCGATTGCCGCCGCAATTTGGTCAGTCAGCTGCCGGTGTTACCTCAGGTGTTGACTTATGCCAACAACACTTGCTGCCAGAGCACTCTACGTCAGTGCCAGCGGATTCTCATCAGACGTACAGAGTTCCAACGTTCCTTCCTCCTTTAAGCCCATCCCAGGAGTTTTTTACAAGAGTGAATCCACAACAATTTCTGCAGCCAACGCCTCAGCAGATCCAGCCATTAATGCAGACACATCTCTATGGGAACGGTCGAAAATTACATGACCTACCCACCTTCACAGCCGGCCAGAGGAATGGCCAATGTTCTGCATGACCTTTTTGGAATCCACTGCTATGTTTGGGTATTCAAAGGTGGAAAACCTATTCCGTCTTCAGAAGATCATCAAAGGGGATGCGAAGCTCGTCGTCGAAGCCCTGCTAATACATCCAGACAACATAGACCGAATTATGGCAGGTCTGGAGTTCCGCTTTGGTCGCCCAGAGTGTTTATTGCACAGCCAGTTAGCGAAGGTGAGGGAGATTGCTCCGATAGCAGAAGGCAAACTGGAAATGATAATTCCTTTTGCCACAAGTGTGCAAAACCTCTCCACCTTTCTCGAATCCAGCGGAATGCATCAACACCTAGCCAACCCCACACTTATCGACGAACTTGTCAGCAAGCTTCCAATGAGCAAAAGATTGGAATGGGCGCAGAGAAGCATTGACATAAAGCCGTATCCTACCGTGAAGAACTTTGACGAATGGTTGAGTGAAATTGCCCGTCTGGTGTGTATGGTCACTACAACTTCGTTTCAGTCACTTGCCAAAACCGACTCCAAGGTGAAGTCAAGGAACATTCTTCTGACATCTGAACACATTCACAAGCCGAGTACAGATGTCAATGCCAAAAGGTTCAGCCGATTTCAAAGGTTCTCCGCACTGCAGAGCAATCTTCGAAAAATGCAAACAACAAGGATGTATGCCGTCACTGCAAAGGGAAGTTGCATCCCGTAACCAACTGTAAAAGTTTCGTCAACGACGTCGCAGCGAAATGGAACTTCGTCAAGAAAAATCGGCTATGTTTCTCGTGCTTGAGATATGGGCACAACGTCGCTTCTTGTAGACAGCGGAAAGTCTGTGTGATTATTCTAGAGTTCATCACCCTTCGCTTCACGAGCCGCATGCAGTGCAAGCGTCATCCCCGCCCCCAGATAGTGAGCAGCCACCAAGAGCTTTGTTGAGTTGCAACACAAACGTAAATCCATCAATTTTCTTCCGAGTACTACCAGTGAGGCTCTATAATGATGACACCATGCTGAGGACATTTGCGCTCTTAGATGAAGGCTCGTCCGTGACGATTATGGACTCTGATTTCGCGGCACAACTTCGCTTAAGTGGTTATAAGAGGTCGTTAAAGCTACAGTGGTTTGGCAAGGAGATATCAACTAAAGATTCAGTGGCTGTGGATCTTCAAATTAGTGCAGATAGAGACAACGCCCAAAGGTTTTCGTTGAATGGGGTTCAAACACTCAGTGAGTTGAGCTTGCCAATTCAAACGATGACTGCCACTGACGTGCAGCCACTCATCCGCCACTCAATTTTGATGCCCCTCGCCGAATATGTCAACGCCAAGCCCCAGGTGTTAATTGTCATCTAGGAGCCCCAATAAGTGTCATCGAGACAGCAGAGGATCAGCCACTTGTCACGGAAACGAAGCTAGGATTGATCGTCTATGGCAGGTCATCTGGAGTGAAGGTAGGAGATTCCAGTGGAGACTTTATTCTCCACAGTAGAGCAGTTGCTGAAAGGGAAGAGGAACGTTTGGAACAGGTCGTTAGCCAATTCATTGACCTGGATGGTTTCGGTGTTCAGAAACTAACCAAACAATCCATTCCGTTTACCGAAAAAAGGGCATGTCATATTCTAGCCGATACAACGATTAGAAATGGAGGTCGCTATGAGACGGGATTGCTGTGGAGGGCTGACGAGGTTACAGTGCCATCAAGTTATGATATGGCCAAGCAGAGACTACAAAGTCTTGAATCTAAGATGATCAGGGATCCTGAATTTGGCACAGCATACCGAGCCATTATCAAGAGGTATCTAGAATTGGGATACGCAAGGAAGCTAACAACGGCTGAAATAAGTGCAAACACGAAGAGGGTTTGGTACCTTCCTCATTTTGGCGTCCAAAACCCTAACAAGCCAGGAAAAGTTCGGCTGGTCTTTGACGCAGCTGCTAAGGTCAACAACATTTCTTTAAATGACCTCTTACTCAAAGGCCCAGACGAACTCAAGCCACTTTTCGCCATAATCTTCAATTTTCGGATGCAATCAGTTGCAGTCACCGGCGACATTAAAGAAATGTTTCACCAGATTTTGATACGACGGGAAGATCAGGACTCGCAACGATTTCTTTGGAGGGATCAGCCAATCGACGTTTACATCATGAGCTCAATGACATTTGGTGCCAGCTGTTCACCATGTTCGGCGAACTTTGTGAAGAACTTCAACGCAAAGAAGTTCGTGAAAGAGTATCCGAGGGCTGTTGAAGCAATACTGGACCATCATTACGTGGACGACTATGTCGACAGTTTCGACAGTGAAACAGAAGCATCCGAAGTAACTAAGGCCGTCATCTTAATCCACAAAAGCGGAAGGTTCCAGCTGCGAAATTTTACTTCAAATTCTAAGAAGGTGCTGCGAGACATTTCGGGAACTGAAGAAGAGACTGTGCAGAGACAGGAGGTCGATATGAATATCGAGGCTGAAGTGGAGAAAGTGTTAGGGATGTGCTGGCAGCCAACTGAAGATGTGTTCACCTTTAAAATCAAGTTTGCTAGAGTCAACAAAGACATCATCTTGGGAGAAAGACGTCCAACCAAGCGCGAATTCTTGAGTGTAGCGATGTCAATATTCGACCCACTGGGGATGATTGCCAATTTCGTCATCCACCTCAAGTTGCTGCTTCGGACACTCTGGCAGCAAGGCATAGCATGGGACGAGCAAATCCCCGTTGAGGTTTACAAGAAGTGGGCATTATGGAAAGCAGAGCTTCCAACTCTAGTCAGCTGCAAGATTCCAAGGTGCTACAGTCAATCCATCTCGTCATCAAACCGCACAGCTCTTCACATATTCGTCGATGCTAGTGAAGAAGCATTTAGTGCGGTTGCTTACCTACGTGTCGAAGAAGGCGAAACGATTAAGGTGTCCTTCGTATGTGGAAAAACTAAGATCGCTCCGAAGAAGCTTATGTCCATTCCACGCCTCGAGCTGTCAGCCGCCATCTTGGGAGTACGACTGTGTAACATGATTTGTGAGTATCACACATTGTCATTGTCGAATCGGGTGTTCTGGAGCGACTCAAGGACTGTTTTGAGTTGGCTTCGATCGGACCCACGCCGACATAAGCCGTTCGTTGCATTTCGTATAGCCGAGGTACTAGAAAGCAGTAAGTGCAACCAGTGGCGGTGGATACCAACGAGACTTAATCCGGCGGATGACGCGACCCGTGCAAAGTACCCTCCTAAGTACCAGACAGACAACAGTTGGATATGTGGGCCTTCCTTCCTTCAACAGTCGGAGTTAGCTTGGCCAATCCCCCCGGATGAAGTTCAAGATTCGGTCTCTGAGGAGGAGTTGAGACCCAAGTACCTTCTTCACGTCAATGCGGTAAGTAGCCCTGTTTTCGACTTCTCCAGGTTCTCAACATATTCGAGGCTGCGAAGGACAGCAGCCTGGGTAATAAGGTTTATCAAAATGTGCCGACTCAAGTCCAGAGAGGTGGGAGAGCTCTCAGTCGCCGAGCTCGATGATGCTGAGCAAGTACTCTGTTCGGAAGCCCGACTCGATACTTTTGCCGACGAAATTGCCCAATTAAGCCGTCAACAACATGTCCACAAGACCAGCAGCATCTATAAGCTAAACCCGTATATCGAAGACAATGGCCTCCTGCGTATTTATGGACGCATAGATGCCGCCAGTACTATACCATTTGCAGCCAGGCGCCCCATCATCTTGCCAAAGGACCACAGGTTAACGAAGTTAATCGTTGATCATTTACATCGCCGTCTCCATCACCAGAACGATGAAACCATAGTCAACGAAGTTCGCCAAAGGTTCTGGGTGCCCAGCCTCCGTTCTGTCGTCAGAAGAACTAAAATGACTGCCAGTTTTGCCGAATACGATCTGCCCAACCATTGGTGCCGCTGATGGGACAGCTTCCCGAGGATCGCCTCTCTCCGTTTGTGAGGCCATTCACCTATACTGGGTTAGACTACTTCGGCCCAGTTCTCATAACCAATGGACGCCGAAAAGAAAAGCGCTGGGTCGACCTCTTCACTTGCATGACTGTCAGGGCAGTCCATCTCGAAGTCGCAGCCGATCTTTCCACCGATGCTTGTGTCATATGTATACGTAATTTCGTAAACAGAAGGGGGGTCCCGTTACGTATCAGAAGCGACAATGGTACGAACTTCATCGGCGCCAAGAAGGAACTTCTGACGAATTCAATCTTCGACAAAGAGGCGATAAAGACAGAACTTGCCAGCAGGGGAATTGAGTGGGTTTTCAACTGTCCATCCAATCCCCATGCTGGCGGATGTTGGGAAAGGCTTGTCCAGTCCGTCAAGAGAGTGCCTGCATACTCCCTACGTGAATTAGCTTCAAGGCTCGAAACACTGACGAGTGCTCTCATCGAAGCCGAGTGCATAATCAACAGCCGACCGCTCACGCACCTGCCAGTGTCAACCGAGGGCGAAGACCCCTTGACGCCGAACCATTTTTTGTTGGGTGTTTCAAACTCAACTCAAACTCCAGGCCAAGTTGACGAAAGAGCCCTCTGCCTCCGTAAACAGTGGCGCACCAGCCAACAGATCAAAGATCGAATTTGGAGGAGATGGATAAGGGAATACCTGCCGGTCCTTACCAGACGCAGCAAGTGGTTTAAACATGTGCCGCCTATAGCAGTGGGGGACCTGGTCCTCGTGTGTGATTCGGATCTGCCAAGAAGCCAATGGAAACGGGGAAGGGTCGTCAAAGTATTCCCCGGATCAGATGGCCAAGTCCGCTCAGCTGAAATCAAAACTGCATTGGGAATTCTTCGGAGACCGTCTGTGAAGCTGGCTGTCTTGGATGTTAGTGAGGCTACAGTGGGACCTGGGCGCCTCACGGGGGGTGGCATATTTGACATATGCGAAAAGAAAAGTAAAAAGAGCACAGTAGTTCGAAGACACCCAAGCCTCAGCCCCGCTGCCAGGAAATATCAAGTAAGTAAAAATGAAAAACGTTTATGTATATGTACAAATTAATGAATTTAACTTTATAGAGAATAAACGCCTTTAAAACATTGAGGTTCAAGTTAAATCTTTGTTTCGGCTCTGGGGTGTCCTCGACTTTTTCAGGTACATCAAGTGTACCACTTGTTAAAAAGTTTTTCAACCCCATGACAATGTGAACACGACGTTCATGGTGAGGACTTACACCCCGTCGCCAATGTAAACAGGCACTTAAGTTTCGGCTTTTCTTCCATCTATTAAATCGAACTTTAAACAAGCCTCACGTGTTTTTTTTTTCATTTTCTATATTCGATGAATTTCGAGTATCAATTTAACAAATCACGACAAGTACTATGAAATACTGCTCGTGGAGACGCAGCCTTAGGTTTATCTGAAATTTCAGTGCGCAGAATTCGGAACGCGATCAGTGTTATACAGCAACTGAACAGCATAGATGAACTAAGATAAGCCTTTTTTGCACATCCACTATCCGATAAAAAATTAATTTGCGTGTAAATTACAACAGTATCGCTAATGGCGTTTTCGATTTGTTTCTCTCCGGAGATAAGGCGAATCGGATTCCAATGTATCACTTAAATCTTCTTCCAATATAATTCTATTTGACGTTTATACATAACTATATGGGTTAGAAGAGAAATATCGCTTGAAATGAAGATTATGAAAAAATTACAGTATAACAGTTTTATGTAATTTTTTCGCTCCGGAGTGCCAAAAGAAGGCTTCTATTCGGCCAATCGAAAATGCCATAAGACAATTTATATACGCTATCTACTTAGCGGATATAAAACTTCTTCCAAATTATATTTTCTTCGTTTACGATGAATGAATTTGGAAAAATGTCAAATATTTGTCAACAACATTTTTTCAAAATAAATTAAATTTATTCACCAACCGACAGATTAACTGCGACTAAACCTCATAGATATATTTGTGATGCCAGGTTTTTATGATGGACTGTAAAGTTAAGTGGAGTTGGGTCGTTTTTTTGTGAAAATCGCTAACATGCGTGCAAAACACAACTAATGCTGTCTTGCTAGTGGTTCACCTAAAATCGCTTTATAATCTTTTATTTGAAGTTTCAAGTTACTCTCTCTGCGTTTGGCGTATACCGCTGCAGTATTTAATCAGATGTCACTCTTGTTTACTAAAAAAAGTGTTTTTCTGGTAAGACCGTGTGATTTGCATCAGTTTATTATATCTTCTCCCGTTGAGTTTTGATAAAGCCCTTCTTCCGACATTTGGCCACTTGGTTTCTTGAGTGCATATTAGGTGTGTTTTTTGGCATCGATATCAGCGGAGTTAACGCGAATAGTAACAATGCTTCCAGACCTATTTTCCATGATAGCGATAACATTTTGAACAAATAAAATGCCAATTCTTCCAACCTGACCGAAGGTTAATAGTTAGTCCGCTTTTACACTTCGCATGTGTGTAATGCGCATGTTCTGGTTATTTTCTTTTGATCTGTCATTCAGTGATGTGAGCAATTTTACACGAAAGCCTTTCCCCCTTCTTTGGTTGTTCATGTTATTTGCCAGCTCTCTTTCATTTCATCTTTGGCGCTCAGTCTTTCATGATTGAAAATGAGCCCCCTTGTTATTTCTTTGGTTCATTTAAGTTCATCGGCCATACTGAAATGTTGTGCTCGTAACAACAGCCAAAGAAATAATGAAGCAAATGCGAAAAAGAAAGAAGAAAAAAAGAAATGTCAAAAAGATGCAATGAAAATGCAACCCACATGCAGTGGGAATTTTGTTAATTGGGTATTTTTTGTTTCATTATACCTCTCTTTTGCACTCATTTGAATCTTTCGAAACTTGCGACGTGTAAAAGCGGATTTACTTAGACGGGTTTTTTCATCCAAGTGACAGAGTACGCAACTGATTCGAAAACGCAGACCAATTACTCTATTTTCGCATGAAAATTCAGCCGTTAGTTCGCATTTTAAAAATGTCTTCTCCTTAATATACATAATCAACCCTCTATGGAGTTTTCCGAACTCATCCCAAAATGCATCTGACATTTACTTATTGTGAATCGCATCCACAGCCAGCCACCCTTTATTTGACGGCCGGCGCGTTATTACTGTGATGAAGTGTCGTTGAAATTTATTCAAAGAAGAACGAGAAATACTTTTTTTTTACATTTAAAAAAAATATATATCTTTTAAATCCTGTTTAATTGCGATTTTTTCAGCACAATGGATGAGATTACAAAGGCTGACGTAGTTCTGTACAGCATCATTGGGTTGATTGTTGTAGAGAACGCTCTAGAAATTTTCATCGCAAACCGCCAGGTAACAAAACATGTAACTGCAGTCTTACCAGTAAAAATATACCACATCTCGATTGCAGGTTAAGGTTTATAAAAACTCCAAGACTGTACCAAAGGAGCTGGAAAATGTAATGAACGAAGAAACATTCCACAAGGCACGTGTCTATGGCCTCGACAAAGAGCAATTTGGAATTTTCAGAGCGATCCTTATGGATGTGTTTCTGCTCACAATCGAATTGTATTTTGGGTTGATTGCGTTTATCTGGAGCAAGGCTGAATTGTTGGCAGAACGATTGAATCTAAATTCTGGGAATGAAATAATCGTCAGCTGTTTGTTCCTTTTAATAGTAAGTTGCATCAGTCTGGTAAAAGAGATGCCATTCAAGGTATATAAGACGTTCGTTTTGGAAGAGAAGCACGGCTTCAATAAGCAGACTGCGAGGTTTTTCGTACTCGATCAAATTAAGGGTTTCTTTGTGTCTCAGTTGATTGCAACACCAATTGTGGCTGCTGTAGTATTTATTGTTCAACGTGGTGGACAACATTTCTTCATTTGGCTTTGGCTGTTTACAGGAATTGTTTCGCTCATGTTGCTAACCATCTATCCAATACTCATTGCACCGCTGTTTGACAAGTACACACCACTGGAAGATGGACCTCTAAGGAAATCTATTGAAGATTTGGCCGCTTCGTTGAAATTCCCTCTGACCAAACTATATGTTGTCGAAGGTTCAAAACGTTCTGCCCATAGTAATGCATATTTTTATGGATTGTGGAGCTCCAAGAGGATTGTACTTTTTGACACTTTACTTCTCAACAAGGGTAAGAAAGACGAATCTGAATTGAAGGAAGAAGAACGCGGCAAAGGCTGCACAGATGAAGAAGTTCTCGCTGTACTCGGACACGAACTTGGTCATTGGAAATTAGGCCACGTCACAAAGAACATTGTCATCATGCAGGTGCACTTGCTGCTTATGTTTGCCGCCTTCGGATATCTATTCCAATATGAACCGTTCTACGAAGCTGTTGGCTTCGAATCTGGTAAACGACCAATTCTAGTTGGATTGCTGGTGGTTATGACGTATATAATGGCACCTTATAATGCTTTGATCAATTTTGCAATGACAATGCTGTCTCGAAGATTTGAGTATCAGGCCGATCAGTTTGCTCATACACTTGGCTTCTCAAACCAACTGGGTGCATCTTTGATTAAATTGAATTTAGATAACTTGGGATTCCCAGTGTATGATTGGTTGTATTCTTCGTGGAATCATTCCCATCCAACTCTGTTGCAGCGTTTGGATAGACTGAAAGAATTAGATTCGGAGAAAAAAACGAAATAAGTAAATCCGACAAATTTGTTCCTTCCACAGTGCCCTAATATGCATAAACCCATGCGCATACACCACAAATTCACATTCGGTGGCATCTGTGAGCTCTTATCCGTTCTACCAAATAGAATTTAAAATCTTTTTTTTTCAGTTATAGAGGTTGATTTTGTAGTGAACACTTTGTATTTTCATCGGAAATTCATTTCGCAATAAATATATATTTTTTTTTATTATTTATTGACGAAGACTAGTTGGTTTTATTTGGGCCCATAGAGTAAACAGAGTCCCTTGGTTTCCTTGTGAACATGGGTCAAGACAAATTGAGGGATGCCCTCTTTATATTCTTTCCTTGGAGTAAGTGTTTTTTTTTTGCTTACAAATACTTACAAATTGGAACACATAGTTCCAATTCTACATATATTTTGGATCTAAGTTAGCAGTTTCGAGTGGATGGTTGTAGGAATGTATCACATCCTTAAAGGCTTACTATGGGATATCTCGAGAGCTCTAGAGGCAATCAGATTGCAGGCAAGGATTTTAGAGTGCTTGAACGCGGAGCCTTAAGCCTCTTCAAAGTGGTAGTTTTGCAGTTTTGCTGAATATTTCTATCCGCATCTGCAATGGAGTTTCATTTCTATCTAGTCGGAAAGTTTACAGTGTACTATATTGCAAGTAAAAAGTGAATTTGTTTACTACATATTTACCATATAGTCGATGTTGATCTAGGTATCCTTAACGTTTATCTACTCTGCTACGTATAACTATTGCAACCATCCTGTAGCAGTTATAGATTAGAATACCAATGGTCTACAGGAATTTTTCTCAATTGCTGAGCAACAAATTTTTGGTGAAGACAACACCACATGCAAATGTAACACGGAAATGAGAATATACCTGGAATGTGAAGAATTTTAAGAGACCAGGTGCTTCCAAAAACCTAATGAAGACACCGGTGATGTGAACGCCATACACAAAATGCAATGTGATGGACCGGAAAAGAAAAAGGTTGGAAACTGCAGTGTCACCTACGGCGATTGTCATCAAGCGTAGCTCATACATACGAGTCATATTTCTCAGCCGTTCCCCTATATGTCTCTGCTGCTCCATTTTTGGTGAAGACAACACCACATGCAAATGTAACACGGAAATGAGAATATACCTGGAATGTGAAGAATTTTCAGAGACCAGATGCTTCCAAAAACCTAATGGTGACACCGGTGATGTAAACGCCATACACAAAATGCAATGGGATGGACCGGAAAAGAAAAAGGTTGGAAACTGCAGTGTCACCTACGGCGATTGTCATCAAGCGTAGCTCATACATATATAGACGCGGGTTTGTCATTGGAAGCAGACTTAAAGATAAAGTCAGGTGCTTTAGACATCTGAAAAGGGTGTGTAAGATATGTCCTGCAAATCATACTCACTATAAGAGGTAAGGGAAAAGAGAAAAGCATACATGTCGTGTTCTTGATGTCCCAACATTGACTTGAGCTTGTAGCGAATATCAAACAAGGAAAGTACTATGAGAAGGCTTGCAGTTACATAGCTTCAAGCGCAACAGATTGCCAGAACCTTTGACCATTGCGTCAGGTGCAAATGACTAGTGGTTACGCTGCCATCAGAATTTTTCCTCAGACTGCACAAGGCGTTCACCAATAAGACAATGCCGCTGAGAACTTTCAGCCGAACAGAAGGATCATCGTACAACAGGGGACGGAAGACGAGGCTGAGTTGAATGATGATGTTGGTCGGAAATGCCTTTAGAATGTAAAAGGGATATGAATGCTCATCAGTATACCCTCAAGCCCACTTTCGGACGTACTCTGAAATATCGTGATTCGTCCCTAAGCCGAAAAACTCACTTGTGTAATGCCTTGACGAACTCTCTATTTCCTAGTCATTGTAACTTTCAGAAATTTAAAACCAACGTACATCTTTCTTTCCTCCTAACTTTTCTTCCCCCGCGCTGTGTGCAATCTACGTATCTACGTATAAGTGATAAAATTCGAATCGAAACCTTACGGGACCATCGTAGTAGGACGCAGTCGATGCTGAGCACATAGAGAAAAAATTTTCTAGACTATTATCAGAGAAGAAGACAAAAATACCGCTGTCAGATAAAGCACATCATTTAATCGGGACGAAGACCATGAAAACTATCAGCATGAGCCGATGGCACAGCTGCCGAGCTTTTCAAAGTTAGAAGAAATGCAATAGCTCATTAAGAGAAATTTGATGAAAGGAACACATGTTCGGTGTTGAAAGAAGATCCCCTGAACTGCCTCAACAAAAGGAATATAAGCCTACTAAATGTTGCATTCAAGATCCTTGTCGCTGATAGGTACGAGTATATAAATACGGTTTTATACTTATAAGATCCCAATTGACCCAATATTTATATCTTCAACAAGACCCAAGAATTCCAAGCTGATACCCACCCATCGGTATAAAGGTTGCTTATTGTGTCTTCACATCCTTACCAAATTCGTTCGGCTGCGGAGGTTGTCAATGGAGAAATCCATTTACTCGAACAAGATCAGAAACTACCAAAAGCGGAGGAAAAAAAAACAGAATAATACACTTAATGATGTTATATGTGTAAAAATGTTTAGGTATTAAAAAGAATAATTACTATGAATTATAGAGCAAAAATTGAGGTGGGCAAATTACGGAGAGAGAAAGACTGAATATTGGATGGGACAGATGTTATTTGTATGACCATGTGTCGAGTAGAAGGTGTTTCAATTGCTGGGATACAATCATAGGGCTGTGAACTGTAACAACAGGATAGTGTGTGCAAAATGTGGTGAGATGCATGAGACTAGAGGCTGTAATATTACGAATTTTAAGTGCAAGTCCTGACACTCGATATTTGCTGGTCGTCACCAAAGTGACTATCTGTCCGCTGCATCACCGCCCCTTAAAAGCTATGTAAGTATTTGCGCCTCAGCAACTTTTTCCTGTTTGCATTCTTTGTTGTTGCTGTTTATTGTTGTTGTTTGATGTTGTTCTTTGTCCCCTCGTTGGAGGCAGTCATATTTCTCAGCCGTTCCCCTATATGCCTCTGCTGCTCCATCTGCTTAGAAAGTGGTTGTCGTCCCGTCACACATTGAACCTGAGTTTTAAGGCTGATGCTTCTTCAATGGTCTGTCTCTCGTCAGATCGTCATCTGTTCACCCGTCGATCGGTTCGTTCTCCGCTCTGTGCTAGCTCTCTGGTTAGTTGCATAAACATCAATTGTTTAATGTGATGGGGTGTTCGTTCAGCCTTTATGTTGCTTGGCTTTTGCTGGGGTGTAACGTCCTCCCCCACCCGTTATCATCGTGGGCTCCAATAACGGTGTTCTTGGTGTACCTCCTGTCCCACCTTACGTTCCTGGTTCGTCTAGGGTGAACCTTCTCGTCCTCCTCTGAGGAGAAAACCGCCTGTAACTTATGTGGGTTGTTTTCCGAGGTCTGGGGTTGGTGGACTACTGGGTGATGGGACCATGGCTGCTCTCCACCTCCGCCAGAGCTTGGCATTCCCACTAAAAAAAAACAGAAAGACTGAAATGACTTTGCAAGGAAAGGAGAGTCAACATTATTGGGGGAAAATTTACCACAACAATTTGGCTACTTAGCATTAATGGAATTTTGAGAAGTGCCCGAACTTAGCTTCGTTAAGACATAGATGAATACCAATAGGTAAGGTCGCATACGTCCTGCTAAAAACCGCTTTGTTTGAAAAAGTTACCGGAAACGTCATTCCTAAATGAATTAGATTAAGTTTTCGACAATGATAGAAGCTGGTATGATTCTGCTTGAACAGTAATTTCCATTGAAGAAGGTTGTTTTCATTTTGCATGATATGGCATTTTTTTTAATAATGTTGTTGTTAGTGTTGTTATTCTGTAAGATAAAGGTGAAAGAAACATCAACATGAAAAGGCTGTATTCTGCAATGCAGAATTGCATTCCATTTACATATAACAATCTTATCTACAGTAACTCGGTAACTCTTTACTAACGTATTAATGATAGTTTATATTTAGGATGAAAAAAAATTTCACCAAAAGTCTTTTATATTACTTCGCCATACTGTTTTGTGTATGTTACATATCCAAACTCAAACTCCTACTATCACTGCGATATCAACGGAAAAATTATATGTCTGCTTAAATTTAATCGTTTTATGGAGGGGAATAAGTTGACGATTTCAGCGGATGTACGAGTAAACAAAATCGCTTGAACTGATAAACTTGAAGCAGTTATTACCGCTAAATCGCATGCTTTTCCGAAGCTTAGCCAAACACCCAAACACCTTAGGGGTCTTAGTAGTAGGGGGCCGTTGTTCTAATAAAAACAATATGTCACCATCATACTATTCGAAAGGCCCCTACAAATATAATCAGGCTGGGTAATTAAATTAATAGTATTTTAATGTTTCCAATATTAAGCGCGTGTGATTAGATATTGCGCAGGTTGAATTGTGTTAAATTGCCTCGCATTGTTGTTTATGTACATACTCGTATATAACAAAAGGCTAAGTACCCTCTACTATCGGCGCTATTGGCCTAAAGGAAAGCATGGTGTAAGACTAGAGGTTATATGGTGTTTGAGCCATAAAAGTTTTTAGTCCCGACCTAGATTATAATGTACCAATATATTTTACTTTTAACGTTAAATATGTTTACTTATGCAAAATGTTGTCACGGAAATATAATTATGTTGAGGTTTGTTTTTAAGATACCTTATGATTGCGTGTGATTGGGGTGTATTAGAATGAGTGGTTCTTGAAGTTGGACCTTGGAAATACGAGTATTAAAGTAAATTGATGCGTTTTTGGTTGTTTTCGTGCCGTAGGTAGTTAATGTTTCGGCAGGGAGCATTGGTAATATTCTCACGTTGTACGTGGGACTTTGGTTTTCTTTAAAAATGAAACGTGCAATATTCCACTGTTTTTTGTGAGAAGGTAGTGGTATTTGCGAAAATTAGAGAGCATTGGTGGGGGTGTAGGTATGATTCCGAAAATACAAAGAATGTTGTTGTTTGGTTGGTTTCTCTAAGGTACCAACAATGACACTGCAAGTAAAGTCTGTTTTGCATATCACACACAATTTTGAAAAAGCTCATAATTATGATCTCTCACGGCCGATTCAAAATAGGTACATAGATAGCCATGCTCTCAAATGAGAGCTTATTGATAATGTTGAACGCTTGAAGTTGGTTAAATTTAATTTTTGACCGTGTTAGCTTGATTCATATGTCTTTTGACTCTCCCATCTCAATGTTCATGTATATTCAATTACACGTTTTGTAAATACTGGTCCGACGCTCTTTCGCCACTATTGCTTACTTTTCATACAATTTGGGACGGTCTTATGCCTCAACATGCATCTTGGATCAGGTTGATCCCTAGTTAGCTGCTTACAGTTTAGTACGCCGAGTTGGTTAAGTTTCACTTCTCGTTATTCCACCGGGATGGATTTGAGAATCTTTGGGCTAGAGCAGCGATGTCAATACGCTATACCTGACTTAGATATGTTAGACGCTGTAAGCGCATACTTTTGACTAGATATTGCTCATTGTTGTACCTTTTCCTACAATCCAACAATTCCGGCGGAAAATTTCCACAGCGCGGTCCATGTCCCATGGACTCAAAGGAAATGAAATCGCCAATCAACATTCTAGCTAAAGTTCAGAGAAGAGTCTCTCGGGATCAAATCTGCCCTAGGAGTGCTTCCACTGAATTAATTTTTTTTTTTTGCTCTTTTTTTAAAGAACTTAACGCTCCAGTGGGTATGAATACACTTAACGTGCATGAGCACGTGTTAATTTTTTTGGAAAATGGGATAGAGAGAGAAAGAAAGATCTTTGGGCTCAGTGCTTTTTTCTCTCCATGAGTGGCATCCAACAGTTAATAGGGCAATTAAATCATTAGTGGAAGTTGGCTCATGTGAGCATAACACACGTTTTAATACCTAGGAATTCCGTACTGGTATCCCGATGTTTAAAGTGATTTACAGTTTCAACTTTAAAGCATGTGGTATGAAAAGAGGCATTATTATCAAAAATTTTCTCAACGTTTAGAGCAGAGCACATCGACAATATATACCGACGGCAGTTAGGGGCATGAAATATGACATCTACGGTCGGGACATTTCTGTGGACTTAGGCTAAGAAACATGAGCTTTGTTTTGTTGCAAACTTTTATTTTTTTATTTTTATTTATTTTGCTCATTTATTCATGCATTCTGATACATAATTAAGATTATACCGTATTACAATTTAACAAACTGACAAATGATGAATAAATTTAGTTGTCGTTATGTAATTTAATGAACAAGTAGTTCTAAACTAGTGTTAAACGACACTTCAACTATATTTTATACATTTTAAAGTTTTCTGATGTAGGGTGACACTCAAGGACTAAGATTAAAACATCTAAAAATAAAATAAATTTAATTCAAAAGTTATACATTCCAAATTTTATGAAGAAAGAGTTCAAAGATATTTCTGCTACGCAACCTTTTAGATATACATATCTCTTTACAATGATTCAATGCTAGCATTATCAATAGTAAATAACCATTCTTTAATTTTTTTGTTGTATACATTATAGAAATTAGTTTTTCAGATGAAATATGGAAGTTTGTTAAAATAAGTTGGGGCAGTAAACGTGTAAAATTTTTTAAAATGAGTTGTACGTGCAACTGGTATGTTGACAAGAGCCATGCTATTTATTCGTAAGTTATAAATTTTATTGTTTCTACTTGGGATGTTACCACTTCTCCTGAAAAATTCTTTAAGTACTTTGAAAATATACAGGTGTCTCAACGGTAAAATTGCAAGTCTTTTAAATATGGGCCAACTATGAGTACGACCATTAACACCAGAAAGAAGACGAACAATATGCTTCTGTGCCGTCAAGACTGGTCTAAGTGCACCCCAACTAGTAATGCCGTATTGCAACTTCGAGTGTGCAAGACCATAATAGATTTTATGTAAAACGGTTTTGGAGCAGTATGGCTTAATAAGATAGAGTTTATGAGCTACTAGATTCATATGCGATTTCAATGCTTGAAAGTGATCCTTCCAATTCAAGTTCTGATCTATTAGAACGCCTAAGTATTTATTTTTTTTTATTTATTTCAATTTTAAAGCACTTATCAGAGCACGAGTTGTTTTCGTGGTAATTTTGGATGCCGCAAGTATGAAGCGGTAAGCAGAACTTCTTACAGTCGTGAGCGTGAAAATAGAGATTGTAGTTATTTAACGAATTGCCGCATATTTTAAAGTTTAATAATTTAGTTTTTTCACTGATAATTAACTTGTGAGCAGTAAACCACAGCCTTAACTTCTCCAAATCTTCTCCAAATCTTCGCAATACATTCAAATTGGTTTTCAAACATGTATGTGAAAGTTATATCATCAGCGAATGCTGTAGCTAAACTATGAAATTTGTGCTTGAAAATCGAATTGATGTAGATTAAAAATAAGAGAGGCCCGAGCACAAAACCTTGGGGAATGCCATTTTTCAAAACACGAGGTTTACTAAAGATTCCATTTATCTTTACTTTTTGCTCTCTATCATTAAGGTACGTCTTGAACTAGGTATGCATTGAGCCTCTAAATCCAACAACATACAGTTTACTCAGCAGTAACTGGTTGTCAACCATGTCAAAGGCTTTTGTCATATCTATGAACAAAGCTATTGTAGATTGATTAATTCTTAACCCCTCATATAACTGACTGTACACTCTGAGGATGGCATCCTCTGTTGACAATCCAGTTCTAAAACCAAATTGGTAAATGCAGAAGAAAGCGTTTTTATCCAAAAAACTTAACATTCTAACTTTAATAAGTTTCTCAAAAAGTTTCGCGACAGTCGGTAGAAGAGATATAGGTCTATAGTTCGATACATATCTTCTATCTCCTTTTTTGAATAATGGTATTACTTCAGCACATTTGAGCAACTTTGGGAAACAACCATTTGCAACACTTAGGTTTAACAAGTAACTCATTACATCAACTACTTGCCAAGCAATTTTTTTTATTATGCTTGTAATACCATCACTTTTGCATGAAGTTTTGTTTTTTAACGACATTACGCGTTTCAAAAGCTCACCACTATTAATATTATTAAACACAAAACTATTTGTTTGCACATTGTCCCCGATTATATTTGTTGACAAGCTACAATTACATAAGCTGTAGGATTCAAAGGATGGCTTTAGTTGTTCTGAAATTTCTGTAAAGTGATCGTTAAATACGTTAGAGATACTAACGGGATCACATATGTGGACTTCATCAACTTTTAGTTCATTTCTTTGAGATACGACGCAAACCAATTATACATAAATCCTCGAAATCCTGCATTATATAATTTATACAGAAGGATGCTGTGATCAACCATGTCAAAAGCTTTAGTAATATCAACAAAGAACCCAGCGCAAGATTTTTTGTTATCCAAACTTCTCTGTATAATGGCGCAAAAGTCCAAAAGAGCATCTTCAGTGGAAAGGCCTGTTCTAAACCTAAACTGCATTGGACTAAAAAAATTGGTTTTACCTAAATATTCCAAAACCCTATTCTTAATCGCTTTTTCAAAAATTTTGGAAATCGAAGATAGAAGTGAAATCGGCCTGTAATTATTTTTCTCTTTTCTATCCCCTTTCGTAAAAAGTGGTATCACAAGGGCACATTTAAGTTTTTCTGGGAAAACTCCGGACATAACACTCAGATTAAAGAGATGTGCTAAAATGTCAACGATGTAGAGGGTAATATTTTTCAGCACAGTGTTAGAAACATTATCACTACCACAACAATATGAATTTTTCATGGAATTAACAATTTTTAGGGTCTCAAGTCCAGTAATTGGTGTAAAAAAGAAGCTATTCCTACACAAATGGATATCAGCAGTACTATTGCAACAGCTACAATGAACAGTGGAATTTCCCGGAAAGTGGTTATCTCCAATTGAGACAAAGTGATCATTGAACTCATTCGCTACTGCTATGGGATTAATGATATTACCATCACTGCTATTAAGTTCTACAGATTTATGCTGGTCTTTAACACTGCGATTCATAATGTTATTTATAACTTTCCACTCTTTCAAGTTTTCTCGGGATTTTCTCCTAAGGTTGTTGTAGTAGTTATCACAGCAGATCCGAATTTGTTGTTCATGCAAATCCATCTTTGTTGATTTATAAATACGTTTATATCTATTTTTTAACCTAGAATTCATTAGGTGTCTATAGCATTTTTGACGCAATTTGTTTTTATATTTTATTTTATTAAGAAGAGATTTGTTCACCCAGGGCTTAAGCCTTGAAGAACTTGAAGAACTTATGTAGTTTTTTAAGGTTTTCAGAAATAAATCATAAGCCCTGGAGGCATTCTCTTCAGCGTAAACATCCACCCAGTTCTCAAAAAGTAATAAATTATTCAGTTCCAAAAACTTAATTTTGGAAATTATAGGTAAGGTCGAATTTTTAACGTGTTTCTGATGTTTTAAACCATTAAACAGAAGCCCTGTCATGCAGTGATCAGAAATTCGTCAATCAAACCACTACAAAAATTTGGTGAGATTTTCTAAAAACGACCAAGAATATGATCAATACAAGTTCCTCCGATAGGTCTAGTTAACTCATTTATGAAGGAGGTTAACCCATGATCAGCAATAAGAGCAAGATAAGAATCTGAGGCAGGACTTGAAGTTAATAAATTCAACTTGATGTCCCCTAGAATGACAAGATTGGGCGCTTTCAGGTTGCACAAAAAATTTGAAAACTCGTCATAAAACACGTTAAGAGACTGACTGTGGATATACTTGAAGTTGGAAAGATTTTTTAAATATTATGTCCTCAATGTTGGCTTAGTTGTTGCTTATCATAGTTATTACGTAACATGAAAAGATTTAGTAATACGCCACTGTATAGCGCGTCCCTATAGACGTTATCATAGACAACTTTAAAATCGATGAAGATGTAATGAATATCGATTTGGTATTTTTAGGTTTTCTCCAAGATCTCTCACAGAATGAATTGGCAAATGTTCAAGCGCGGAATTACCAGGTGTTAAACCTCTTCAATATCAAGTTGTTAACGATCGGTTTTAGAAGTCACACATACGGAATAAGACAGACCGTGCTCAGATTCCATTCCAGGCATGACCAAACATTATAGATAAGCTGATTCATGTTCCTTACAAGATCGTTTGCTCCAGCTTTGAATAGCATGGTTGTCAAGGCATCGGTTTCTGCGTATTTATTTTGAGGTAGGATACTGCTATCCTGACTTCGTTTTGGTCTGGTGGATGGAATTTATCGTGGCCTTTGTTCGAATTGAGAGCTGTGTCCCACCGGATAACAATATGTTCGTCTTCTTCACTACCATTAGCTTTTGGTCCTTTTTGGAGTCTTTAGTTTTGGTTTTGTTGTCTTAATAAGTCCAGAGATTAAGGTAATAGTTCCGAGCTCCATTTCTACTGACTAGAGATTCGGATAAATTTGTTTTCGGCTTTTCACCTTTGCTGGTACTCGTACCAACCAACCGCGGTCCGTACTTCAGTATTCATCCTATCTTGCAGTGTAGCACGAAAGTATTCATTAGGAAGATATGGGTTTCTTGTTTGCGGTTGCCTGGTGAAGCCTAAAACGTCAGAGGTGACAATTCTGATGGTTGCTTGATGATACGAGATTTTGTGGGAGATTAGGCAAACACTATCGAGAAAAGTTGTGGCAGTTTCTTGGGATTGTAGGCTTCCTCGCCGCATTTTTTCGGTTCTGTACTGCGCAGAATATTGAGAACATCGCTGGTGGTCACATTGAATAGCTATTTCAACAATATGCCGCCTTGTCGTAGCTCAAAATTAAATGCAAAGTACAGTAAGAACGTTTTAACGCAAAGATATTATAGTTTATGTTCTCACTGTGCAGAGTGAAGCTCACCTATTCTCACCGGTGAGGCTACGGTTTGAGCGTAAGGCGCATGTTTTCTGATCTGTGATCAGAATTTCGAAGCTAGTCATGTGCTCTTCTTTGCCTTTCCGTCAATTCCATGTGCTTCTAAAAATCATTTTTTTTTGACCATATTAATTTGATGGAATGTGTTTGTGAATTTCACCCCTGACGTAAAATGCACCTATAATTGCAGTCATACCTGTGTGTCGAATTTTGCCATTAGATGCGCCCCAATTTTTTTTTTTTAATAAAATGTATGCATGCATATGTATTTTGGATTGAAATAAAATTAATACCTTTTAGTGCGAATCGTGAAATCATTTAAATGTGGTTTACGGAGCCGGTTGGCAAATGTTCATCTTCAAGCCGTCTAAAGTTTCTAGCCTATAGGCATAGACCACAGGCTTAAGATAGCCCCAAAAATAAGGTGTTAGATCATTTGAGTTTTTTTCCTTTTTTTTTAAGGGGATCTGATCCGCCAACTATGGAGAGACTGCAATCTAAAATATCTTATGTAGCACAAAATCAGTATGAGGAAGTCAATTATTTCAGTGAAATTGAGAATCTCTTTGCTTGAGATTTTGCCCAGGAATAAAAATTTCTCTGAGGAAGTGTCGTCTCCTTAAAGCACTCCGCAGTTTCGTCGTCGTCTATGCAAAGACGAGATTCAGTTTCCTGAATAAGACCTATTTTGTGTAGGTGATATCGAAGGTAGCAGTGCCAGGTTAGAAATCCAGCCTTCTCATATTATCCCTTTTGAGTTGTAGGGATTCTTTTAGTTTTTTGTCGAAGGGTTTGATGGTTCTTTCAGCCTGGCGAAGACCTAGGATGTTTTCCCAATGATACTCGTATACGCACATTTTGATCTCCCAACTCTTTATTGTTAAGTTAATTGCTGGATTCGCCGAACCCGTTTCTAGCCAGTTCGATGGCTATATCATTTCCGACAACACCTTTCTGACCAGGCCAAAGTTTGTCCTTATGGGAGAGATATTGTAGCGTATTGATTCAGTGCAAGGTTGATTTGGATTCAATAAGATTAGAGCTTAATACTTTAATGGCTGCTTCATGGTCCGTTAGTATATGGATGGGGACACCTTCACTCCCTTATCGAGGGCGACTTTTTCCCATTGGTTGCGATATTCTGGTGTTTGTAAGAAATATACCATCCACCCCGGTGTTCATCTTTGATCCATCCATATACCACTTGATACCTTTAGGGTTTGAGGTGGTGTTTTTGTAGTTTCACGCTTTTCGGATAGGGATTACTATATTCAACCTTCTTCCGAATCGCGGAGTCTTAGGTTCAAGCTCGGGGATTTCGGAGATTCATTTGACCTATGTGATCTGAGTGATTAATCCCTCCTATTTGCAGTAGTCTGACCGTGATGCGAATTGCCATTTTTTGTTTTAAATTTGAGTGGTGTTAAACCAATGAAGCTTTCTTTAGCTGCTGTGGGCATATGTGAATTCCGTCGTTGATGCCGATTAATGTAAGTTTATGTATCCGCTGCAGCTGTTGTATGACAGAATTTTCTTTTCTTTTGTTCCACTATACTACTGATGAGTAGGTGATGATGGGTCGTATCATCATTGTATATACCCAATGGGCGACCTTTAGGGTTAATCTACTATACATAGGATGGCAAGCCCACACGGCTTTAGTCGCTCTAGTAGTTTTATTATTAATACATATGTGAATTCCAATTTAGTTTTTTATCGATAACCATTTCTGGACATTTTACTTTGGTTGGAGTACACAATATTTGTATCGTTATGTGATATCTCGTAATATCTCGTCAAGATTTCTCTTATGCGTTAGGGGAACAAGTATAGCTTTACTGAGTTGACTGAGAGATTTTTTCCAACACACCAGTCCTTTACTGTCCTTAGAGCAGTCTGCAACGTATAGCAGACCTCTTTAGCGTATTTACCCTTCTCTATTATGACTAAGTCGTTGTCATATCCTATTGCTTGATAGCCCAGATTACTAACTTTTACTAGTAGGTAATTCATGACCAGTGACACAAATGAGATGAGACAACACTGTCTTGTGGACAACCTTTGACGGTTGAGACAGAGATTTTAGTCTCACCGGAAGATGCAGAAATTTTCCGAATTACGAGCATTGCTCTAACCCAACGGTTAGTGGAATGGTCAATACCGTTTTCAGACATGGCTTCCAAAATGGATTCATATCCGGCACCATATCTACGAAGGCACATAGTGCGATCTACTTTTGTTATCTGTGTTATCAGATTTAGTAGAGCGCCTTACGTGTATCTTTCTTTCCTGTATGCATATTGGTGAGGGTGCAGAAGTGAATTTCTATTGAGAAGGTCTCAGATGTGTAAATCAATACGTCTCTTCATAGTTTTCAGAAAAAATGATGTAAGACTTATGGATCGATAAGATTTAAGTAGTTCACTAGGTTTATTTGGTTTGGGGATAAAAACTATGTTTAACGCCCTCCAGGTGCGTGGGATGTAATATACTGAATTGAGGTCATTCCTAAATAAGGCTAATCCAGGTGCTTTTTATGGTTTAAACTTTGTCTATGTTGAATATATTTCCAGATAGGCTGCAAATTATGTTGTTGTAGGATAAGCTGTGACTCCAGAATTGGAACACTGTGTGTTGTTTAAAAGGGTCGAGTCTGGGAAATGAACCTTTGAAAGTACCATCTTCTTTTTGTACTTAAGCTATTTGAAGAAAACTTTTTGGAGACGCGAGATTTCTGGCAATTTTTCCAGGATCTCGCAATTTTCTTGGACTTTCTCAATTCTTTATTGAAATTGGTTAAAGCGGGCTTGTATAGGTTCCGATTACCGGTGTGTTAGGATTGATAAAAAAAATTTCTCACCATTTTATGCATTTGTTCAAGTTGAGGGTTCCGCCTTGTGAGTGAGTTCAGGTACCACTTCTCTTTTAGAATTGATTTAAGTGGATTTGTTACCCCTATTATGTACATAGAAGCCGATTTTTGCTAAAAATATAATTTGAATTTATTGTTGTCTCTGCTGAAGCAGATGTTGTTGTGGGCGTTGGCATCACATCCAAGATCGAGATGCCAATTGCGACGGTGGCACAGTTCGATCAGATTCTGCACCAGAAAAGGAGGAATCGCTTCTATGTCTCCGGGGAAATAGGTTGAGGTGCACACGAACTCTTGCATTAAATTTCGCTGAGGTAGTTCGACCATCGTTGTGTCTAAATATCTGGTGTTAAAACCTGGAATGAGAATATATTTAATTTTGGACCTGATCAGTAAAGCAGCCCTTGGTCTAAAATCTTCTCGAAATTCTATTTTTCGTTCATTATTTTTGAGGCCAAATATCTTACCCTCAATAGCCCGAGGTTCTTGAATTAGTCCTAGGGCGATGTTCTCTCTTGCCTGTCGTTGATTAAAGGTATACGAGGCACCTTTAGCTTCTTTAGCAGATTTCCTTGCAAAATCTTGATTCTGGCCAATATTGTTTGCGGCTAAACGCGTTGTACCGTACCCGGTTCGGTTTGTTATCGCCTCTCCGACGTATAGGAACCTCGCCAAGGGAGTGGCCCTTTGGCCTCACTCTCGCAGCTGGAGCTGCGTTTTTTGCAGCTTAACTCCTCGGTCGAGGTACAGGAACTCTACTTTTGGGTCTATTTGTAGCTGGTTCTTGTGTGAATCGGCTCCTTGAGGGGAGCTCACGGCTCTATCGCTCTCAGCTGAAGCCGTATTAAATGTGTTGTAGCCTCTTTGACAGACTACCGGTGTTGGTTGTGTTAGAGGTAGCTGAAGTTTTTTCTGAGCTCTTTATAATGAGCCTCAGCCTTTTAGGCCGATGCTTTGCGGAAATAAATATGATGTGTGATTTTGGAAATGTATACTCTTCCACTAACATCACGTTCAGGCTTCATTTTTCCTTGATTTTTGAGAAAATTTGCAGTCGCTTCATTGGAGCAAAGAAACACGACCCTGATAGTAGATCTGTCAAAAGATGGTTTTACCTCATCGTCTCGAAGAGATTACCTTGTTACCTTGTTTCAAGGCTTGTTTGAAGCTTCTCCTTTCCGAAGGTCTTAATTTACTGTAGCTGCTAGATTTTTGAGAAATGGTCATCGAATTTACGGCTACTTTCGTGCTAAAGGATGGTACACACATCTCATTCGATATCATGCTAATTGTGTCTTCACACAAAGTGTCTGAGTCGCTCAGAAAGGATACATTCCCTTTCTCGGTTCTAATTTCAGAGTAAGAATTGGCAGCAAACATGTCATCAACAGTGGCGATTTCAGTGGAGCACTGGTGGTGGAAATAGCGATAAAACAGAGTGCGACACAAGAAATTACGTCGGTATTCGAGGGTGTCCATTGTTTGAGTGATATTAGTATCACCTATGAGTTTTAACGCACGGTTTTGATTTTGTTTTGGGAGCACGCGACCAGATGTGGGCATTGTACTCCAATTTTGGCCTTATATATTGAGGCCAGATCAGAGGGGGTAAAATATTTCTTACATCGCTTCAGGAAACCTAGACATTTCGCAGCATTTTTGGTGACATCATATATGTGGTCATTCAAGTGCCATTTATAGATAATGGCTGGGTGTTTAAATTTCGCTTTAACGACAGCAAACAGCATTGTGTTTTGGAAGCATTAAATTCCATTCTGTTGGTAGTTCCCCAATTGGTTATGCTGTTGATATCGGAATTTAATGAGCTTAGCATACGCTGCCATTCTCGTTCTACAGCCGAAGAGCAGGGCCGTGAGTCTGGGGACGATTATGAAAAGCAGAGAGTACTGTCATCAGCAAAGGAATATATTGGATTAGAAGTAGCAGTCAAGAGATCATTAATGAAAATTAAAAAGAGTGTCGGAGACATAATAGAGCCCTGGGGCACACCAGCATTTATTTTGTGACTATCAGACTTCAAACCGTCCAAGACAACTTGAATTGAACGTTGCGAAAGGTAATTTCTAATCCATTGAAAAAGAGAGTCGTCGATCCCAAATGCACTCATTTTCGACAAAAGAGCCTGATGCCAAACTCTGTCAAATGCCTTAGAAATATCAAGTGCAACTATCTTACTTTCACTAGATTGTTGTACGCTTTGGTTCCACTTTTCAGTGACACATGCCATCAAATCACCAGTGGACCTGTTGCTACGAAAACCGTACTGCCGGTCATTGAGAAGTTTTCGTGTGTTGGGAGTGTTGAGCTGGCCGCAAAGTGTGCAGCAAGCAGATTGGCCTTATCCAAAGAGCTGACAACTGGAATGTCATTGTAAATGAGCGTTGGGATGGAGGATGAGGCGGAATTTCTAATGTTTTTGACGAACGACCAACAATTTTTCTGCCTTTGGGACATTGCAGTATTTTTTGCCTCAGTTTTTGGTCGTATATTTCACACGTTTAAGAAAGGCGTTGCAGTCATTTCTGGCTCGTTTGAACTTTTTTCGGTTTTCCTCTCTCGGGTTGGTCTTGAAGGAGCGAAAAAACATTTCTCTAACCCTGACGGCCTCTTTACAGCTCGAGTCGTACCATGCCTTTTGTTTTGGTTTGATACTCTTCATCCGATGAGGAATAAAGCATCTAATTCCAAAGAGAATGGGATCTGTAATCATATCAGCAGCGGCATCCACGTCGTTACCGAGGAAGCATAACGACCAGTTAAAATTCCTAAAGAAGCTGTTAAGACCACTCCAGTTGGCTTTCTCGTATTGTCATACGGTTCTTTTAAGAATTTTTTTCTCTAACTGTGTGGTCGGTGTTCGAGAAATTAGCTGATATGACACAATGGTCCGACGAGCCTAGAGGGGAGAGCACGTCAATGGTGTACTTATCAGGGTGAGAAGTTAAAAACAAGTCCAGGATGTTGGCGGTATGACTATCAACGTCTGGTATTCGCGTGGGCTAACTTACCAGATGCGTTAAGTTGTTTTCCGCAGCGAAGATGTCAACACACCGTCCTTCGGGTGTTGTCTGTCCAGAATGTCGAAGCCACCCAGAATTGTGTATATTGAAGTCGCCCGTAATAACGATTTCAGTATGAGGATACAGGGATATAATTCTTTGATTGGAGTCAGACAGCGCATCAAACTCGTTAAAAGTCGAATTGCTGTCCAGTTTGGGGGTTCTGTAAATAAAGCAGTAGTGGATAATTTGCTTACGGAGATGGAATTTTAACCACATGAAGTTGAATTCCGGATTGGAACATGGATCACATTGTGGTCTAGTTTGGTAAGCTGCATCACTACGCAAGTAAATGGCGAGACCGCGCTGAGAGAAGAATAATGTCACAAGTTCGCTGCCAGATAGCTTCACATCAGAATGATCTGAGAGGTGTGGGCGGGGATCTACCTGTGTTTCACTAAGTGCCAAAATAGCTGGTCTGTACTTACAGACGTGGACATACGCAGAAAAGTGATTACTTTTTAGCCCGCGTATATTGGCTATGTCTACCCTGAGTTCCCTAGTCATAATCACAGACAAACACAGAAAACACAAACGCCGACTATATTAAGCAAGCCTGCGAAGTGAAAATTCTAACATTGATTTACCGGATCAAATTGTTGTAGGTGTTATGTCCTTACAACAATATGAAACAGTGAACCAACAAAATTTTCACTCACAGTCCGCTATCTATCAGTTGTTTTGGTACATGCACTCAGCCACTGCCCGTACCGTATGGTAAATACAGTAATAGTAGTGATTGAGTGCAAGCAACAGTACTTCGACCAGGAGCGGGAGAGGTGGGATACCCGCACTGTGTGATATTTTTTTTCCACTGCATTGCACTTTTTTTTTATTTATGTATTTTTTTTTGCACATGCGTGCGGTGGTGTTTTTTTGTTTCTGTTTTTTTTTTTGTTTTTGTGCAGCACACGATAATTTGCGAGTGCACTAGTTGTCTTGAGCACTCGTCGGGGGTCGACTCGGTACTCATGCCATGGTACGACGCCATGCCATAAACCGCACCAAAAGTCAATCTTGCATTGATGCTTGGCCGAACACTTGTAGATTGTGTTCATTCCAATAATGGCAGTTTTGCTTGTTGACATAGCCTCTGAGCCAAAAATTTGGCCTTGTCTGAGAAGATGATATTTTGGTCAAAATCTGGATCCTCGGCCAACATTTCCAGCGCCCAATTAACGAACTCACGGCGTCGCGTCAGCACAATCTTATACCGATGTAGGCCCAAATCCAAGAGTAAAATAAGTCAGGTTGACTCTCTGGCGATGCAAAATTCAGCTGATTGTCGCCGAATCGATATTTCCGGATCTTCTTCGGTACGGCGACTATATTTTCTTCATTTCGCACCGATCTCTGTCTGGTTGGTGGCTTAAGATCCAAAAGAGTTACTCACGCTCAAACTTTTCCACGGTGCCTGCACACTGAAGCCATGATAGCCGCAATTTCGATAGTATTTTTTAATTATTTTATATTTTTTAATAATTTGCTCACGTTCGGCAAGAGTAAAACGATGCATGATGAAATGGCAAACCATACTAAATATTTTGACAGCTGCTGAAACATAACAATTAGGAAAACTATCATTCCTATCTGGTCACCACGGTTTTTTTTACTAACTGCAAATGAATCACATCTGACCGGTTACCTACATTTCCTAAGGTTGAGCCTTACAAGTATTGTACATATCTGTTCTTCTTGTGGAGAAAATAATAACGAAAGAGAGCATTGGTTTTGCTAATATTCTGTTTACTCTGTTATCACGTGGTAAAATTTTGGATTTTATCTCTGGCCATTAAAAATTATCGTCGTTAAAGCTCATTCTCTTATTTCTTCTCTTAAAACGGAGTACAGCAAAGAAATTGTCTCTTTGGGAGTAACATACTCGTACACGTATACTCACATTTCAATCTGAGCACTTCTTCGGGTAGTAGGAGCTTCCTGCAACTAAGTGGTTTGAGTCAGTGATGGCGCCTTGTAAGGTTTGGAGACATCGAGATCGTTCGTCCTCTTAGAGATTATAAAGGTTTGAAATTATGTGATTACGGTGAGATGAAGCGCAAACATGGACATTGCTACTACTAGTTTCGAAAATACCGAAGATACCGTTGCTTGGCCAGTAAATAGTTCATTTCCCATTCCAAAGATCTCACTCAGTGAAGACAAATAAAATTAGACTAAGTTTATTAAGCAGTTTTTGCAATTCTACTTAACTTAAACTTAATGACAAGTATGCTAGATCTTGCGTATACGAGGAGTTCTTCATTGAATTAATATCCTAACTGGTTACGGTTTCAAAAACATGATGCATTCCTTTGCAATCGGCTGTTGCAATGCGTGCGACTAGATGGCAATTTCTAATCCATGTGGATGGAGTTTGGTGGAATTATTTCAAAAAAATGTGTCGCTAATGTAGACCATGGTATTGTATTAAAAATTTTTTGGGGGGCTACGAATCCTTAATCTCCATGCTTTGAAGCAGCTGACTTGGCCTTATTTAATTTTTGTTATATCTTATTTTCAGACGTCATCTGGGGCTTTCCTAATTCTAAAGAGAGAAAATTCCATTTCCCTTAATGAATCAGTCGACGATGAAGATTTTTCGCTAAAAACCTAAAGTACAATATCCAAAAGAATCTTAGAGCATTCAAAGGAATCATCATTTCCAACATTTTTCAATAACAAAAACAACAACAAACAAAACAAGAGAAACAACTAAATCATCTCGACTACCTTGATGATAATGATAGTTTGCGCAATGCAAGTGGCAGCAATGCAAAGACCATTACGGCAGGCGCAATATCACTTTTCTTTCGCCACTCTCTAGAAACTGACTTAGCACGCGATCTTAAGGCGCCCGAGGACATCATTACATGAAATACAACATTAATGAATCACTAAAGGTAATCTTAGCAAGCAAGTGTACGCGTGTACTCGAAGTTGTATACAAACACCGTATGTACGAATCTATACCTCAAGTATCCATTGCATCTTCTGCCAAGGCCGGTAGCCAGGTAATGACTTCTAGTTGTCCTTCCATGCAAGTATGTGTATTAGGTAACATCTCCATAGACACTCACAGCCCAGCTTAGATTGAGAGACTGGAGGGCTTTCGCATTTGCATGTGGAAAATTGCTTAATTGAATTATACGAATATACGTTAAAGTTACATCCACTACGGGTAAACTCCTCAGGCAAGCTCAATAAATCACTTTCAATGTTTCAAGAAATGTGATAAGTTTTCGACCCCCAGAGTAGGACATGCACAACGAGTACTTGGCCGGTGGAGATTGACACATAGCTGGCACTGTTCCAAGGGCAAAATTTCTCCAATTAGTTGTGGTATTGTTGTTGAGAGATTTTCATGTCGATCCCGGGCCTGCATTTTGCAATTTAGTTTTAATCATCAATCAAACGTCAGTCGGCTTGAGCACCTTTCGCGAACTTTTTTTTAAGCGGAAGTGCTAGTTAAAGTCAGGTCCTATGGATGGGAAAACGATTTATCATACGCCATAAATGAGTGTTCTTTCTTTGAGCGGGATTTATAGCCGTCATACCAAAAATTGTATGGAAGCCGTCATGACGAATTTGTCAGTTCTGTGTTGTGTCCAGATGTGAATAACATTTTATGTCATGCTTTCGATATAACAGCTTCAAATGTTAAGGGTTAATTGAAGGTGATGCTTTACAGCTTTGAATAGTAATAGATAATTTGGGGTTACAGGTGAGCATTTTGAACGTGTCTAAGATCAGGAAAGAAGAAAATGCATGGCATACGTGATGCCTTGGCCCTTGTGCTGACATGAAGATCACAATGTCCTTGCTTTCAATTAGGAGAATCGAAGTATTTGTATCATTTGTTGCTTGTAGGAAATTTGAGGAGCCTTTTGACCAGTACTTTGGACAAATTTTAATGACTTTCGAAGAAAAAGTCTGTGAATTGAGTTTTCTTCTGGTGGAAAGTGCAGGGCAATTACATAACAGATGCGCTGAATGTGTGATGTGATTTTTGTCTCACTGATTTTATTAAAACCGCAGTGATAATACGCACTAAATTGCTGATGACTTTTAGTGTGTTTCAGGCGAAGTTTAGGGTAGATCTGACGGGTTAAGTTGCGGTTAAGTTGTTATTTCCTCGTCTAGTTTACTCGTTAGCATGAATTAAAATGTAGTGAGTGGTATCTCTAGAAATTGATATCTAGGGCTATGTGTGACTAGATATCCAGCAGTTGTAGATTTGAAGTCTTTCTCCTTGAAAGATTTTATTGCTAGATTTCACATTTCACATAATCACAGTTAAGAAGATCCTTGTAAACTGCCAAACATTCTCAAACACATACACCGCTTTTTATTTCTGGGTTCGTTTTAAGCAACTAGTGTGTGAATGGATTTTGTCTTCGCCATTGAAGTCTCGTGCGAAAATGCCATTGTTGCACGTGGTCAATTGCAATTGGCATCATTCCCCGATACCATCTGCCATTAAATGTTTGTCCATTCCCGACTAGGGTTCTGTTCTGCTTGTATACACAAACATGAAAATGAGCTTCATTCCTGGCGATAATTTTGAAAAACTCAGTGTATAGTACACTTTACTGTTTATGGTCTGTAGCCCTGAGATGTTGAGTTACGAGTAGTTAAGTTTTCTAGGCATGAGGATGGACAATTTTCGTGATCTTTTCTGATGGACGGCCGGGACGAACACCTGCAGATGGTCTGACAACAGTAATCAACGCAGTCTCCATAAATTGCTCGATTATTCCTTTCGTAGTTGATGCAGTTGGATATAATACCAAAAATGACTCGTGTCCTTACGGGCTGCCTTGAACATTCATATTGACATTCTTTATTCAGTGCTGTCATATGGCCGGGAGTATTGCCCATCTTCATTCATGTTATTATAGGACTCATTCTGTCTGTCATTTATTGCTGCCAGTTGACAGGTCATCATAAGCCTATAAGCGCCCGACTGCGATTCTAAAATAAAAATTCCTTGGTAATCCTTGCCCCCGTTGATATTTCTTTCGGTGATATTACTTTGATATTACTTTCTTTCCGGTGACTGCTTAATAGAAGACGCTAAAATGTTTATGCCAAAAGCTCATAGTGTGGCTATCTACGAATACCGCTTCAAGGAGGGAGTCATTGTGGCTAAAAAGGATTTCCATGCTCCAAAACACCCAGAATTGGAGATCATTCCCAATCTACATGTCATCAAGACATTGCAGTCACTGCATTCTCGCGGATTAGTCAGGGAACAGTTTGCATGGAGGCATTACTACTGGCATTTGACCAATGAAGGTATTGAGTACCTAAGGACATACTTGCATTTGCCACCTGATATTGTGCCCGCAACTCTGAAACGCCCAGCCAGGTCTGAGACCGCTCGTCCACGACCAGCTGTTGGTGCTGGTCTTCGTGGTGATTCCACAAAGACTGGCGAAGATCGCTCTGCATACAGACGTGCCCCAGGTGGTGCCGACAAGAAGGGTGATGTTGGCGTTGGAGCTGCTGATGTCGAATTCCGTGGCGGATTCGGACGTGGTTCTCGACCACAATAGTTTTTACTAAAAATAAAATCAATATTTTCTCTTTACATTTTGTCAGATATATCAACCTAGATGGTATTTCTCGCTGTCTAGCTGCTGTTGATGGTGCCGGACTCGCCGATGGATTTGCTGGCTCTGTTGTCACTGGTCTTCTTGATTTGGTAAAAGCGATGAGTCTTTGTGTGAGGTTAAACAATATTCAGTTAGCAAGGGGTATCGCGAACTCAATCAAATTATTTTGTTGGTTTGCTGGAGTTTGGAATATTCGGATCAGAAGCTTGAATATAATGAGAAAATAGCCCAAGTCTATGTGTTCTTCCCGTTTGGGAACCGTTTTCAGAAGTCCTAAAGGTTTGGTTATGTGTACGCACTTTCTGATTGTGTTTTACATTGGAGTCGTCTTGGTGGATGTTTAGGTAATGCTTGTGCAATATCTTGTAATGTGTTTGAAAACAAGTAAAGAAGATTTATATTGACAAATTTAGCGTTACTGCCACCACATCAATATTCATATAAGCGTTGTTTCTGTAGCGGAAATCAGACTTTCTCATGCCAAATTTCTTACCTTAAAAGCAAATCTATTTCTATTTCCCCAAGGAACCGAAGCTATAAAGAATATTCTGACATCACCATCACCATTCACTGCCACGTCAGACCATATGGACTGACAATTGTCATGCTGCAATTGCCAAGCATTTTAAAGGCGGGTACATGTAATTTGCCAGACAAATATAATGCAAATGTTTTAAGAAATTTAAATTTTTGATTGTTAGTAGGTATATACTGTCAGTCCATATGGTCTGTCATATCGTTTTTGGTATTTAAAGGTCAATAAGGACTGACATTAAAATTCCGAATACATTTTGGTAGTAAGTTTATTTAACAAAAAATATACGAAGTTTAAAAATAAACCTTATTTCTGACTTTCCTCAAAACAGGTTATACATATGAAAGGCCTTGTCTCACACTATTTGCAGTATGTTGGAACTAATTTAGTTTCTCTCCTGGCATATTCTCTTCCGTACTCTTCCGTGAGCTTTTTGTAACTGCAGTATCGCCCAAGAGTCCTAAAAAAACATTAATATGCTGCAATTATGCTATTTTAGCTATAAATTGAGGTTACCTTTTTTGTTTCCTTCCTTCAGTTTCAACACTTTCTTCTACGAGTATATAATGACATTTTGTATGTGCCTTCGTTATATTAGAGTCCTCAATATCTAATAATTGGTACACCAGTTGAGTTCGAAATTCAAGTAAGATAATTCTACGTTTAGTAATTGCTTTATGCACCAATTATGTATTGGAACAGCAGTTCCAAGTAACAAATCATTAGGAACTTTATGGTACAATCTATCAGACTTGCGGAGAGTGCAGTGGTACGACGATAATTGATCAGCCAAGTCGATGCCTCCTTTTATTTTATTGTACTCATAAACCATATGAGATTTGAAAATTTTTTCATCTTTGAAGTTTCTTTTGGCAGTATTCACCATCTTTGCTGTGTTTTACCACGTATACATCTCTTTTAGTTTTCCACTTCATTACCATAACGCCTTGAAAATTTTCTAATTTTGCATTAATCACATCTTTGGGAAATTTTACTCTATTTTTTCTAAAAGTTCCTACGGAGTGAGTATTGGGTTTAAGTAATTCTTAAATTAAACTCAATGATGTATAATAGTTATCAGTACATAATAACCTTCCTTTATCAAGCTATGGATTACTTAGTTTCATTACAGTAAGAGTGGTCTTATCTTTATATTGAGGATATTGTGAAGACTGTCCGCAATAAAAATCTATTGTGTAAGGGTACCCACATTCATCACATAGTTTAAAAACTTTAATTCCAAATTTATGTGTCTTACCGGGCAAATATTGGCGGAAAGATAAACGTCCTCGCCAAGGAATCATTGATTCATCGATGGCTAAATTTTGGCCTGAATTTTTTATTTTTGCGAAATTATTACACAACATATTTATCAAAGGTCTTAATTTTCTAAGCCGGTCCTTGTTTGTAAGATATTCATTATCTGAAAAGTGCCAGAATCGAAGGAGAAGTTGAAATCTATTTCGCGTCATAATTTTCGACACAAATCTTTTAAAAATTTTCTGTTGCGACCTGTACAACTCCATTGCAGGTAACCACATCCAAAATTTGATGCCTATAATTTTTTTCATTTCATTTCATTTATTTCATTTCGTTTTTATTCGGCTGCTTCTCTTAATTTGATTATTATTTATATATTGTACAACATTATTATTAGTTTTTTTTACCATCAAATCGATAATATCATCCGTTATAAATAACTGAGAGTAATCCAAAGACTTCCGGGTTGAAATACACAAGCTGTGAAAATGTTTGCCATCAGTAAAAGTGAAATTTATTTGGATCCCTGCACAAGGTCCCCAGGAATTATTAGATCGGCTTCTAATTCTGAATCTAAATTTGATTCATTTTCGTTATTTCCTGAATTTTCCTCTTCACTAATTGATCCACTTTTTAAATCATCCAAATTGCAGTGATCACATTTCGTTTCACTATCACTATCTGAACCTTGTAAAATTGTTAATAGTTGTTCAGTTATTAAACACTGCTTGGATGTTGATGGAAACATGTTTACAGGAATTCGATTAATACAGGTAAAATTATAAAATACTATCAATGAGTGATTACCCTTCAAGCCAATAACGTAAAATAAAATACTGACTTTGTTCTTACTACTTGGAATAGGAATGAGTTAAGAAAAGGAATAACGGGACTAAGATAAAGGAAAACGTAAAAAGGAACAACTCCCAGTATATTATTACATGAACACAAAACATTATCTAATAGAACAACAATAATTTTCAAAGGCAAGGCGTCCAGTCCACATGGCCTGCCAGTTACAATGAAAGGAGATTTCATGTCAGGCCATATGGACTTACGCGGCATGTTTGACTATTATAGTTCGTGAATTTGTATTTGGCAGTGAATGGGGAAGATGGCTTACCCAATTTTTTGGGCAAAAAGTTTACGCTGTAAAGATAAGCACTTACTTAAGTTATTAACACATTTATCTGTTGTCCGCTCAAAATCAAGGCACCTTTCACAGATAACTAGGATTTGTAGTCAAATTGAATCAGAAGTATGTCAAGAAGTAAAGCGATTTTGCAATTTCCTGGCTTTCATTTTAAATAACCACTGACAAATTCCACATTTTATATTTTCTTCCGATTACTTCATTACAAAAACCAGCTTTAGAAATTGCTTCTTAATCCCCGGGATTTACTGGTCGCAAAAGCCTCTGAAATCTTTAAACATCATTGAAAATGCCATTTATAAATTTTATGACCGCCATCAATGCCATTTTTCAAAGCTAAGTTGACACTCCGATAGTGAAAAACCAAAGTCTTGTCTCCGACTTCACAACTATGTAAAAAATATAACCATGTTTACTTGATTTCGAAGTAATTGGGAAAACGCCTGATGGGATTAAGACAAATTGTCGTGAAAACATACATATCTCTTTGGCGAGTCGTTATCGAACCAGTATACTCGACGATAACACCATTTTCGCCTCTTTTCCGATTCATTTCTCCTTTCCAATGCTGCTAAACTGGCATTGCAAAACATTGGCATACGAGTACTCTTACTCGTCTAAATATTCATATGTATTCATACTCACATTAATCATGCCCATGTCAATAGCTGGCCATGGGGGCTTGGGCCGTACCCAGAAATAAACGTATCACCAATTTAATTAGCCGCAGCGTACCACGCGGTCCTATGCAAATCTATCCGCGTTAACTAAGCCAGTCTTAGGCTTAATTTATAGCACACGATCGGCAAGGAATAGAGAAAATCACAAAACACTCGGCCCGAACAAATATTTTCATTTATGGATTCATTTATGCAAATTGGATTCGTTTCATGGAGTTTCATGGAGCACTCGTCGAGTGCAAGATCATCGAATGCGACAGCCGCAATCGAGAATCGATCAAATCAAGTCGCTCGTATGAATACCCGCACGGATACGAGTATCTGGAAACCGGTCGATGGTAAAAACGATCGTGAGTAGACTGGAGTTTCTATTGGTGATCAATCGATCACCATGAGTGGCGCAGATCAATAATTGGGAGCACGCGTCAAATGAACGAGTAGTTGGAGCGCGCTTGGTAATTTTCCCTCCCACATTGGTTGCAGATTGTCACTGCTGCAACCACAGAGGAGGAGAAGCCTGATTAATGGCTAGTTGACTTCAACATACGAGTACTACTTATACTACAGCTACAGAATTACCAGAACATAATCTGTCACTGATCGTGCTTTTCCACTAGGATCGTGGAAACTTTGTGTACTTATGGGGAATTAATATGACTATTTGCATCGATTAATGGTTATTGGCAGTTGAATTCGATTGTCAGGTGTGGGCATATACAATTCAAGATAATGTCTGTGATGTTATCGATCACTTTCCGATTTATTCGAAGCTACTTCTCTAATATATTTATTGACATCATTTGCCACATTTATCTAATAAAGGTTATTGTCTTATTACATTGTAGTGGTTGTATGAAGGTGTTGATGGAAGTCATAACCTATATTTGTGAAAAAAATTGTATTGCCATACCTTGTTGTTAACATAGTAGGATACCATAAGAAAACTCGCTTGTAAAGGAATTTTTATTAATGACTGTGTTTCTTAACCTTTCGATCATTGGAGTTCTGATTGAATAGAAACATTGATTCATAGGAATGTAATTAATTCTATCTGTGGGGGTCGTTCTCATGGTTTACAGTCACACAAAGAATTTGAACAATATATTTGCAGATTTGGTGAATAATGAAGTTAGTGCTAGTCATGACTGTTTTCCTTATACTTTTTTTTTGCAATATCTCAATCGTTATTCATCATGAAGCTTTAAAGTATTTGTGGTATCACCAAAGTAGGTAACTCGCTTTCTTCAACTTTCTACATCCTACTCCACCCTGTCGTTCGATACTCTCATATTTTCTCCTTGAGGTGCAGCATACGATCCATGACGGTACTCAACCTAGCTTAATGATATATATTCTGACTCCTTTTATGCGTCTTCGTGCCTAGCCAGCATCTGTTTGGTTCCTAATGATATATGTTCGGTTCACGCTTTTCGACCGGTCTGGGTCACCTCGTACAAATAGCGCTCTGTATTCGACATTTTGGCGTCAATGCATACTTGTCAGTTAATACATATTCGTCCTTATTTTGGATGTAACCAAACCACTGCCAAGGTTTTTCTATAGTATAATCGCGACTATACGTTTCTGATCCCTTTTCTTGAAAAAGTGTTTCGGCAACGATTCTCTAAAGAAAACGGTCGTTTACCAGTAGCATGAGCGGTTCAAAAGTGGTCGTGAGTCAATCGAAGATGATGAACGCAGTGGCAGAGTATCGACATCGAAAACCGACAAAAACATTGATGGAGTAAAAGAAATATTGGTCAATAACCGCAAGTTAACCATCAGAGAGATAGCGGAGGACTTGAACATTGCCTATGGATCCGTCCAAGACATTTTGGTTAATGATTTGGGTTTCCGTCGTGCAGCAGCAAAGTTGGTGCCAAAAGACCTCAATTTCATGCAAAAAAGAGACCGTGTTGACGTCGCAAAAGAGATGATTTGCGAAGCTGAATCCGATCCCACATTCATCAAAAGGATCATTGCTGGAGACGAGACGTCTGGAGATGAGTACGACACGCAATCCAGGCATCAGGGAAGTGAATGGTGTTCACCAAACAACTGAGTCGATACCAAAAAAACCACGTCGTTTTCAGTCAAAAAAGAAGGCAATGCTCACGGTTTTCATGGATTACAACTGTGTAGTGCATCATGAATTTTTGCCAGAAGGCCAGACAGTAATCAAAGAGTATTATTTGACCGTTATGAGACGTTTGCGTGAAGCAATTGGCCGAAAGAGACCAGAATTTTGGGATTTGCACCATGATAACGCACCGTCGCACAGTGGGATGAGTGTATGGGGAAAACGGCGAAATTAATTTCTTTTGTTTTAATGACTGAAATCAAATTATTTTACATGTTTTCACTTATTACATAGAAATATCTACGCTATAAACTGAAAAGTACATATATAAACCAGCAATAAATGCCCCGCCCAGCATAATTCAGAATATAAGTGTGATTATGATTTTACAAATGTTTCTTAATTTTTATTTTTATTTTCAGTAACAAATTTTAAATTTCAATAAACGTTCTATAATACGTGATTAATAACAATAACAAATAAAAAATAATAATAAATTAATCACTATCGCGTTCAAGTCAATATTAACTGGTAATGTTAAAACTTCTAAATTATTCTTGAGTAGATATTGATCAATATCTGGGTCAGTATCTATGGATACATGGTTTTCGTTTCTTTCTTTCAATAGTTTCACAAACCTCTCTACATTAATTTCACGACCAGTTGCAATTGTCCTTAATATAATTCCGAAATTTCGTTTATACCTGTTATTGTCACTATTTTCGTGTCCTGTGTCCTGAACTCCCATCAAAGCCCCATTTGCACACGAGATCGAACGAAGAGCTGGTACTCTGTAAAGATGACAGATTTTCCTTGAAAATTTCAACAATGCTTTTTGATGTTCAAAAGGGATTGAAGGTTGATTTCATTTTTTTAATTTAATTAATGGATACCGTTGATGACAGAACGTAGAAGAGCGTACTTTCTCTTTGACAAATTCAAGTCCAAGTACAATGCTAGGCTTTGCTGCAAAGTTAAAGTCTTATCAGATTTTTGCGGAGAATTCGATAAACGACTACCCATTTTTGCAGCATAGTTAAGCCCCTCTGTACTGTGCTGCGAAGTTAGTTCCTGAACCTGACGTTTTTTCGTACGTTCGCTACACCCTTCAAAGCTTTTTGATGGTCTTCATCTACTTGTCCCTGGTTGACTTGGATTATTAAATTCATTTACACGACTAAACATATTAACTGTCAATGGCAAATTAAGACTGAGCCATCGTTCATTAACTTGTATGAATTTGTCCCGTTTCCTTTGACAACTTTCCCATTTTTGCCTCAGTTTAAGACAAAAATACTTAGAAGATTTGTGAATTTGAAGTTCAATATCTTCAGTTAACTCTTGCAAGCCCAGCAGATCATTAATTTTTGCAGTTACAGCTAGTAGTTTCACTGACTTTTCACTTTCAAGCCAAGTTTGCAGCAGGTATCCATTTTTGATTGATGGAGTTGAGCCTACAAAAATGTCAATAATTAAAAAAGTGCAAATTTGCGCAAAGTTTCTTTCATGATTAAGTTAACAGATATACAGATCATCACAAAATAAGAAAGATCTCAAGGGGGGTATTTGGGGTATTTTAGAAAACCTTACTTAAACCAGAAATTTCCATTTTTTTTAAATTCTAATTAGACTTGCACTTCTCACTTCATATTAAAAAAAATCACGAAATAAACACAATTTTTTACAGCAGTAAATGATTTTCCATACCTTGATCAATATTATTAGCCATGGTTTAATAATACTTTATCCGCACAATTTAAGAAAGCACCAAATTAAAATTATATAATAAAAACACGTTTTAAAACTTTCTGCGCAAATATGTGCACTTGTCACTGTTTGTGGCCCTGTAACTGTTACACCAGTTCAAAATTCCAAATAATTTTAATGCACTTACAACAAATATATATTAAAGATAATTTACCAATCACTCAAAAGTACCGCTAAAATAGTTGTATTTTTTATTTTTTGCTATGGGTCGTCCCACTGTGCGTCGCACAGTGCCATCATTATTCGTAATTTTTTGACGAAAAATGCAACAAATACCATCCAACAGCCACCGAATTCACCTGATTTGGAAGTAATGGAAAAATCTCAGGAAGCACTAATGGACATACCGAAAACCAAATATAAAAAAATGTTTCGAGGATTGGATCAAGCGCTGGCATAAGTGTGTTGCAGTCGATGGGGATTACTTTGAAGGGGACAATATAGATTTAGATGAATAAACTTGTATTTTTAATTTTTTTTTTTGATCAAGGTTGTATGCAAAACCGAATTTATCTCTGCCATTTGGTGAAAATCCACGATTCCGTGCGAAAGCGAGCAAATATAAGCATGAACAAGATCTTTTAGACAAATTAAAAGTCTTGATAAAATTCTCTTAATTTTGTTGAAAAGTGCTCTGAAAAATAATACCAAAAACTGGCTTTAATAAAACCCATCAGGCGAATGATTCTCCTGGATAGGGCATGAACAGGCATAGCGGAGATCTGTAATCGTTCTGTACCAGACTGAATTTGTAAGATTCTGCGGAAAGAACTCTAGTTTCTGCTGCCTTGTTTGACTTTAGCGTTTCAGTTGTGAAAATGATTCCATCTCCATTAATGGGAGGCATAATATAATTTTTAGAATAGTGGGCTTCAGAAAAATAGCAGTGGACCCACCATGCAATGGTTATCAAAAGGTGCTCATCAGAAACCAGAAACCTATACACGAACTTGCAGTCACGTATGCATACTGTTTCTTCAGATAGCATTTTTTTGTTAGTTTTAGTTTTAAATGCATTTTATTTACTTAATCATTAACTCTTACATACTAACAAAAAAATGCTTAAATGCTAGCTTAAAATTACTTAACAATCTTATACTAACTTACTGGCCCCACACAGGCGCTCTAAGCTACTCTTAATTCTTATAACTATGTCTTTCGACTTTATTTACATTTTGCTTAGAACTATTTATATTGAATACTTAAGGCTAAGAAAAAATATTTGTTAAGAAAAACTTAGCATATGGACATAATTTTTTATTTTTTATAAAAACTTAGTATCTAACTTAAAATAAACCTTAGCCTACCTAACCTAAATGCACAATACACACATAAACACACATAGACATTATACACAATCATATACATATATCAGTATACACTTTTGTATACACTGATATATGTATATGTTTCTTAAATGCTAACCTAAACCTATGTAAGCTGGCCATCGCTATTTACTGAGCAAATAGATTGGTCAGCTCTGCCTCATTAGTGAGGCTGGTCCGTAATTGACGGAAACGACGACGAAACATCTTTCCCATCATTCAACCACCAGAAATGCTGGTGCTGCCGAACGACATCCCTCTTATCGCGATTCCCCACCGCCCTACTGAACCTGAGGCGATCCACACTGCCGTGTGCGACGTCTCTGCTGTAGTTGAGTCGCCTGTCCCCAGCTGTCCGAGCGACATGGAAGATTAACGGCACCGCTGATCTTTCCTGGATCAACCCTATCTGATCTAGGTAGAGGAATGCTTCCGGTGGAACGAAGCCGTCAGAGCGCACACTCTCGTGGTAAAGGTAATTAGGGTAGTAAGCCCCAGATATCGGGTTATTCGTCGAAGTCATTGCTCTTGCAATGTGCCTTCGAGTCAGCTTAATTACGAAATTGTCCACTCGTATTAAGTTCGCCCTATTGTAAAGGACCTCATTAGGATAAAATTTCTTGTACTCCGACTCTGGTGTTCTGTACAAGCGAAGACAAGCCCTAAGACAAGCCCTCTCAAACACCCGAATCTTTTCCATTAAGCTTGCTCTTACATTGAACCAAACAGGACAACCAAATACCAGCATGGGCCTGATAAGGGCCATATAGCAGATTACCTTTACCCTCGCATCGAGTTGGCTGCTATAAAACAGTCTCTTTGTAAGGGCAAAAGCACCTTTAGCTCTGGCCAGAGCAGCATCTACATTTTTGCCAAAATACAGAAACTGATCCAGCCAGATTCCAAGGTATCTGACTACATTTCGACAGGCAAGAGGTTGTCCGCGTTGTCCAATGATAGAGAACTTTCGCCAATTTTTTCTGGTATACCTAGAGGCTCCAGACAACGGCGTCCTAAAGAGAATGGTTTCCGACTTCTGAAAGTTGATTTTCAACTTCCAGTCATCGCAAAATCGTCTTATCTTATCGAAGTCACGCTGCAAGAGAGTATTAATGACCTCGATTTTTGGACCTGTTCTGTATGCTACCACATCGTCTGCGTACGCAATAGTATGGGGAAGTGAACCTATCAAGTCGCTTGTATAAATGTTAAATAGGATCGGCGAATTGACCGCGCCTTGCTGAAGACCATTTTTAATTTGAAATATTCCAACAGAAGTCACATCGCCATTTTTCACGATGAACTGTCTGTTGTTTAGCATATTATAAAGAATGTACAAGAGTGGTTTACTGATCCCCAGCCTAGTCAGCTTATAGAAAAGACCCTCTAACCATACGGTGTCGAAGGCCTTCTCCAAGTCAACAAGGCAGGCACCAGTGCACTGTTTCTTGCCTTTGTTCCATTGGATATCAGAAACCAGTTTAGACGCGGCATGTGAGATATCATGTCCCGCCTTAAAACCGAATTGATTATCCGGAACTATATGTTTGTCCTCAACCCACCTAGACAGAGCTCTATTGATTACTTTCTCAAAAACCTTACTGATATTCGGAAGGAGAATTATCGACCGGAGATTCGCCGGATTGGATATATCCTTTCCCTTTTTGGGGATAGGTTGAACCACCGCCGTTATCCAATGCGCTGGATAATGTGCATTATTCATTGCATTATTAAACAGGGTGGTGTAGATGTCCACCGCTTCTAGAGGATGATGTCGAAGCACGATATTCGGAATACCATCGGTCCCCACTGATTTCTTTGCTCTGATTGTGTCGAAGTTCTCATGGAGTCCTTCCTTCGAAACGAACGGGGGTAGGCCACCCTCTCTGGCAATGACGTTATTTGCCATATTTTCGTCGCTAAACCGGGTGAAACCAGAGCCCTCGGATCGCCAGTTCTCCATTTTATTTCGAACGCAGAAGTCGTGCACAAAGACGCGACTGTCCAGGTCGTAATTAGGGCCAATGGTGTGAGTGGCCTTGTATACTTCCTGGAAAGTCGCCCCTATGGTCTCAACCTTCTCCTGTGGATCCTCGATCACAAAGAAGTCGTCATCATCAGCGGCCTCATTTGGATCAATGCCTGCTATTGTCAGTAACCGTTCGTTGTCTGTTCTCCGGGCTATTTTAAGACACTGAAGGTCGTTTTGATTTTTTCTCCGAAATAGTTTATTTATTTGCGGAAACATATTCGGGTTGCTGGTGTTTACAGCCCGAACCTTGTTGTTCCAATACAAACTTACAGAAATTCTGTAAATTTCTTTTATTAGCGTTTGAATATTTTTAATCGACGCCTTCAGTGTCCTAATCTCAGGGTCTTGTCGGTCAGTTAACTGTCTGTACAAGTTTTTAAGTCTTGTCAGAAGTCTACTTTTCTGTCGGTGCAGTGCGTCAATAGTAGGATTGCGGAACAGGTCTTCGTTAGTCGTGCGTCGATACCGCGGTATTGTAGTGTCCATAGTTTGTTTAATTGTCTCGTCCATTTGTTTTAGGTAATTGTCGATCTCCTCGTTTGACAAATTCCTATTGGACGGTGGGTGGAGCGCGTTCGAGGAGAGCGCTCTTGTCAAGGTTGCGGAGAAGCGTGTCCATCGAGTTTTACTGTAGTTGTAAGAATATCTTTGGACAAACTCCTCCAATTCCGCGATTTCGTTGGGAACTGTAATTTCGGTGCTAAAACCGCAATGGTCGCTGTCATACACAAATGTGCGCAGACAGTTTAGCGTTTGTGAATTCGTACCTGTCAGTCGTATACGTTCGTCGTACAGCAATAAATCCAAATAAGACCCGCCTCTGGGAAACGACGGGTTATCCGTCGCTTTAAGACCGAGTCTGCACATGACATCGTGCTGACCCCACCAATCGAGTAGTAGGTTCCCTCTAGTATTTGGCAAATTATTTCCCCAATCTCTGTGTCTAGCGTTGAAATCCCCGCCGATTATAAAATAATTCTCCCTCGATTCCAGCCTCAGAAGTCGAAAAAGCGTGTCGAGCTCTGTAATGAATAGGGTGGATTGTGAAGTATCAGGTGCATAAACAGAGGCCAAGTACAGCCGCTTTCCACTGCGGAGCGGGATGTAAACGACGACTGCCTCCAACACCCGGAACCTGCGCAACACGCCCTTGAACACTCTGTGAAATTTTATACCTTCTTTAATGAAGATCGCGACACCGCCTCCACGTTTGGATCTGGGCCGGTTTCTTCTTCTAACGATATAATTATTGTACTCCAGTTTGTGCTTATCGGTTAGCTTGGTTTCGCTAGCGAAAAGCACATCAGGAGTTTGGTCTTGCAGCAATTTAAACATCGCGGCTCTTCGTTCGATCCTAATCAGTGAATTAACATTCACCGCAAGGACCTTCAAAGTTTGCTCCACCATGTGCGTACCCATTACGGCATGTGTTGCGTTAAGCCCGGCAGCAGCGCGTAGATCTGGTCCACCCGCTTGGCCTGTTCTTGCACCTGCTTTTGCAGCTGAGCCATCTGCCCTTGGATTGCGAGCAAGATGGTCAGCATGTTAGGTGCAGCTTCCGTTGTTCTCGGCGTTGGCGCCTGAGAAGCAACAGTCGCTTGCTGTACCGTAGTCCCCCTACCTGACGCCATTTGGGCGTAGGAAATTTGGGACGTGACGGCTGGTGTTTGGAATCTAACAGGTGAACGTTTGACCTCCACCTTCTGCTGCTGAGCCATTTTTGCTTTTTTTATGTCGGCGAACTTAGGACAACCCCGATAGTTTGCGGTGTGTCCTACGTTCCCACATAACACGCACGAGAGCTGCGTCCTATCGGATGCTCCGTCCCTACCTAGAGCACACTCCTCGGAACTGTGGTTCTTTGCGCACTTCACGCATCGAGGCTGCATTTGGCAGTTCGACGCGGCGTGCCCGAACCTTTGGCAGCGAACGCATTGTAAAACGCCTTCGCTCCTTTTTAATTTTTCCCAGTGAATCACCTGGTAGTCTAGGACATTGATACTCCTTAGACTATCCAGACGACTTTCGGGACTGAGCTGCACCAGGAAGAACGGCAGACTCCGTTTCTCCCGCCTGGCTCTAGCTGTGGTAAATGGCTTTACCCCTACAAACTTGAGTCCTTCGCACTCCTTTTCTTTGAGCAGTGCCAGGATCTCCACAGGATCAGAAGACGGTTCCAACCCCTTCAGCAGCATCGGTTGCCGCTTTTCACACTTCGGTGTGAATGAGTAGTGCTCCGTCGTCGTTTCCTTTAGGAGCTCTTTAACTTTCGCGTAGCCCTCCACTGTATTACAGTGGATGGCATGGCGATCGTTCCCCAATCTCTTAATATTGAAATTATTACCAATGACCAACTTACACAGGTCCTTGGTAGCATTTACCTCTAATTTAAAGGTGTTGATAGGATGCACCTTCTCCTTCTTCTTTTGCTGCTGCTGTTGGTGTTGTTTCTGCTGCTGCTGTTGTTTCTGTGGCTGCTGTTTTTGTTGTTTCTGCTGCTGCAGTTTAGTCTGCTGTAGTGGTTGTTTCTGCTGCTGCTGTTTTTGTTGTTGATGCAGTTGTTGTTGCTGCTTTTGTGGTTTTTTTTGTTGGGCGCTTTCTACCTGTGCTTGCTCCCACTGCCTGCGTGCAGTTTGCATTAGCTTACAAGCCAGCATTTTTTCTTGCAGCTTTTCAATGCTGCTGCTAATGTCTTTAATCATTTCATCCTCATCTTCCGATTCGGATGACGCTAGGGAAGCAAAGTTATTATTGCCCCCTTCATAATGATCATCATCTTCTGTACATTCACTCTTTTTTTCGTTAGATTAGGAGGGGTTCTCAAACTCCTCCTCCTTTTAATTGCTTTCGCAACGTCACCGGCAACACCATTGTTGCCTTTTCCAACTCCCGTTATGGGAAGAGCGGAGCGCTCTCCACCATCCATCACGTTATTTGATTTATTGTTTTTGTTTTTTTTTTATCACAATTTGTTTTCTACTTACGAGAAAAAAAAAAGAAAAAAGAAAACAGAAGTTCCAAAGTTTGACTAGGATCGAACCCGTAACCCGTATCCCACGTTTCGATGGCCGACGCCGTTAGCCACTGGGATACCGAGGGGATTGATTTTATTGCAACTAATTGTCTTTAAATGGCACTGGATCACAATTTATTTATTTACTTATGTAAAAGCCGAACACGTCAACACGTCTGTCCACTGTCGAGGTCTATGAACGACTGATAGCATTTTTTTGTCGCGGGTCCTCATTCACCTTTGTGTGGTATCTGGAACCGAGTTCACTTCTATTATACCTTCTTTATTAGGTGCAAATACAATATGAGGTGTTTGCGTTCTGTAAACGAAAACATTTTCCACATCATTTTAGAGCCCTTTTCTATCCAATGGCATGGCGCTGCTAATTATTTCTATCTTATAAACAATGTGTTCTTTAGTTGTTGGCGTCTCCAGAGTTTGTGGGTGCCAAAGCTGCCTTCTCTAAGCACTGTGTTATTGATTTTAGAGGCACTTGCAATTCAATGTCTAATTGTCTTAAGGTGATGATCTTGTTCTGCGTACCGACGAAATAAATATGTGGACCTTCTTGAGCGTCAGAGTTTTTCTCATTTCCAAAGCAGTTTCTTATCACTCGACTTCCAGCCTGTAAATTCTGCTCAATCCACCTACTTCACAGAAGAGTCCAACGCCCTTCTCAACGTAATTTTAGTTAATGATCCAAACAATATTCTTCTATATAATCAACTTCAGGCTCCCCGTTTCACTAATTTCTGACTTTCAATTATAAATTAAAGTACAGTGAAGCGAAGTATAACTTTTCACTTCAAAACATAAATCTCGAACTTCTGTTGCGAGATATAAAGCAGACGGAGTGGACTAGAAAGCACCTTCTGCCTAACTTCTTATAAGATAACCTGTATACTATTTTCAATAACAATGTTCCGTTTAAGACACTAGTTGTAAACCATTCATTGACTTGTAAACCATACAAGTCCAATTAGACTAATAATTTAGTCGCCCCATTAAATGTTGGATGCCACCCATGGAGCGAAATACCCACATCTTTGTTTCTCTCTCTGTCCCATTTGTTCCAGTTGTACCCATTGGAGTGTGAAGTTCTTAAAAAAAAACAGTATTCCCCGAGGACATTGGCTGCGAATTTCTTAATAAAAAATTCGTTTCAACACCAACTTCTGCATCCAGCAACAACAGTCAATTTGTAATTTTGGACATCTCTTCACACACTGAGTTTGGATTTACATGCCTTTCTAATGAAGATCTAGTTGGATCACTGTTCTCAATGGAATCAAGCCCCACCAGTCGGGGCTGACAAAGTTGATTCCAGGTTCATTAAACACCTTTTTACCTCTTTACCTTTTTACTTCTATCTCTGAGTTCCCATCCAGGTGGAAAGAAATCATTCAAATATCGAAAAGAATTAATGGTAATGGAAAACATTTTAGGCCCATAGCAATTCTGCCATTTCTTTGCTAGGTATTAGAAAAAGTAATCTAAAAACAATTTCAAAACTTTTTTACAGAAAGACAGGTTCTTAGTGCCAACCAATCTGGTTTCCGTCCGAAGAACAGCTGCAAAACTGCTCTGCTCTGTAGTAGGTGATATAAAAAAGTCCATGTATATGAATAGTGTTATGTTTTTAACACTCTTAGACTTCTCTAAGGGATTTTACACTGTCAACCACAAACTATTATGTGTAAAACCGATTTTGGTTTTCGAAGCAAGCTGGAAAATTCATTCACTCAAACCTTTCCGAAAGACAGCAATGCCCTGCAGCCACTGAGAGATGCTCTTGTTTTCTAACGGTTTTTGTCGGACTATTGCTCAATATACTCGTATTTGCACACCGATGAGGACTAATTAACTATACTTGCCTTATACTTAATTGTAGTGTTGTTTTTCGTTTTTTTTTGTGGCAACTGTTTGGCATAAAGTTTTGGCTTGTCTGTTTCCTTCGGTTTCCCTCTGGTTTCTTGGCATCATGAATTGAGATGCGGATCATTTTCTGGCTAGTTCGTGTTCTTTTTTATTGCCTTCATTTCCACTATGTCCTGGCATCCAAATCAGATGGACTTTCTTTGTGGTGGCAGGAGTTAAAGGCAATCCCAGACCAGTTTTGATTTTATTTCAAAGGCGTTAACTGCAAGTAGGGCTGCTCTGCAGTCGGATAGAGAAGAGAATGTAAATGTTTTTGTTTGTTATATATCTGTGTAGATTCTCTCGGTTGCAAAGCTCTATTACATGGATTTCAGCATGTAATACGGAGCTGCTTGTATCTATACTGGCATGAAGGGAAGCTTTAGTTCAAGGACCGTATACTCCGGCTCCAACTCGTTCATTTGTTTTGGATCCGTCAAATGTTGGTTTTTTCTGATTCCAGTTAAGACGGTCTGGAAATGTAAACTTAAAGTTGTGCCGAAAGGTATGTTATGGTGGACATTTGTCTATTACTCGTAAGTGTATCCCAAATAGTGCATTTTTCCTGAATTCATGAAGGATTGCAGTATGAACTATCATATTTTGAAATTTGATTCATCTTCTGTAATGAGCATATAGGTATTTACCATTGCATCTTTCATGAGTTCTACATGAAGTGGTGGAATGTTTAGGATAACTTCAAGCGCAGCTTTTGATGCGGTTTTTATTGCACCAGTTGTACAGATACAGGCTAGCCTCTGTATTTTGTTGATTTTAGCCTCTGCATTGCTTTATGCCAACAAACGGCGGCTGCATACATGATGATAGGTCTCGTCATTGTCGTGTACATTGTACAGTGTCATTTTGGGATTAAGTCCCCAATTTTTTCCGACTAGACTTTTGCTGATCCACAGTGAGGTCTTGGTTTGATTCCTATTGTAGATATTTGACTTCAGTTGAGAACTCTATTGTTTCATAGAAGAGTGTGGTATTTCTAAGTCTTCCTCGCCTTCTTCTCTTAGCGAATCTGACTATGCTGCTTTTCTTGGGATTGACTTTGAGGCCAATTTTGGTGCAACATTCAGCAACTAGGTTCAGAGCCCTCTGGAGGAGATCTGAGATTGTCTCTTCAAATTTACCTCTGATATCAATATCGTCTGCATATTCTTGGACACAGAAACCATCATTGCTAAGAATAATCAGTAGTTCATTACTACGATGGACCATAATTGGGGTGAGAGTACTCCTCCTTCGAGTAGTTATCACACTGAGCTTATTTCTGCTTAATAAGATTTTTATTGTTTTATCCTCTAGCATACATTTTATCCATTTGCATGTGGTTTCGTCAACTTCCATGTTTTGAATACCTCTATATATCTGGGAGCATTCAAATCAAATGCTCCTTCTATGTTCTATGGAGGAAACAACCGATCCCTACCTCTTTATCTCTGAGAGATTTTTAAATCTTTGTGGTAGGATTTTGTAGACCGTATGTGGTTGATTTTCCAGGATGGTAGGAATATTGATGCTTGTGAACTGGGTTAATTTTAAGTGCCCCGTCTTTGATATGAAAAAGGAAGTGAGGCTGATTGGTCTATATGATTTTGGTAGTTCAGGCGGTCTGTGTCCTACCTTAGGTATATATTTGACAGCAATCTCCTTCCAATATTTTGGTAAGTATCCCCATTCGTAACTAGCCCTGAATAAGTTAATTAATACAGGTAGCAGTTGCCGGATGCCCATTCTCACCAGGGGCTTCGAATGGTTGAAAAGAGTTGATTGATTGATGCTTTCGCATGTTGTAGATTAACTTGGATGCACCTTAGTCCAATGTTAGTCGTAATTGGGTGGTACTGGCAGAATTGCCAGTATTTGGAGACAGTTCAGGTCTTGGGATGGCATCTAATGATCTGGGCATAGAGATAATGTCTTCTGATGTTCCGGCATTAGAGCTTTTGTCTAAATTCATCTCGGCGGACTTTTGCTTTAACTCAACCACTTTTTGAGGTTGTGTAACTTCACAGCAACAGTTTTAGTAATTGACAGCACGTTTCAAACTTTACTTCTTGAATACCAGAGACTAAAACTGGCTTTTTTATTTGTTCTATTTCTATGAAGATACATAACATTATACTCGTACTAATTTTAAGGCTTCCTCTAACTTGAAGATTTAAACCTCACTAGGAAAACAATATACAGGGTGTTGCGAATGTTATATCCAAAACTTAAATAGGAGATTCCTTGACATATTTTGAGAAAAATATCGTATGGGTGTATGTTCAAAAACACATCCCCTCCGGGATACAGAGAGGCTTTAAATAAAGCATTACTCCGCCCTGGTTTGATTCCTTTTGAAAATAACATATTTCAAATTTATTAGTGTATGGTAACAAATGAGGTAATTATGAGTACATTAATTGATTCAAAGTAAATGTTGCACTAAAATTATTCTGTGTACGGTACTAGTATTTATAAATAAAAAAAATCAGTTCATTTCATCTCAGTCAGTAGTTTTCAAGATACGAGTACAACCCAACTTATTGAAACATGAAACTAAATTTTTTTAGAAATTTTAGAAAAAGAAATACAAATGTTGATTGCACATTTTTATTTTTTTCATTAAGTGCAAACAATTGCTTTCTATGTACACCAGAGCTTATCTTTGGCGCTAACAAAATAATTTTTTCTCATTTCCAATTCTTTGCAGCTGCCTCATCAATCCAATTGTTCAAGTCGTCCAATGTTTTTATTTCTGACGAGTAAACAATACCCATAAATAAAAGTCCATTGGGATCAAGCCCGGAGACCTTGGAGGCCACAGGTTCATCCCAAGAATTTTCATGTACGCGATCTAACTGCATGGCCTAAAAGTGATGGTGCAACGTCCTGATTGTTCAAAATGACTATTCTTTGTTGCAGTAGTTCCAATAAAATTGTTTCATAAAAATTCCAGATAGATATTGCAATTAAGAGTTGGAGAAAGCCGATAGGGTCCGATGGTTATCCAATATGCCTGCCCACACATTGGACGTGTTTCATGGAGTGGGAGTTGCTTTCTGCCCAGGTATCTAAATTATTGAAATTAGTGATTCCATCCCTGGTGAATTGTTACTCATCCGTCCATAGAATTTGACCAATAAAATTGTCTTCCCCAAAGTGTCTTTCCAGAATTCCAAACGCTTCTCTCAGTCTCTCCAGTTGTAACTCCTGTATTGGTATATGATGGTATCTATGCATATCTTCTGAATGTGGAATTTTCCAGATGTAAGTCCTGCTTAGATTATATACGTAATATAAAACTGCTTCGTAGCTACGAACGTCTTCTGCTAAAGCAGGATATAGCTCTCTCGATAATTTCTGCGCTGTTCTCAACTTGGAAAATGTTCTGATAAATGTCCTGTCATTTGGTGCAGTTCTATCAGGGTATCGTCTCAGATATTCCAATCTCTCTCATTTACCGTTACCGTTGCATAAACCATAGACATAAGTCACATCTGCGTTTTCTAGTGTTGAAGAATCCATCATCGAGGTATTATGAGTTAAAGGTTACGAGTACATTATGAATTGATCTCAGTTAGAAACTACAAACTGGTTATGCAAATAATGTTTTATATTACTTCGTAAGAGCTTAACTTTTTATTCAGAAAAAGGACCTGTTAAATAGGGCGTTACCTGCCCGAGGTTGTCCCTTTTTCCCTTTTAGGGGTCATAAAAATTTAAGAAAATGATGATTGGATTTGCATTGCATTGTAAAATTTCTAAAACAGCTGTTAAACAGGTAAAGCCCTATGGTTGTAAAAGAATATCCCATTTTTGAGTTTTATAGTTTGAACAAGTTGGCTCGTAGCTTAAAAGCAACTGACTTTTTTTTGTTTGCAAATACTAGGTACATGTTGCAAAGTTGCAAAAAGTACATCGCACGTAAGGCTTAACTTCTGCAGCGTTTGACCATATTGTTGACGCCTATATGTGTTTAGAACTTGCAGCTCCAGCAAAAGTACAATACTTGTATTCGGTTTTGAACTTCAAAAGTTACTTATAGCCTTAAAAGTTGAATAATATTTTTGAGCACTTAAGTAACCACTGAGAAACAACTTCATGCTCAGCAACTCTAAATGTTATCGTTTTGTGAATTCTTTACGAGCAGTAATAAACACCGCTTCAGTTTTATAATCGGCGAATTCCAAACCGAAGCTAATCAACAAAAGACTTACGGTTGCAATTCTTCTTTTAGCGGTTTTACTACAATCACAATGGCCATATCTTTGGTAGATGTAGAATTTTGGCCTGCAGCAGGGAACATAAGACCGAGCCTCGTGGCACACTGCCAGTTACTACCTACGCCACAAATCCCTTGTCATAGTTATAGGGGATAATTCTATTCGAAAAGTAGTATTTTTTTTTGTCTACTTTCCAGTGCCTGTATTCATTTCCGGCTCGAACTCTAGTTATTTGAGCATTAATTGCGTGGACCGTGACTTACGTGACTTACCTTTTTGGTATTTTGATAGCTCTTCTCCTGGTTAAATTGTTGTTTATTGTAAATGATCCGCTTAGAAATTTTTCCGATCGTGTCAAGCAAAAAAGGGGACGAATAGAGAAATGTTCATCTGGATTCACCTTTCTTTTTGGAAATAGCACTCGCCCAGGTACTTTCAATGCTAATCGTAGGTATAGACGCACATTCATTTGGTCAATTGAGATCCTTCTTTCTTGGTGTGGAAATATGTAAGTTCTTAACTATCATATTTTCACACCAAATCATTCATTCATATGAAAAACGTTCGAATATTTTCCTAACCCCCATAGTCCAAAGTCCAAAAAATCATTCATTGGTATGAAATCCAAAGGAAAATAACTGCCAATCCGATGGTCCACACTTCAAACGAGTGAAAAAACCATTCATTGGCATGAAAAACAATCGAACATTTGAATGTTGTTTTCATTCTACTGATTTCTGAAAAATTGTAATTGAACTATTTTTTGATAATTTATTTATTCGATAGTTCCCAACACTAATCGTGATTAAGTTGTTCGGGGGTCCATCATTATTCAGGGGTTGGTATTTTCCTTTTCCCAGCCTAGATATCGCATAATTTGCGTTGACTACTAGACTAGTCAGGAAACGTGGGTTATGAATTTCCTTGCAGTTTTCGCTTCACTAACGACGATGCTTCGAAGTGGCACTTCTCCTATTGCTTGTCGCCAGCTTATTCATTGTGAAGGTACCTCTTATAATTCCCGATACAATTCCTCTACTGCTATCCTACGCGTTCTTGCTATCTCTTTTTTGTCCTCTTTTTTGCAACTCAAGATGTGCTTTATCGGTTTCACTATTTCCACTGTAATTGCTCCACGCTTGAAAGGCTTGCCTTGTATTCCTTGCCGCCATTTTCGTTTTATTACGTCGTTCTGCCACTACGTGAAGCCGGCCTTTTGAAATACCGCGCACAGTTTCCGAACTACTCTTACATTATTCATCGAACATGTTCTACGCTTAGTTCTTCTATACGGTTTATAAAATTCCAGTCTAGTAAATTTAACGCAAAGATTTGTCTTCTTTCCTTGTTTAAATTGTGCCTGTTTATTTGTTCTTCTGATGCTGAATTTTGTTGGTTGTCAGCAAAAGTTGGTGCTGACATGCTAAGCGTCTCGCCTAAAATCACTTTGGAATCTGTTACTTGCAATTTGGATTATTCAAGCATAGATAGATGGTAACCTATCTGTATTTGGTGACCATGTAGTTATCAAGCGCCGTTCTTGCTTAATTGATAGCGTATTTAGTACACATAGTAATTCAGGGTAGACGTAGCCAATATACGCGGGCTAAAAAGTAATCACTTTTCTGCGTACGTCCACGTCTGTAAGTACAGACCAGCTGTTTTGGCACTTAGTGAAACACAGGTAGATCCCCGCCCACACCTCTCAGATCATTCTGATCTGAAGCTACCTGGCTACGAACTAGTGCCATTATTGTTCTCTCACCGCGGTCTCGCCATTTATGTGCGTAGTGATGTAGCTTACCAAACTCCACCACAATGTGATTCATGTTCCAATCCGGAATTCAACTTCATGTGGTTAAAATTCCATCTCCGTAAGCAAATTATACACTACTGCTTTATTTATAGAAGCCCCAAACTGGACAGCAATTCAACCTTTAACGAGTTTGATGCGCTGTCTGACTCCATTCAAAGAATTGTATCCCTGTATCCTCATACTGAAATCGTTATTATGGGCGACTTCAATATACACAATTCTGGGTGGCTTCGACATTCTGGACAGACAACACCCGAAGGACGGTGCGTTGAGATTTTCGCTGCGGAAAACAACCTAACGCAGCTTGTAAATGAGCCCACGCGAATACCAGACGTTGATAGTCATACTGCAACAACCTGGACTTGTTTTTAACTTCTCATCCTGATAAATACACCATTGATGTGCTCTCCCCTCTAGGCTCGTCGGACCATTATGTCATATCAGCTAATTTCTCGTACACCGACCACTCAGTTAGAGAAAAAATTCCTAAAAGAACCGTATGGCAATACGAGAAAGCCAACTGGAGCGGTCTTAACAGCTTCTTTAGGAATTTTAACTGGTCGTTATGCTTCCTCGATAACGACGTGGATGCTGCTGCTGATATGATTACAGACACCATTCTCTTTGTAATGAGATGCTTTATTCCTCATCGGATGAAGAGTATCAAACCAAAACAAAAGGCATGGTACGACTCGAGCTGTAAAGAGGCCGTCAGGGTTAGAGAAATGTTTTTTCGGTCCTACAAGACCAACCCGACAGAGGAAAACCGAAAAAAGTTCAAACGAGCCAGAAATGACTGCAACGCCTTTCTTAAACGTGTGAAATATACGACCAAAAACTGAGGCAAAAAATACTGCAATGTCCCAAACGCAGTAAAAATTTTTGGTCGTTCGTCAAAAACATTAGAAATTCCGCCCCATCCTCCATCCCAACGCTTATTTACAATGACATTCCAGCTGTCAGCTCTTTGGATAAGGCCAATCTGCTTGCTGCACACTTTGCGGCCAGCTCAACACTCCCAGATTGTGCTTTGTTTCCGCCTACACTTGAGTGCGTCGAATCTTCAATGGGACGAATCTACTTTCGCACTCGTGTAGTAGCAAGAGTACTTAAAGATCTCAACATACATAAATCCGCTGGTCCAGATGGTATATCTCCCCTTCTTCTGAAGAGGTGTTCTTCCTCGCTGGCAAAACCACTGCGTAAGCTTTTTCATCAATCCTACTCTTTAGGACTCTTCCCGAGCAGACGGAAAACAGCATTTGTTCAGCCCGTCCCTAAAAAAGGCGAATCATCTTCTCTCTCCTTCTACAGACCCATTGCACTTACGTCCCTTCTTTCCAAGGTCATGGAAACACTGATAAATCATCAGCTCATGAAATATCTCGAAACACGAAAACTTCTCAATGACCGGCAGTACGGTTTTCGTAGCAACAGGTCCACTGGTGATTTGATGGCATGTCTCACCGAAAAGTGGAACCAAAGCGTACATCAATCTGGCGAAAGCAAGATAGTTGCACTTGATATTTCTAAGGCATTTGACAGAGTTTGGCATCAGGATCTTTTGTCGAAAATGCGTGCATTTGGGATCGACGACTCTCTTCTTCAATGGATTAGAAATTACCTTTCGGAACGTTCAATTCAAGTTGTCTTGGACGGTTTCAAGTCTGATATTCACAAAATAAATGCTGGTGTGCCCCAGGGCTCTGTTCTGTCACCGACACTCTTTTTAATTTTTATTAACGGTCTCTTGTCTGCTACTTCTAATCCAATATATTCCTTTGCTGATGACAGTACTCTCTGCTTTTCATATTCGTTCCCGGACTCACGGCCCTGCTCTTCGGCTATAAAACGGGAACGGCAGCGTATGCTAAGCTCATTAAATTCCAATATCAACAGCATAACCAATTGGGGAACTATCAACAGAATGGAATTTAATGCTTCTAAAACACAATGCTGTCTGCTGTCTTTAAAGCGAAATTTAAACACCCAGCCATTATCTATGAATGGCACTTGCATCGTCGAAACCCAAAAACTTTCCATTCTCGGTATGTGTGTCAATGACAACTTACGTTGGAATGACCACATATTTGATGTCGCCAAAAATGCTGCGGAATGTCTAGGTTTCCTCAAGCGATGTAAAAAATATTTTACCCCTCTGATCTGGCCTCAATATATAAGGCATTCATCCGCCCAAAATTGGAGTACAACTCCCACATCTGGTCAGGTGCTCCTAAAACATCTCTGCACCTGCTAGATAGGATTCAAATACGTGCGATAAAACTTATTGACGATACTAATATCAGTCAATCAATGGACACCCTCGAACACCGACGAAATGTCTCGTGTCTCACTTTGTTTTATCGCTATTTCCACCACCAGTGCTCCACTGAAATCGCCAGTAGCATTCGGCCCATTCAAACTTTCAACCGTAACACCCGTCTCGCTATGAATGCTCATCAGTATACCCTCAAGCCCATTTTCGGACGTGCTCTAAAATATCGTGATTCGTTCCTAAGCCGTACAACTCGCTTATGGAATGCCCTGCCGATCTCTGTATTTCCTGGTCGTTATAACTTGCAAACATTTAAAAACAATGTACATCGGTACCTCTCTTTTCTTCCTCCCTAAATTTCCTTTGCCCGCGCTGTGTACAATCACCTTAAGGGTACTCAAACCCCTTGAGCGCGCGCTCATTATAAAAAAAAAAAAAAAAAAAAATATATAGTCAGGCCATGCAATTTACAATAATAATATATCTTCTACCATTTTCTTCATGGTAGTCTTTGTACGCTTAGTTCGATTTTCCGACGTGCCCATTTATGTCTGCACCAATGAAAAGCATTTCTCTTTGTTGTGGATGAGTAAACCAACAGAGCTAACTTGTCAACTGTCATCAGCATCATCTGTCATCAGCCATCACAATGTGATTTTAAAAACTCATTGTTCTTCTTTGTCTGAATATAGACGTCCTAATTATCAGAACGGATTCACGAGTTTTATTGATTAAACACAACATATTGTGGCGACGAGGTATACGTTATTTTTTGCAAAAGAAGAAAATCACACCGTGCACAATAGACAAAGAGCAGTTTGCAGTTTTCCTAAAAAACCAGGAGGAGATTTTGCAACAGCAACAAGAACTGATGAAATCATTTCTAGATGATTCTCTCAACAGCAGCCACATTTCGTCATCTACCACGATCAAATCATCAGCAGAGAGGATAATGGAGACACGCCTTATGTTATACAAGTTCGAGTGATCTAGGCATAAGAACGCGGTTGCTGGCGAAGCTTGAGGCGGATTAACATGATCCAAAACTGACCATTACAGATTTGGCTAGCGAATGCGAATGCATAATTATGCTAAAACATGATGTTCCCTTGTAAAAGGTCGTTCCGAGGACGATGGAGTAAGAGTTGTACGGCAGTCGAGCAAACCTAAGAGTTCCTAAGCTCCAAAGAGCTCGTGTTGGTTCTGTGGCGGTATGCATTATGCCGACAAGTGTTGGTACAAGGCACATAAATGCAGCGATTGTGGGCGTCAGGGGCAGAAGGAAGAATTTGGCAGTAATGCGAAAGCGCACAGCAAGTGGAAAAGGCACTTCAAAAACAAGTTTTTTGGTAATTCTAAAACTAATTATGAAGCAAAAAGTATATTTTCAGTGTCGAAAGGATAATGCTTGAGACGATCTCGATAGGGAGGTAAGGTTAGAGGATCATTCCAAGGTAAACCTCGAAGAGCAAATCGAAGAAAACGACGCTAGATGCTCTCAATACGGGATATATGAACTCGTTGAAAGGGACACCACGCTTGGCTAGCGTACTCGAGAAGGGGGTGAACGTATGTGATGTATACTGATCTGGTCACGTACGGGTTGCAGAATTCTTTGGACCATCTTTTAACGAAGCCGAGTGATGATTTTGCTTTAGAAATTATCTCATCAATATGAGAGCGGAAATTAAGCTGCCTGTCGCATAAAATGCCAAGGTCGCGGATAGATTCAATAAGGGGTATAGGTTAGCAGTGGAGATTGTAAATTCGTTGAGGAGACTTCTTGCACATACATGAGAAAGTAATCGATTGAAATTTGGAGACATTGAGTTCTAAGCATTTCTTGATGCACCAGGTGGAAAAACTATTTGAAGGAGGCTGGAGTCTTGTTGTGAGGAAATGGGTTTAAAAAATTTGGTTACCAGTTCTAGACAGTTACTCAAACCAGTAAGACGTGTTTTTGTTGTTCTCCCTATTCACCTGTTCAATTAATTTTCGTCAAATTTAATTTTCCGGCTCTTAACCCCAGTGCTTGAATTCTTTAATTCTTTTTGTGCAATTTTTTTAGTGCAATTCCCTCTATAAATATAAAATTGCAACCAAGCAATACAAAAATAAAAACAATAGTTCGACCTATTATTTCTACCCTCACTGACCTACACATCTAATTTAAACATGTCTTGCGGAATTGCCAATTGTGTAATAGATGACTGCAATGCTGACTGGGTAGCTTGCAAGGGCATCTGTGGGAAAGCCCTTCAAGCCGTTTGTGTCGGGTTAAACAAAAGAAATACGGTGTTTATCAAAGATAACATCCTTTTATTCTGTGATGCGTACAAGTGTATCTCACTCTCGCATGTTCTTTTGGCAATAAAATGCCTAAGCGATTCCAATGACTCCTACCACGACGCACTTCCGAAAAAGATCACGGACAAAATTTCGGTTATCGAAAGCAGTGTTAAAAGTGTTGAAGGGTTACGGAACTCAGTGCAGACTTCAGGCGAACTAATAAAATCCAAAGTATAGCATATGGATAAACAGATTGCTGGTCTAATCGAGTTAGACTCCGGGAGATCCAGGAATGAAGAAACTCCCTTACGTCACCTGGATAAAGTGTTAAGTGACATCAAAGCCATCTGTTCTACGCAAGTTATATCCAACCAAAAAACTTGGGAGTTGATAAGCTCCCTGCGTGACGACATTGACATTCATTTTCAGTCCTCCTCTGATCCTATGCTCGAAGTTATGTTCGACAAAAAGATGATGTCAGTGATGAACTTACTGCGACTCGATCCCTAGTATGCGATATTGAACATCACATCGCAATAATAAACAGCAAAATCGTTGACCCACCAAACTTCCCGCAGCCTTACCAGAATGTTCCCTATAATACATCGTTAATGGCTGAATTAATGGAACCTGAAGTGCATTCACGCTCACCCCCACATACTAGTCATCTACGGACAGTTCAACCTACTGATTCCTGCGAAGTTTCTTCCAACTTGACAATAAAGAACACATCTTTGTCAACCCCTTCAATCGCTGCCACGGAAGCTTATCAATAAACAGAGGTTATTCTATGCGAGGTGGCTGCAATAAAGTCAAATGGTTCGTTGGGACTATGCACTAAAGCTGAAGAAATCCTGCATCTTAAGCAAGGTGTTATTCCGTGATTTAGGCGCCCAGTGCCATTTTCTTCGCTTCCACTAATAGACGAGGAACGTAGTCGCCTTGAGAATAAGGGTGTAATAAAGAAGGTAGATTTCGCACAATGGGCTGCACCGATTTTTGCAGTTCGAAAAGCAAAAGGAGAGGTACGAATTTGTGCAGATTTCTTAACAGGGTTGAATGATGCACTGGAGCCAAATCAATTTCCATTACCTTTGCCCGAGGATATATTCGTAACACTTAACAGAGGTAAATACTTTTCGACAATTGATTTCTCAGACGCATAATTGCAGGTGAAAGTAAATGAAAAGTCACGACCCTTGTTGACAATCAACACACATCAAGGACTGTTCCAGTACTTGCGATTGCCACTTGCTGTTAAAACGTGGCACATTTCAAAAAATTACGAGCACCATGTTATCGGGACTAGCTGTCGTAGTGCCCTACATTGATGATATTATAGTAGCGGCAAAATCTATAGAGGAGCATGCACATAATCTTTTTTTTTATAATTTACGCGCGCCTAAGGGGTTAGATACTCTTTTACTGTTGCCGTAGCGGGGGCAGAAAGGTAGAAGGAAGAGAAAGGAAAATTGTTTTGTAGTGGTTTGAAACTCAGGTGTGTTTGGTTTCGATATTCGCTCTCCAGGGGGGTAGGAGTCCGAATAGGACGGAGAGTTTTTTCTTCACTCAGAGTGATTCGAGGTGTAATTCACAGTATTTTTTTCTGTACTTGAAACTCTACAACAGCCAAATCTACGTGTCAGTGTTATGCCTTCACACGCAGAATTTTTCTGTCTGAGTTCCAATTACACAATTGAAAAACTGACTTGCCATGGGCAGGATTCGAACCTGGACCCTCCGAGTGAGAAGCGATTGCTAGAACCACTACACCACTACACCACGGCCACCCCCAACCATCTTGAGATGGTCTTGCAGCGCATTCAAGAATGGGGATTTAAATTGAATTATGAAAAATGTTATTTCTTTCAGTCCAGTGTACGTTTTCTTGGATTAGTAATAGACGAACATGGTCGAAGACCTGATGGAAATAGAGTCGCAGCTATTGCAAACATGCCGGGACCCAAGGACGTTCACAGTTTATAGCGAGAATTAGGGAAATACGTGCTCCATTAGACAAATTGCTGAGAAAGGAAGAAAAATTAGTCTGGACAATGGAATGCCGCGCTGCTTTTCAGAAGGCCAAGGCAGCATTCCAGTCTGAACTGCTCCTAGTACATTTTGATTCGGAAAAGGTAATAATTGTTGCAGGGGATGCATCTAAAGATGGTATTGGTGGCGTTTTACTACATAGGTTTCCAGACGGTTCCACAAAGCCAGTTGCACATGCTTCTAGGGCATTGTACAAGACTGAACAAAATTACAGTCAATCGGAAAAAGAAGGGCTAAAGCTGTGTTCTGCGTAAGAAAATTTCACAGATGGATATATGGTAGACGATTTACTCTGCAAACAGACCACCAACCACTGTTGGCTATATTTGGTTCTAAGAAGGGAATACCTGTCTTCACAGCGCATCGTTTACAAAGATGGGGTCTAGTGCTACTTACTTATGACTTCAAAATTGAGTACGTCAATACCATATAATTTGGATACGCCGATGCGTTGTTGCGGCTGATAACCCGTCAAGCAGTTGACAAGGAAGAGGAATTCGTCATAGCCGCCATTCAGGTCGAAGCTGAAGTCAACAGAGTTTTGTCAGATTCCTTCCAGCATCTACCAGTGAATTTTCCGTTGGTGCAAAGAGAGACCGCTATTGACCCTATTTTGAGTCAAGTTCGGAAGTTTATTCAAACATCGTGACCGGAAAATTTAAAGGACATTTTACTACAATTGCAATTTACAAAATTATAATTCCAATATCATTACAGAAAAGAATTCTCAAGCAGTTGCATACTGGGCACCCAGGAATAGTCCGCATGATAGCGTTAGCATGCAGCTATGTGTATTGGCCACAGATAGACGAAGACATACAGGAAGTGGTCGGAGAGTATCAGCATGTGGAACAGCAGCGCCCGCTTCTATGAAAGCACCATTAGCATCTTGGCCAACCAAACCATGGTAGCGAATTTCATTTCAGAGTCGGATGTTTTCAATATTAGTGGACTCGTTCTAAAAATGGCCGGATATTTTGTGTATGCAGTCAACGTCAGCATCGGCTACTATAAGTGTGCTACGAGAACTCTTCGCAAGGTTTGGGCTCCCAGACGTAATAGTGTCGGACAATGGCATTCAATTCGCTTCTGGAAGTTTCGCCGAGTTTTGTACCACAGGCGGTATCAAACACATAAGAAATGCACCTTTTCACCCACAGTCAAATGGACAGGCGGAGAAGTTCGTCGACATCTTCAATCGTGGAATGAAAAAGTTGAAAGGGAAGGATATAACATCTAACGCACTACAGACCTTGCTGCAAAGCTACCGCTCCACACCAAACGCCCAGCTTCCCGACAATATAACACCCGCTGAAGCTATGCTGGGGGGTAAAATTAAAAAATCACCCAACTTGCTTAGACCACTAGCGTTTGAAGCTCTTCACAAGAATCGGAAGATGGAAAACCAGTTCAACCGTAAACATGGAGCAAGGCCTAACGCCTAACATTCCTGGATACCAGAAATTATACTAAAAATTGGTTCTGTGATGTATGCCGTCCAAGTAGGCAATAAGGTCTGGAGGCGACATTTAAACCAATTACAACCTAGGCATCAGGTACAAGAAAAAATGATTTAAATTGCCTCTTCCATTTTTAGGGAAGACCCACTAAGTGTGCTGACAAGGAGGACAGAATCGGAAATAAAAGCTTATCATATACTCCAAATGTATTCGATCAACGTTCAAGGGAGTCGTCAGGTTCATGCGAAAATCCTGAAGGTCAAGAACAGCAGGCTAATCCAGCTCAACCTAGCGATACAGAACAGGCAGACCAAGATTCCGTGACTTTCAGTTCGAACCCGGTTTCCACCTGAGCGTCTTGTAGTTGAAGGAAGGTACACTTATGTGTAATCAATCACGAGTTTTATTGATTAAACACAGCACTCTTGATATCCCATTTCCTAGCTCATCCTAGCTCATCAAAATCGAGCCAACAAATATCTTTTTCTGATTGCTCAGAGCCTACTTGCGGGGGGCAGGAGCTAACAATATTCCACGCTTCGTGCTCAATTATCAGTTTCATTGTCATAAGTCGGCGGCTTATTTTCGATATGCTTACGATTTTTGTTCCATTCCGTAATAATACATTTTGAAGGCTTATGTCTGCAAGTCCAAGTAGCGGGTCCTGTTTCCAACATATCGACTTTACTTGGCCGTAATACGTTTTCTTGTTCGTAGTTTTTGCCCATCAATGTGCCGACGTTTCTGTTTGAGTTTACTCCCATGATACCGTATTTTCATACTATTCTATAAAGTTAAGTTAAATTCTTGATTTTCCATCAAAGCCCTTCCGAAAGGAAAGAAGTTTGACAGTAAATCATCGGCCAGCAGTAACTGGACGTACTGGCACTTTGGATTGGCTCACAGATCATGAATTTTCTACGCAAAATATAGATGATCTTTGACGGATACTAATTAGAATTATCGGGACTAAGCCGAAAATTCATATCAATTGAATGCTAGTTGTTGCATGAAAATCGAACGCTTAGACCTACCAAAATTTGTGGTACACAACTATGAAGAACTATCAGTTCTGGTTTTATTCCAGGTGGTAATGCATAGTCCGCTGGTTCCAAACTACTAAGTTATAAACTACTACACTGAATTAGAGACGTTTTTCGAATAAAGGGATAATTATCATATAATGCAGCGAAATATCGGTCTCTAACATATTTGAAACATCACACCCATGTGAAATAGCCAAAGCACTCTTACTGAACTGGTTTTGTAAGCTAGAGTGGACTCTAATGTCTGTATCAGGATGCCTGGAAAAGAGGAAGGCCTTTCTTAAATCTATCTTTTATGTGTTTTTTTTTTCAATTTGATCACATATGTACGAGTATTATAGATAGACCTTCGCTACCTCAACTTTGATTCTGAGCCAAAAAAAAAACTTTTATTCACCTTGAAAACGATGCAATGTATTATATCTTTAGTTGAAGAATACTCGTGAACCAAGACTGCCGCTCTGTGTTTTGTTCTCTGATTGTTTGTTTGTTTTTATATTAATCTGTATAGGACGTGGGACGATAGATGTTTTACTAAGTTAAGCATGGCACTGCTTTATTCTATTTTGATTGATTTATAGAGTCGTCATCGCGCCAAACAAGAGTCTGTGATTGATCAACTGCCGCATGGTCAATGCCAGTGTCATCCGTTTTCATCCCCAGAAACGCTGTGGCATTCTTCATTGAAGTGGGCGGCAAATTCCCAAATCAATCGAATGGTACCGAATAGTAAGTGAAATGAATAATAGGAGGGTGTTCAATGAAATTTCGGAAATTGCGTTACATCCCACTAGATCTGGTGGTGCTGAAAATTGACAGGACATCGTTCATTCAAAAGTTATAAGCTACAGAATCCTCCTCCTGAATGTGTATAGTTATTCAGGATTGGAATGTGACATTGTCGGACATCTGCATTTGTGAGATTACCATTTAATGTTGCGGATGGACATGTGTTTCCATGTTCACCGACAAGTAATTGGATTACAATTATAATCAGAATTTCAATGCGTTTCTGTTTATCCCCGACACTACGGATTCGAAGTAGTAAGGAGAGATGTTCAATTTTAGATGACGAAAATATGAAAATTCAATGCAATTGGGCTTGGATGGTAGATCGGATAAATTAGTTTTAGATTTTGTATAATTAGGTGTGCATAGATGGTGAAAAAGCATCTGTTCCTACCAAATTTCTGCAGTATGTTCAACTTTTGTCTATAAACACGTTTTCGTAGGAACGAGAAGAAACAAACTCCAGTTCTTGACTCCAATGCTTCCAGATAGGTCGTATACTCAAACACGGGGTTAGGGAATATCATATCAGGGAAGATTTTTGAGTAGACTAGGTATTTGAGATCTCCGCTTACTCGGTTCTAGGGTTCTTCAGGGTTTTCCCTGAAACAGTGCGATTTAGAGTTTGCCTTATAGACAGAGGTAATTTATTAAAAGACTTAGGGGCTGCGACAGTATAAAAGTTAGTTAGGCTACAGTGACCAGATGCATGTTGTTTATTCTCAGGTTATATAATTACGAATTTCTACTGGGAATATTGCCACTTCGTTTAAAAAATTCTTTAAGTACTTTAAAAATATAAAGATGTCTCATAGGTAGAATTTTCAATTCCTTGTATAAAGGCCAACTTTCAATATAACGATTTTTGTTGCAGATAATTTGAAATAGATGCTTTTGAGCACTTATTAAAGGTCTAAAAGTATTTGCATAGGAACCACTCCAACTAGATAACCCATACTGTAATTTAGAGTGCGCAAGGCCATAATATATTGTTTTGAGAATCTTTTTAGAGCAAAATTGCTTTAACAGATACATTTTTCGTGTTATAAGCATCAAATGATTTTTAATATTTTTAATATGGTCTTTTCAATTAAGGTTAGAATCAATTGTAACACCTAAATATTTGAAATTCTTCACTAAATTGATTTTGAAACACGAATCAAAACAAGAATTTTTATGTTGAAAGTTGCGTATACCACAATCATGAATTGGAAAGCTAAATTACCTATAATTCGAAGCATGAAAAAACAGGTTGTAATTACAAACTGGATGACTAGAGGTTTAAAAAGTCATGAATTTAGTTTTTTCACTAATTATTAGTTTATGGTACGAAAACCAAGGTCTTAGAATTCATAGGTCCTCTTCAATTAGTAAAATACAATTAGAATCATAATTTGACTGAAAGACCGTTTAACGGAAGTTTAAAGATTGAGTTAATATATACTAAAAAAAACAAAGGGCCGAGGGCAGATCCCTGTGGCAGTCCATTTTATAAAAGCCTAGTTTCACTTTGTGTGCCGTTTATAATAACTTTTTACACTATCTCTTTTAAATAAGATTTCAGCCATTGAAAAGTCACCCCTCTAAATCCTGCACTATATAATTTACCTGGTAGTATATCGTGATCAACCAAGTCAAACGCTTTTGTCATATCAATGAAGAGGGCCATAGTAGATTTATTATCATTTAAGCTGCCATAAAGCTGGCTGCATAGCCTAAGAATTACATCTTCTGTTGACTTCTCCGAGCGGAAACCAAATTGATTATCGCTAAAAATCTAATTTTATTGACCATAAGTTTTTCAAATATTTTTGAAAAAGTGGGAAGGATTGAAATAGGTCTATAGTTAGCCATATTTGTTATATCTCCTTTTTTAAAGAGTGGAATAACCTCAGCACATTTAAATTGTTGTGGGAAACAGCCCTGTTCCACACTAAAGTTAAATATATGACTCAAAACATCTGAAACGTAAAAGGCAATTTTCTAAGAAGATTACTAGATATTCCATCTGACGTGCAAGAGTTTTTATTTTTTAAAGATAAAATAGTTTGTTTGTATCAAAAGAGGTGATAGAATTAAAAGCAAAACTGTTTGGATGTGAGAATTCAGTATTTATACAACGTTGATTAAAACAATTACAATCACCACTAAAATTAATGGACTCATTCAATTTTGCAGGTATTTCTGTGAAATATTCATTAATTTTAAAACCTGTAAGAGTAGCATTATCAACTACGATGGTTTCTATTATATTAGGCTTGGAAGTTTTCCCTAAAATGCTGTCGATTGCTTTCCATTCTTCTTTAATGTTCCCCTTTAATTTTTCAAACAAGGTAAAATAATACCTTTCTCGAGTCAATTCAACATTTGCGCTCACAGCTTTACAAAGTTTAAGGTAGTATTATTTTAATTTTTCGTTGTTGGGATGTTTTTTTATCTTTATACTTATTTTACTCTTTTTTCTTTTTAATCTGCTTAAGGAGTGACCTATTCATTCAAGGCTTGAGAAACTTATTTCTATTAGATTTTTTTAGGGATATAGAAGTGCATGACTCTATATGTTTTTGCAGAATTGTAATAAAAAAAGCGTATGAAGTAGGTGGGTCGTTTTCCGAATAAACCTGATCCCAAAATTCATGTTTCAAAATATTTTGTAATGAAATGTAATATACTGTATATTGGTCTTTTGTTTGAATTACTAAAGTAGGTTTCGACATATTTTCTGACTCATAAAATAAAACGATCATTTTGTGATCAGTTATCTTTAAATCGAGAAAACTTCCAGAAAGTTTTAGTTTATTTCAGATTTTAAACCGGGTGAAAATGTGGTCAATGCAAGTACTTGAAGATTCTGTTATACGGGTAGGGTAATATATATAACATTTGAGACCATGAGAAGCCATAAGGAACAAATACTTATTAGTGTCAATATTGGACTCGATAGAAATATCAATATTAATATCACCAATTAAAATTAAATTACAAGTTTTGTTCATACAAATAATTTTGCTAAGTTCTTCTATGAACAAACTTTTACTAAAGGCGTAGTAAAATCTCTGATAGAACTATTATGGCTGGCAATTTATTAAGTGACTCAATATGAGCCAAGAAAACAGAAAAAATTTGTCTTTAGCTGCCGATGTTTTGGTGCACACAAAAGCAATTATCGATAAAACTACGAAAAACTGGCATATCACATACATTTTGAACTGAAGAAGGAATAGGATTAACAATATTCATATTTTATCAAAATCAGAGATATAATTAATTCTTACTAAATTGTCACCCTAGTTTTTCCTTATAAAAATATTCTCATTTCTAGTCCAAACGTATGTGACTCCTTTTGTATATTTTAATGCTAGCGGAGTATTAAGAAGTCGACGCCTCTGTTGTGTTAAACTAAGGATGAATTCTTCTTTTGGTGAATAATGGATGTGCAGCGGACAACGAAAAAATGGAATTCGTTCACATACCGTTTAATTGTACTTGTGGAAGCTGTCAAGTTATGGGCTCTTAAAGAATTGGCGTAATATGAAGAAGCAGCTTTTAGAATTAAACAAATTTCCAATGAAATATGAAACATAGTGGTTACTATAGAAAATTTACTGAGCTTTTCAATTACGGAATCAGAAATTAGATTTTTTTTTCTTTTTTCCAATAATAATAATTGACCATATTTTATATTTCATTTTAATTTCAAAATATAGATAATACAATAAAAGTTTCAAAATCGGATCGTCTATCTCATATACTAAATGGACGAATTAATGTACATACATACGTACGCGTGGTACCTGACGCTTGCTTATTTCGGCTGGTTTTCGCGGAAACGTATTAGAACACTACGTCATTAATATGTACTAACTTGTTTTATGCATATATCGGCTCTAATAATGATCTATGTTCGGCAATATTCAAATTTTAAAATAAAATGTATAATTTAGTACAAAAATATTAGCAGGAAGCAGATGTAAAGCGGTAAACTCTTCAAGCATGTGAAAGTGCATTAGTGAAAATGAGACACGAATACGCTGTATATCTGGTTGAAGCAAAATCAAAATGTTTGGCTTTTTGCTCAAACAGGTAGACAGGCTTGATATAGTGTATGTACGAGTATATTGGTGATTGCCTGTTTGACCAAGCATTTGCTCATTTACGCCTGGCCAGCGACAAAGCAACATCGCAAGTAGACAGCGGAAACTGTTTAATTTTATCGAAGATGGGGGATCAAAATTTTATTTTGAAATTTCTAGAAGTTTATCGAATATACATATACAGTATCGGACAAAACTTTTGCAACTAGAAGTGAAACCAAGCAATTTCTTCAAATTCATAAAAGTTTTACTCAAAAACATAACATTCTTCATAAATTATGAAAGCTCCGGCAGTTATACAAAAAATAAATAATAATAAAAAAAGCATTTAATAAACTACGTTGAATTGTATCGAGTAACTTCGAATAACTGCGCGATAAAACAATTGCAACTGATGTGACGTCAACGCCTAACTGCAAATTAACTGTTACATTGCTGTAGTTTTCCACTATTTTTGAGTTGTATTGTATTGAGCATATGCCTGAAGCTCGTGATTTGAAGGCTCACTTGCGTAAATATTTTTTATAGAGAGCAGATGTCCGGTGATATCAATTACAAGAAAAAAAAGTTAATAATGGCAATTAATAAATTTGGTGATGCGTTAAGACAGTGTATTGTAGATGATTTCACTTCGGGCATTTCACAAAAATATATTTCAGAAAAATATAATGTACATAAATCGTCGGTTTCGCGAATTGTAGGTCAATATCGCAAAACAAAAGAAGTAGCTTTTGTGCATCGCGGCGGTCGACCACGTAAATTAGATGACAGGAAGCAAACGAACTGACGAACTTTAAAAGTGAATATCCGAACTTGCTTGTAATCTTTTACCCTAAGACCCAAGTATTGTATTGATGATTTAATGCCGGATCAGCTTTTATGCTTTCTAAGAAATACTAAACTAGCATCTTTTAGAAAAGGCAATAGTCGTGTATAAAATTATAAATATAGGGTCCGCCAAATTTTTTTTTTGTTTTTGAAAATGCTATAAAAAAAAATTCCGAATATTTTCTCAAATTTCTTTTTTTATTTGAAAGTACAATCCTTCCGGTTAATAATGTAAAATAATTTCATTCAAATGGCTGCCTCGGCTGGCCATGCAGTAGCCTACACGATCGGTCCAATTTTTAAGCACATTATCGATTGTGTGCAGCTGTATTTCACCAATGGCTTCACGAATATTGTCCTTTAAAGCGTCAATTGTCTCTGGCTTGTCGGCGTAACACTTATCTTTTACGGCACCCCACAAATAATAGTCCAACGGTGTCAAATCGCAGCTCCGAGGTGGTCAAACGACATCAGCTCTGCGGCTGACAATGCCAAGATCAAAATGAGCTTCATCTGAAAAGATGATTTTTTTGGCAAAATCGGCATTTTCTCTAAGTCGATCGCAGGCCCACGTTCCCAGCGTTGTTCAAGCGTATACACAACCATATTCGTTCAGCGGAAGGATAAAACTAATTATCTGTCAAATCAGACATGAGCTAAGTGTTACCATTCACGAAATAAGCACTAGTTTAAAACTATATACAACTCTGTGAATCTACATATTTTATTGTAAATAAAATTCTAATTCGGATGCAGAGATTCACTTTCACTTTATGGGAGGAATCTCAAACGTGCAAGTTTACAAGTTACCTGCAAGCAGAGCAATCATTACACCTATGCGATTATACGAATGAGTGAAATCATAGTTAACACAAATAGCCATTTACTACTGCTCCAAAAACGATAATGAACGTCAGAGGCTTTTTCTCTAACCCCGGTTTGATTCTGCAATCACCACTATTTAACTCTTAAACTAAGGTAGATACCATTTTGATAATACTATTTTTGTGTATTATCTATGTACCCGTACTTTTAGTTATATTTTGAAATTAAAATGATTTAAAAAAAATGTTCAAAATTATTAAAACTCTGATTTGAAATATTTATTTCCGGTTTCCTACAAGAAAAAAAAATCTAATTTCGATTTTGATTTCATAATTAAAAAGAGCAGTAAATTTCCTATACAAACCACTATTTTATTGAAAATTTGTTTAATTCAAAAAACTGCTTAGAAAAAATTCATTCTTTATATTACGTCAATTCTTTAGAAATCCATAGCTTAACAACTAAGCTTCATACAAAAAAAATAGTGTGTTTACATTTACACCTTCCAGAAGTTCAATTAGGCCGAATTTGAACGAATTTTAGAATCTCACACTTTTTTCGTTATCAGCTTAATTAACTCAAAGACAACAGAAGTTAGCCCACTTCAATAAGTTATGTATACCGGCTTGCAGTAAATTAATGTGGCCGTGAATTCCCCACATGCAGAGAGAACTACATCATCTGCCTAAGCTAAGGATTTTATCGATAAATTGTCAAATTTGTACAGTAAGTCATTGGGGTGGTGGCAGTCAATGCATGTTAACCAAAATCTGATATTACGAGTTTTCAGAATTCCACCGAGAGCAAAAATTCTATGTGTTAATTGGAGAATTGAATGGGAGAAATAGAAACGAGCGACACAGCAACTAGGTAGAAGTATTAATTGAAATGTCGACATGTCACATCCAACGTTCTAGCAGCAGCGATCACTTGATTATTGAACTAGACATTCGATCTTCTTTTCTTTCTTGAGCCGAGGGCTGAGTATCGAAGACCCTCTTATCTGGAGCGTTGTTTTCCATTCGCATAATGTAACTCCTTACAAAGTTACTTCTTCCCATCCCATCGATACTCCCCGTAACAATTGATCAATTGTTGTACGCAATGAAGTATTTTTGTTTTCAAGAAGTGTTAAGCCACGATGATGAATAAAATATACAAAGTTAGTAATTTAGTTCTCGGGCTTTAGCTTCTTTACTTACATTGTCAACCTTTATTGTTAACTTTGCAATTGCATTTACCATACAATTCCATGAATATTACGAAGCTTTGAGTTTAAAACCAGCTATCATTTCTATGATTTCCTTATGTAGACGCTGGATATTGCGGAACTCTTTGTTTACTAATTATCTGGGAAATCCTCTTATAATATTGCGCAAAGACAGCAAAGACTTCAGGACATATTCTGTAATGTTTTGAGAATTGTGTCTCAAAAGAATGACATATGACATGACACATTGCATTATCCCATTTTAAAGGATTCGAAGATTTCTTAGGTAGACCCAGCAGCTATTATTGATGGGCTTCACGTGACCCTCTCACCTTTTTACAGCTGACAAGACAGAAGGCTACATGGAGACTTCCGCGCTCAAAGGCCTTAAGAGAGAAAGCCTACTCTGAGCATAGAACTGACGTTGGAAAAAGTTATTCTTTGCTTTATCGCTGTCCTAAAGTATTTGCTGGAGTTCATTGCAAGGCCTATGTACGAGTATAAGTTCCTTTACTAAATAAAATTATTGTAGGTTATTCTTATATTCTGTCCAAGACGTCGGTGTTGGTTGTCTCTCTTTGATGACAGCATGCTCGCACATTTTATTTTGCTTTTAATTATTTAACGTCAGATTTATTTTGCTGATTCTGTCTAAGACCATTGATTTCTACCGATTATTAAAACGTATGCGAGAAGTTGTATATATTGTTACGCTTTGCGCGTTCGCAAAAAACATAAAGAAAATAATATTTTCGGTCGGATTACGTCGGGCTGGCTATACGACGGGATTTCGTCGCCAATATTACCGTTAGTAGTTACCGCACCGAAGGAACGATGAAAAGAAAACCTACAAAATGACCATGCTTATGTACCTTGTTCTGCGACTGCTGAACAATAAGTAACTTAAAAATAATTTTCTAAGTCTACACTGCACTTCTCTTAGGTTAGTTCCCACACTCCTATGGGAATTGCCGATATAACGATGTAAAAGTTGTAAATGTTGCTTTTCCTTCTGTGATGAAGAAGATTAATACCAGTAGGATTGTTCCGGTAGCTCCAGTTAATATTCCTCTTGCTTTTTCAGGTATTGGGTCTAAAGCATATTCCCAAAAATATTTTTGATTCTGTATGGCTACGGCTAATTCGTTTAACTCTCCAGCGTCTTATACTTTTAATTTATTTAATATATTATTATTTAATATTATATTGCAAAGGTTCAATTAATCTAGGGTGAAGTACAATTTCCAATAATAAAATTTTGTGATTTATTATACTTTATTTGTTATTTCATTATAGTATGAGTGTATTAAACTATTTTCTTAAATTGTTATTAATTCCTTCTTTATTTGATTTACTACGTTAACTATCTCATTGATCTTATTTGTATTATTTTGAATATTTGCCATATCAGGTAATTGTGCTTAGTCATGCCTACTCTAACGTTCTCTTCCATTCCATTCTTGATTCTAGTTTCATTGGATTTTATTGTGCTAACGGCTTCTTAGTAGTACGAGTACTTTGCATCCTGGTCGTCCATTATTCCGAAAAGTGTGTTAAGTCCTGAACCTATTATGCTTAATGCAAGCTTAAACTAACTTAAAACTAAAAACAGTTGGGGGTTAGTAAGTAAGGGAATGGTGGAAGAGATCAAGTTTAAGAGGAGAAGTGATCAGGTTAAAATCAAAGAGGGAGAGGTTCGAGTTGACCTTACAGAGCATGAGATAGGTTCGTTAGAGCCATAAGAGGTGCGGTAGGTTGGAATATAGAAGAGACGAGGACAGCGTAAATTACGAGGGTTAGTGTTGAAGGAAATAGAATTGTAAAGAGAAGCGCAATCCACAGAACCAGAGCAGTCGATGAATGAAGAGAATGTTACCTACGTCTCTGCGTTTTTCGAGGGTATTCAGGTTAATAAGTTTGAGGCGGTCACAATAGGGAGGTAAGATAAATGGGTCATTCCAGGGTGGTCCACGAAGGTCAAATCGAAGAAAACGACATTGAATGTTCTCGATTCGGTATATATGAACTCGCTGAAAGGGGACCACTCTTGGCTGGCATATTCGAGAACGGGATAATGTAAAGTGACGTTGTCTCGTAAGGGTTGCAAAATTCTTTAGACCATCGTTTGATAAAACCGCGCGATGAGTTGGCTTTAAGGATTATCTCATTAATATGCGAACGGTAGTTTAACTCTCTATCGTATAATATACCAAGGTCGCGAAGGGATTGAACCTGGGGTACAGGTTAGTCATGCAGAAAATAAAGTCGAGAGGGAGATGGATTGGACTTACGAGACAAAGTCATACTCGTAGATTGGCATTTGGAGACAATAAGCTCAAATCAATTTTTTTTCGACACCATGTGGAAAGCCTTGAAGGAGAATAGAGTCTTGGGGTGAAGAAATGGTTTTTGAGAACTTAGTGTCATCGGCGTAAGTGGATAGGGAGCAGTGTTTAATAATCCTCTCAAGATCGTTTATAGTTAAAATGAAAAAGAGGGGACTTAGATGGCTGCCTTGCGGGACACAAGAAGTGACTAAAAACGGGTTTGAGAAGGCTGACCTAAAGCGAACGCTATAATAACAGTTCTCCAGATGAGAAGATACCCATTTTAACAAAATGGGGTCAAAACCGAGGGAATACAATTTGAAATCAGTTGATGTGATATTTTATCGAAGGCCTTAGCGAAGTCTGTAGCAATAACATCGATTTCATTACCATTTTCTAGGCCTGAAAAAGCGAAGGATACGAATTCAACTAAGTTTGTAGTGGTTGATCTACCTTTCAGAAATCCTCACTGACTGAGATCAAAATGTAGACAGAGAGGGGCCAATGGAGAAATTGGGAAGGTACTTGAAATATATGGGGTCGGGTACAAAGAGGTTGTCTGCAAATGACTGCTTAAAAAAGTTTGCAAAATAGTTGGCAATAATATGAGGGTCGGTCGATGACATAATATCGAATGAGAGACAGAGGGTATAATCGTCTGATTTTGAATTGACAAAATGTCTTAGGATCGCTGAGAGAAAGTGCTGATAGAAGCAGTTATAGAGCTGTGTGAATTGAAGGTAGTGTTCCAAGATAGTTAGAATAGTCATAATAAGAATTGTTGCGAAGAAAAATTGCCCATAATTTGTTTCTTTTGTTTAGTAAAGAGCGAAGTCTTCTGTTGTACCATGGAGGGGAGATAGATGATGTTTTATGCCGTGAAGAGGGGACGTAATGAGAAATGGAATTAAATATTTCACTGTAGATAATGGAGACAGCGTCAGATAAGGATAGGTTGGTAAAATAAAAAGAAGATTTACTAAGGTAGATATTGATTTTGTGAAAATTAGCTTTATGGAAGTTATAAGAAGAGATGGTAGGGGAAGAAGTCGGCTTAAGTGGAGAGTTATGGAAAAATTAGAGAAGAAGAGGGGGTGAAAGTTGTCGACAGTTGATAGGGTAATGAGACAGAACGTTACTGTGGAGTGAATGGGATTGCTAGTGAAAATAAGGTCTAGTTGCCTACCGATGGAGTTAAGGACACCACTTACTTGGCATAGGCTTGAGTCAGTTATGCTATCAATGAATAGATATTCCTTGGATGAATTAGCGTTTGATGCGGTAAAAAATAAGTGACCATCCGATGGAATCCACTTCAGCAGGGGCAGATTAAAGTCACCAAAGGTAAGGATATCGTCGATGGAATCACTTAGCTCAATTAGTTGGTCAATTGCTTTAATAGCAAGGATGTAGTGTTCAATAGGTTGAGCTGGGAGAATGTAGCAACACATAACGTACAGGAACCTGTAGGGAAGTGTTATTTTAATTGAATGTAACCTAGTGAGAAATAGCGCGAACTAATTTTTGAATCACGAAATGGGTCTAGATCAAAAGCAAGATCTTGTGTTGTTGTTGCAATGCATACAAACCAATGTTCTATATGGATCATGGGTGATAATAAAATACGGCTAATATGTCCTAAATAGTATTGGACCTAGTTAAATCATAGTTTGGTGCGTAATATGAAGTGCATCCGTAACAATATAGACCTGGTTTCGGGCTATGAGTTGCATGCAACTTTCAAGCATAATCAAGGCTATCAAGTCATATGATAATCTGTCTAAATAAGATCTGCCCCATAGGGAAAATCTTGTCAGTTGTGCACTTACCACATGCACATGGACGCATCAAGTTGTTCACAATCAGTTTCAGTATAGTATAGCAGTCTTATACTACTGTTCATGGGATTTTCTTCCTTCACTACCGCAGCAGCCATGTTGACATGCGCTTCTTTGACTAAATTTTGCAGATGATGTGGTGTATGGTCTTCTTTGGATCATTTCCTCCAACTTTAAAAAACTTGGCTGCTAAGCTATCGGCTCCTTTGTCTGATTGAGTTATACAGTAGCAACTTTCGTTTGCCTTGTCCCAGTTATTTTCGAATTCCTCCTTATTATTTTAAAGAGGTTTTTATTAGTTTTTTCTTCCATATTGATATTTCCTTGGTTATCACCGGCGTTCATTGTCAATCCATCGGTTTTTAGTGAAACCTAGAAAAGACGGCACTTTTGACTGCCTCCTGCAGCTTCCCACTGGGTCCTCAAACTTTATGCTGAGGGTCGGTATTGTGAGAGAGTTTGAAGGAAATGCAGCTATCAAGGGTTTTGGTAGTGCCTTGCCATTGTACTATTGGCGCTATACCCTAAATTTCCGTATTTTGACACTAATGCTGGTCAGAGCCAATGTGGGGCCCTCGGAATGTGCAGATCTCTATGTGTCTTATATCTATCGCAATGTGATCAATCTGGCGTGTTGTGCTTTGACCAGGAGACAGAGACAGATTACAAGACAACCTTTCCACCTGTATATTAAGTGTCACACTTACCTATGTTCAAATACTATGTGTATTGTGGTTGTGGATTATCATACAGAAAGAATCATAACATGAATCATGGTCCTTATCCATGTTATGGTGGGAGTGGATTAAGGCTACCCCATAAACATAAAGGTACTCATTGCTTTCTTCTTCTGTTAGAGGTTCGAGCACAGTCTCCCACAGTTTTTTTATATGTGGTAGGTAATCGAACAGAGCTTAAAATTCTGGCAGTGAGGCGTGTTTTTTATTAATAAAGAACTTCCTTTGAACGTTACTCTGGTGATACATCATGTGTTGCACTCATCGCCACTGTTCTTTTAGGAGAGTTACTAATTGAGTAATTATTATTAACTGCGCTATTTAATATTGACGATGTAAGTCAAGAATTCCGTCCACCCGAGCAAAATGAAAAGAGGATAGCAATAATTAAACTGAAGTCGGAAAAGGGTGCTGGGCCCGAGGGCGGGCAGCAGGAGATGACTTGTTAGAGAGCATACACCAACTTATTTCCAAGATTTGATTGGATGAGTGAAGACCTGATGATTGGAACCTCAACATCGTGCGCCCGGTTCACAAGAAAGGAGACTCTCTAAACTGCGCCAACTATAGAGCTATCAGTCTCCTAAACATCGCATGTAAGATCTTGTCTGCCGTATTGTGCGAGCGGGTGTCGTGAAATAACGCCGAGCGTAATAACTTTCCTAAGTTCGGCGTTATTTCGCAATGACAAAGTGAAATAACGCCGACCATTGCTTGTGAAATAAAGCCGAATTCAGAGTTTGAAGAAGGTGGCTCGCTTCGCTCGCTAACAGGATTTCACCCTTTTCCCCGCAGGGTTTAGACGGTCACGCGACTTCGTCGCTCCGCTAAGAGAATGTCAACAACTGTCAGGCCTATAACTTCTTAGCAATTGTATTTTAGTTGTAATTGTAATTGGTCGATTTGACATGGTACCGTTTATTTTAATCATTTTTAGCATGATCTGAAGGAATATTAAAAACAATGAAAAGTGAAATAAGTCTGATTTGGCACTTTCACAAACTGAAATAAAGCCGATGGCTAATATTCGGCCTTACTTCACTTTTACAAATCGAAATAAAGCTGAATTTTGGAATTTGGCGTTATTGTGATTGGCGTTATGTCACGGCACTGTGCGAGCGCCTGAAACCAGTTGTCAACGATCTGATTGGACTCTATCAGTGCTATAAACGAGGCAAAATGAAGTATATGCTGTCAAAAGAAGGGACACCCAAGATCGACGAATCGGCCAGAAAGTCACAATCGACAGCTATAACTTTGAGCTAGAAAGGGACTTTGTCTACCTCAGCTCTGCTATCACATATGAAGACGACATCTCTTCAGAAATCAAATGAAAAATAACGCTTCCCAATCGCTGTTTCTTTGTTCCGAAGCATGGACCCTTTCTAAACCGGATGAAGATATCCTTGGTTGTTTTGAGCAAAAAAATTCTTCGTAAGATATTTTGTCCCATATGCGTTGACGGGTTCTGGAGGAGATGATTCAACGATGACCTATACAATCTGTACAGCGACATCGATCTGGTCAAAAAACTGCTTATTGGGTGTTTGAGATGACTGGGACATGTAGAATGAATGAGCACCAACGCTCCAGTCTGCAAAATCTTCGACTTTAATCCGGAGGGACAACGCAGGAAGACCTGGCCTTAGGTGGCGAGCGCAAGTGAAAGGGGATCTCAACCAACTTGGAGTGCGCAACTGGAGGCAGTTAGCCAAAGACCGCGCTAATTGGAGAGGCTTATTGGTTGAGGCCTAGGTCCACCCTGGACTGTAACTCCGTATATGGTGGGTATTAAAAGCTTCCAGTTTTTGAGCGATCCGTCTTAAGATCGAAACCATAAGTTTCAAATCCAATAGTAGGGCCACATGCGATAGATTGTTTTAGCTATGTATCGTCTGGCCGAAGTTACACCCATATTGTGTCGTTCATTGAATTTATATGCATAAATTAAACTTCGTATGCTGCACAGAACAGAGGAGCATCTAACAGCTCCAAAAAGAGACTTTTTGTTATGAATATAAAAGAGTAAGATCGTGGATTATTTGGCACAGCTTACTTGTGTTGCCTTTTTATCAATTTTTCTGGATCTGTACGTCTCTATTTCTCTGCGGTTTTAGTAATCGAGCTTCGAATATTGCATTAGCTAATCAAGACCAATATTCATTGAAAAGGGCGGACTCGTATGAAGTTCTTCAATTCTGGAGATACAATCCAATCATAATGAACAATCAGAAAATCAAAAAGCAGCTATCTTGTAACAATAGCAATATACTTAATGTATGTAAGTACTGAAAAACCAATGAGGAAACGTCTCTTTACCACTTTAAAGCTCTTTACAATTTTTCTTTGCTTTGAAACATGTTTTCTCGGAACACTGTTTTATGACACATGCTTATTTCTATCCATTCCCCACTTCCCCAACAAGTTCACTGTTCGCTCTAAATTTTATCAACTGACCCACAAAACTTTATTATTTTCGAGGCTTTTAACGATTTACGACACTGAGAAGATAAAATCTAGTAAACAGATGCCCCTGTTATCCATTAGAGAAACCACACAAGTTAGTGCCATTTTCCATTTACCAGGCCAGCGGAGCACTTGAAAAATCCACAAGAACATCTCGTACGATATTTTGTCATCGCCTTCAAAACTTTACATCAATTACAAGAATGTTGTTTAAAATCCAAGAGAGGGGCATAAAAAAGGTCAACCCCTCAAGTTGCTAAATTGCCACAATTTATTGCTCCCCAAGGTGCACAAAGTGGATACATTTGTCTGAAATTGTTTTGCGTAGTCAAATTAGCCAACCAAGTCCCAGGAGAGAATTCAATTTTAAGTAAAAGTCAAGAGAAATGAAATTTTTATTTTTAACTCAATCCATTGTCGCGGTTCGTAAAATATTTTTAAACAACTCTGAAGAATTTTGCGCCATCCAAAAGACAAAAAACACTTGGATAGTCCTTGTCGCGACAGCTATGCCTGAGGCAGCAGGATTCTATTCGCCAGGTAGACACTTATCAAAGAAAAAGAAAAAAAGGCATACTCTGTCTGTTCAAGAGTATGAAAGCTGACGTTGCGCTTCTTTTCAAGATGCAAATTGTGAACAATAATTTGATAAATGCAAAGACAATGTCTGGCGGATGTCCTTTTTTTGTGTCTTTGGAAATCGTTAAACAAGGGAGAAAATCCTCAGACTTGAAGAATTCCAAATCAGATTGTGTGTTGGTGTTTTATTTTTTAATTAAACTTGAGTATCTCGATGGAGACAGGCTGGAGATTTTCAATTCTATTTGAATGGCTGCGGGCTGTGTTTGTTTTTTGCTTTTGTTTTAAAACCGAAATAGGGGAGAGCAATGTGTGTCATGAGTTTTCCGATTAGTATTGATTTTTTAGAATCCTTGTGGAAAATTCGAGGGATGATTATGTAGAATGTGAACACATTTGTCAGGCAGCAGAGTGGCGCAGTGGAAGCGTGCTGGGCCCATAACCCAGAGGTCCGTGGATCGAAACCATGCTCTGCTAGTTCTCCTTTTTTATTTTTTTCTTCCTAAAGAGTAAATTTTTTGCACAACGTATGTATAGTGTCATCCAATTCGGATTGACATCCCGGTTTCAATCACATACGTCAAACCGAACTCTCATCCGAGATTGTATGTGTTTCGTTTAAAGTTTGCCATTTTACAATATGGATCGCTTAACGGTCGCTGAACGACGTGTTAAAATTGTAAAAACTTACTACTCAAATAGTGATTCTGTAGTAGGAATGTTTCGCTCATTACGAGCAGATTATGGTTGTTCACCTCACGTATTACAAGCAAAACTGTAAAAAAATTCGAAAAGACTAGCTCTTTTACAAATGCCTTAAGGCTTATCCATAATCGGAATGTACGCTCTACAGAAAATATGACTGCAGTTAGTGAAAGTGTTGAAGAAGATCCAAATCTAACGACTTACGGGTGAGCACAGCATTAGGACTTGTCTTAGGGCACATTGTGGATTATTATGCATTTGGATTTACATCTACACCCCTATAAAGTTCAACTCACTCACAAATTGAATACAACTGACCACGGAACGCACAGAGCATCCGCCGATTGGGTGCTTGGACATCAGCGTTTGGATGACATGACATTTTCTTCAGCGATGGAGCTCATTTTTCACTCGGTAAATACGTTAACAAAGCAAAGAGTCGCATATGGGGATGTGAAAATCCACATGTAGCTGTTGAAAGACCATACTTTTTCGAAAGTGCAACCATCATCGTTTACAAGCTCGCATAACTCACCTGCTGCACATCTGGGTTATAAGACCGATACTCACCTATGGGATAGTTGTCTGGTGGACGGTCTTAGACAATGCAGTCAACTGCAGCAAACTAAGCCTAGTTCAAAGAACAGTATGTCTATGCATAAGCGGAGCCCTATGCTCAACTCTCTCAGCGGCACTGGATATTCTGATTCACTTAACACCCCTCGATATCTCGATACACAGTGGACAAATAATTTATTTGGCCACGTTAGTATTCATAATATACTAGGAATCCTTTTAAAGAAGATCGATTACACAATACACGAGCATTCGTTTGAAAACGACTTTCATGTAAGCTTCTCTTCTAGATCCTTCTGAGAGTAAGATGCTTTGTTGGATGGCAAGTTAATTCACTTTCGTACAGATGGATCTAAGACTGATAGCGGGGTAGCTGGCGGTGTTTTCTCAGATAAGCTAGATCTAAGCCTCTCTCTCCGTCTTCCAGGCGGAAATTTTGGCGATTAAAGAAGCTCTGTCATGGCTGAAGAAAAACATGATATCTGCAAAGGACATCAGCATCTTCTCGGATATTTAGGCCGCTATGAAGTCACTATATCCAGTCTCACTAAATTCTAGAACCACCCTTGAATGCCGATCATCTCTTAGAGAGATGGAAGAGCAGTTCAACCTTAACCTATGTTGAGACATTCCAAAGAATTGTAGGGCCGACGAACTCGCCAAAATTGGAACCGCTCTCCCTATTTTACCGGAAAAGTGTAGCATCGGTATACTAATCCCTACTGAATGCTGATAAAATAACAAACACAGATCAACATGTCCAGCGAACGAACAGCTGTCACCACTGGACACTGTCTTATAGGCAAGCATGCAAGAAGGCTTGGCGTCTTTACAAATGATTTCTGCAGAAGCTGCATGGACGAGGAGGTAGAAGAAACAAACCTCCACCTGCTCTCTTCCAAAGAAGAAAACTCCACTTAGGATGATACAATGACTTAAGCAATCTAGAGAATATAGACGTTAACAGCCTCCTACGTTTCATCATAAGCTCGAATTGGTTCCAAGAGTAAGAGGATCACAGATATACGTGGCATAACAATGGGCTAATAGGTCTAAGTGGGTTGGTCTTTTCAACAGCCACTCTTACTTAACCTAACCTAATCTAACCTAACCGCCACCGTCAATCCTCATCACCCAACACGACCAGTCTCGTGATGTGATATGTTGGATTTTTGTGGGGCTATGCATAAAATCGTGTTTATGCATACAATCCATAAACCCTTGAGGCTTTGAAAATGAATCAGTTTTCTTTTTTCTTTTTCAGTTTTTATGCATTTTTATTTTTAACACTTAAATTACTCTTACTTGCTAGACGAAAAAATGCTTAAAAATTAACTTAAATTACTTACAAATAATCTTATTCTAATTTACTGGCCCCGTGCGGGTACTCTAAGCTAAACCTAACACTTAAACTATGTCTTTCGACGTATCTTACAGTCTAATTTATTTTTATTTTAACATTACTTGATACATTACATTACATTACTTGATACAAACCAATTTTCGAATCCGTCCACAGGAAGAATTTCTGAATAGGAATCTTTAGGGACTTTTGTAAGTACGAAGACATTCGCGCCGCCAACAACGCTGCCGTAAGTTCCAACGTCGGAAGTGAAAGTTCTTTTATCTTCTCAGTTTTAAGTGGAGCTACGCGACTTTTTGCACATAGAAAAGAAATATTATTTCTCCCAGCTTCATCAAAACTTTTAATAAATGCTACTGTGCCATATGCCTTTAAACTTGCATCCGCAAATATGTGAATGTGTATAGCCATTGGAAGTGAACAATTAATCGCTGCACGAGGAATAGCATAATTCTTCAAAGGTTTGAAATTTTCCACCCAAGTTTGCCACTGTAGTAAAAGCTCTCCCGTTAACATCTCATCCCATGATATTTTTTCCCGCCAGATAGCTTGAAAAAGTATTTTCAATCCAATTACCACAGGACCAAGCATGCCAAGAGGATCATACACACTTGCGATCATTTGCAAGACATTCCGTTTCGTTCCCTTCACTAGATTAGAAGAGAACAAATCTTCGATTGATTTCAAAGGTACTCCAATTTCATCCGTGTGCACGAACCACAATAGCCCCAAAACTTTTTGCTCACTTGGTAGCTCATCGGAGCAATGAGCCTGACGAACGAGATTGCTATTTGAATTCCACTTCCTTAGGTTCATATTCGCACCTTTCATCACCAGAACAGCATCTTTGCTTACATGCACTCCTTCCACTTCGGTGTCGACACTCATCGCCAAATCGTCCATGTAGAAGCTTTCCATTAGCTTTCGGCAAGTGGACTGCAACTTTCCCTTTTCGTTCTTGAAATGTAATTGCAGAGTTGCTGTTAATAAGAAGGGGCTGCAATTCACACCGAAAGTGACTCTGGTCATCCGATACTCCAGTATTTCAGGTTGGCATGTGGGTGTTTTCTGAAAAGCGTACCAAAGGAATCTATGTGTGTCACGATCCTTCTCGTTGAGCTCAATTTGTAGAAATGCTTTCTCCACGTCTGCCACGATCCCATAAGGTCCCAGTCGAAAGTTTAACAATATTTTCAGGACATCGGGCAAGAGATTAGCTCCTACATGAAGCAAATCATTTAACGATGGAGAATCTTGGCTACGTGACGAGGCATCGAAAACGATACGCATCTTAGTCGTTGTACTATCCTCTTTATATACTGGTCGGTGAGGCAAGTAAAACACTCGGTGTACATTCTCCTTGTTTTGGGGTGGAACAGACTCAGCAAACCCGTCTGTAAGTAATTGCCGAATACCAGCATCATATTCTCTGTATTTTTCTGGATATCTTGACAATTGCGAAGCAAGTGATTCAAGTCGCTTTAGAGCACATTCTCTGTTGCTTTTTATTTCAACATCCGGATTCTTCCACGGTAAAGATGCTTCGTATCGTAGACCATTTTTAGTAATGCACTGAGCAGCTAGTTCATCGGCTAGATGTTTATTTTCTTCATCTTCACCACGAATTCCGATAGCTTCTAGGGACTAGAACGATGTGAAGTCATTACTGCTGAGTGCAGGCAGATGTAACGTCGTGCTATGGATGGATGGAGAAAATGAGTTTTCGTTCGAAACAAACTGCTTACCAGTGAAATGTGCTCCTTGCAACGTCCAGCCGAATATGGTATGTACTGCTCTTAATCCTTTTGAAATTCGACGCTGCTTACCCGTAACCACCGACCAGTAGTAGTTTGAGCCAATGAGTACACTTAGCCCATTAACTGCTTCTTCGCTTGTGTGACATGAATCCGCTAACTGGAGGTTTTGAACTAGAGCGCAAGATGGATCAGGTGCGTGCAAAACATCCACACATATCTCCGAGACGACAACTGCTTCCAGCTTTACACTCTCGTTGGAATATTGGCTTCTTATGTGCACCTTCACTTTCTTGAATTTTCTAAAGGGAGCTTGTTCTTTGCAGCCAAACGGAATTAAAGAAAAGTTCACTTCACCCATTGATTGAAGGTTGAGTTTTGTTGCAAGATCTTCTCGAATGTATGAATACTGGCTTCCACCGTCGATAACAAAACGAATGAGTAGGGATTTATTTTTACTCGGGGAGACGGCTATTCCCCGAGCCGTCTTCAAAAAGACGTTTGTATTGTCAAACAAAGAGTTGTACGCACATAAATTTGTAGCACTTTGTTGAATCGAATCTGGCTGAGACATTTGTGGCGTTGAAATTTTACCAGCACATAGATTAATGACATGTTCTCTATCAGCATTTTTCGGTAGGGATGACGATGTAACAAAAGTCTTTTCTCTATTGTAGGAAGGATCGCACAGTGATGTGATATGTCTTCCTTTGCACTTGTCACAGCAAATCCATTTAGCGCTCCGACATTTCTTAGAAGAATGTCCTCGCTTGGCACAACGAAAGCAGCAATTATTTTTCCTTAACATCTCTCTTTTTTCTGTGATTGACAGTTTGCAATCACAATCCTTGGTTAAGTGTTGGTGTGAGTTGCAAAATGCGCATATGCTCTTCTCTTTTAGTGACATTAAACATGCTGCGGTGGAAGGAGTATGTCTGGATTGCACAGTGGATGGCGTAAAAGAGATCGCTCTACTTCTCTCTAAAGACTCCACTTCTCGCTTTAGAAATCTCATTATGCTTTTTACTTGTGTGTCACCAATTTGCAATGATGTTGATGAGCTTTCGTTTTCTATTTCGTTCGGTTTTTCCATATGATCATCCTTTTCTCCCAACCGAAAATAATCAACTCGGAGTTCAGCTGGTAAGCAACGAAGCAATATAGATTTTAGCATAACGTAGTACTGCTGAGTAGGAATTTGCAGAGCGGTCAAAGTGCGACAGCATGAGGTTATCGAATTGTACAAATTACGAAGAACAGCTATGTCTGTTCGGGATTGCACTGAACGGAGAGAGACTAATTGCTGCATATTTTTGTCTATCAACCGTTCGGGATCGCCGAACTGCTCCTGCAAGAGTGAAATGGCAGCATCGTAGCACATGCTTGAAGCGGTAAAACCGGCAATGATTTTCTTTGCACTGCCTACTAGAACCGATTCCAAATAACTGAATTTATCTGTCGATGTTAAGCTATCATTCTCATGAATTGCACTTCGGAACTGCTCCCAAAAAGGCAACCAATCTTGAAAATTTCCGTCGAAGTTTTTGAGCTGTAACTTTGGTAACTTAAGACTACAATTTACCATTGACGTATCAAGAGATGCCCTGTCTGGTGGACTTATAGGAGTTGTAGGAGTTAATTTCCGTTGAACCTTTTTTATGCGAGTTTTCAGACGGGATAGCGCACTAATTGCTACATCTTGATACTCTGCTACCTTCTCCAGCTCCTTGTCCAACTCTTCATCCTTGAGAAGACCTTTCTTCTGAATCTCCTGATCGGTTACAGTGAGGGTTTCCAGTGCTGCCGTAAGTCGTTGGATGAAGACGGAAAGATCCTCCTCTAAAGCCTCCAAATCAGTCGCTTTATTGGGTTGAGAGTTTGGGCTATCTAAAAATTCAATTGCACTTTTGACAATTTTTGTTACTTGCCCTCTGTATGCTGTTCGTGCAGATAATTCCATTTTTAACGAATTGGATACGAAACACTTTTAATATTCTTAGTCTCCGTTCACCAATCTCCCGGGTTTCGGCACCATATAGAAAAAATAACCCGTTTTAAACGTTAAAGAAAGGCCAAGACTTGAAAGAAACTTTGTAATTTTATTGTTCGGTCCAATCCGTTGAGAGTTTAAAAGCCAAGTGAAAAAAAGAGTTAATTCATACAAATTTAAATATTACAAGAAAGAGATCGAGATGAAAGAAAAGGATAACGATAGATAATACATTTCATAACTACAATACTTCAGATAGGGTAAATAATAGTTTGTCTTCATAACTTAATTCATTTTTCAACAAAAACTAAGAAAATAAATTTTAACTAAAAACTTAGTAAATGGACCTTTACTTTGAAAATGAATATTCGTCAAGTTATGGCCGAGTTATTGCCCGATGTGTGTCAAAAAGTCATCGAAATTACCTTGTCAGAATCAAGTAATGCAGGAATTCCCGTGGAGGACATTTGAATAATATTATATTCCATTCATAATGGCAAGACCCAAATAATATACATATGTATTGAAATAAAAATTTTATGGAAATCTAAATCGTAAATGTGTTTCATTTAAATTTACCTTCAGAACCACAAAATGAATGTCCCTGTATAATTTTTTTAATATCTTTTGGTCTATTTAAAATGTAAATTGTGTCTAAATGTATTGGTAATGAATTCATCACTGAACTTCAAAAAGAATTGGAGATTAAGAGGGCGCATACTCTTGGGTCGAAAACTAAACTATATATTAGCAGATTGAGTTAGAAGATGTCGCATGGCGTTGATTGGCATTTTATGATTCAACTTGAATTGCAGGCACCTAGATTCTTCCACTGAAAATCTTACAATAATGCACATCATATAAAATTATTGCTCACTTTACCATAATGGGGGAAGCTACTCATTGGTGTTTTGTTCTTGTTAGTTGAATCGTATCAGGGTTTCCTTGCTATACTTATCTTGGATTCTTAGTGTTGCATCTTACACTCTCTAGTTAACAAAATAAATTAAAAGTAACGTGCCTGTGTTACCACACATGTTCTATATATGTATGTAGCATAAAATAACGTCGCTACCTACAGGTATCCCCTCTAGGACTATACATACTTCTCTTCATAATTACCCTTCGCTACAAATTCGTAATTCAAAAGATTTATTTTAATTTTTAGAAAATTTCTTAATATTTTCAACATAACTAAAAGTATCTGATTTTATTTAAGCAACTTTAATTAAAATGTTCTCGACAATGTGACCCTGTATATAAGAGTATATAGGGTATCCCCTAATTCGTCAAGTATAATTTTCGAAATGATTTTTCTATATATTCTAAAAAAATATAGTTTTACAGTAAGGATCTATATCCAATGTTGACATCATTTATCGAGGATTTAAGAAAAGGTTTACTTTGGTGTACCCTGACCCATATTAACTGAAATTGCTCTTGCTAATGGCAAAAATTTCGTTTAGGACTTTGTGTTTAGAAGAAATATTAGCCTTTATAACTGCGTTTAAATAAAGTTGATATCTTCTTTGAGTCTTGGATATCCAATGTCTAAGCCTGTTCCATTTTTCTTAGCCATGCTAATTTTTGACTTTGAGGTCACTTTTCTCCAGAAAATGTGTAATAAAAATAACATTTTACTACTTTTTCCTTAGGAACGTAACAACGATAATACAAAAAATCATCAACAAGTTTCCAGAAAAACCCATAGACTTTATGATACTTGGGAAATTATAGATTTGATTGTGCGCTTTTCGTTGATTAAAGCGCAATGTAAATGAACAACAAATTCTCAATGTTAACTGCGATCACGATTTTTTTGGAAGACACAACCTTTTACTTTAGCGGGTGAACACGAAGGAGAGCATTCTTATGCCGGAAATCTTTAATGTTTTTCATGATGCTACACAGGAACTTATGCGGCTTACAGTTTATCAACTATTGATAAGTCATTGTTAATATCTGTCATGCTTTGGGACACTTACAGCGTGATTTATCTTTTGCAAGAAAAATTATAATTCTTAGTCTTAATAAATTTTTGCGATAGCCGGTACAATATAGTAGATTTTCTTGTTGATTTCGATGGTAGCTTTTCTAACTGATTCCAATACAAGCAACTTTACGCAGATCCTTGCGCGCCAACGGCGGGTTACAGCTTTAAAACCATTACCCGTAGCGACATCTACCATTGCGTAGACTTCACCAAAGACATTGATACGTGGACAGATTGTTCCTTAATCGATTTGACTTTGTCTTCGATGATGTCAGCATTCAATTGGATTTCCGCGATGTAAACCCTCTTGGCGATATTTGATTCCTTTGTTAACGAAATCGTAGTACTGTATTGACTGTTCTAAAATGTTTGCCATTCTCTGAGTAACTGAGATAATTTTGGATCAATTTATTTTCAAATTTTCGTTCAATGAGTCCTTTACTTTTGTATAGGTGTTTTTTTAATAAAGTAAAGTCATCGGATTTTAGTCAAAATCTATCATGGGCACATACATAACCTACACATATATACATTTTCTTAAAAACTGTTTAAAAACATTGTAGACACCTTAAAATGTAAAGATATCACCAAATTTTCATTTTCGATTTTCGAGGCGAATGCAAGAACTTCCCTATCAAGTAGTTAACAAGGCTGCTGACGAGGATGGCCTACCTGCCGAGCTTTTTAATGCAGTAGGAGATGATTTTAACATCATTTGCCCGATCCCCTAGAAATGATACTCCATAAATTGCGCCCATTATAAACGCATTAGTCTCACCAACTATCGTCTGGAAAGGTAGAAACGCCTCTTTATCAATTTTAAAGCCATAAATCATGTAATGGGTGTTTTTTTTTGTTTTGCAGTGTCAGAATTTTTAATAGAGATTGAATGTCTGTTATATTGAGCTGCCAAACTTCATTTATTTTCAGTACAGTACAATACGTTTTCAAATTGTTGAAATACATATATTTCCAAAATCAAAGAGAAGTTCATGAGATTTACGGTAAGCTTTATCGACCATCTGAACGTGCCATTTATCGAATTATTGAAAAATTTCGCACTTAATTCACGTTGTTGGATTGGATACTCACACAGTAATAGGAACGAGAACAGCACGTTCGGAAGAAAATATCGCAGCTGTGGAAGCTTTCTTCAAAAATGAGGCCGGCGCACAAGATACTGTTTGTAGACACCGCTACAATGCGATGATCGACGATTATTTGTTCTTGGAGGATAACATTGTTCGAGTAATACGCAATATATTATTGCGTTATATAATTCCTAGAAAAAGTTATCGAAAATTGGACATCTAGAATGCGCTTTTAATGAGGCAGTCGTGATGGACATAGGTCCGAAACTATTAAATTATTTGTATACGTATATTAAATGACATGAAATTATCTCTTGAATGAATTTAATAAATCATCATCAAGTTAATTTCTAGTCCGTTTGGATAGGGGTTAGAATATACCCGCGGTGGGAATGCCTGTCGTAAGAGACGACTAAAATCCTTCTGGGCCGTATTCCCAGCTCCGTGAGGGGGCGTGTAAACGCCGCCTCTCAAATAAGTATCCCATCTTCAAGGCAAGGTGTTATGCGACCCGTGCTAAGGGCTGAATGGTGATCGGGATGTAAAATCAATAGAGCACCGTGAACGGGGGCCTCCGGATATCTGGCGTCCTCTGGTTGTAACGTAGCCTTGACGCATTACAGATCTAAATGGGATCTAAATGTGGACCTAAATAAAAACAAAACAAATAATACAAACAACTCAAATAACGCAGTAAACTCAGGGAATTTACCGCAGTTGTTTAATCCCTCCTCTAAAAGTTCAACGGTATCGCGATCTCCACCACCAAGATCGAATGTCTCTGGCAAAAGAAGTTTGCCCGAAGCGCCTACGAGCGAAAAAACGGACTCAGCGAGTAACAAAAGCTTGGAGGAGGAAAACAACACACTCCGTTCGAATCTTAAGTAAATGGAGCTACTTTTTTGAGAGCTTAAAAAAGAAGTAGATTTGCTCCGAGAAAAAAACAAGACTCTGAAAAAAATGCATATAAACGAAGCCCAAGAAAGCAGCTCACCCCGCTCAACTAGTCGTGAATACCATACGGACGAAGAAGAGCTTACACGCGAAACAAATTGGATCTCCAAGAAAAGACCGTCTAAGAAACGTAAAGCTGTTTCTTCACCCGAAGACGTTCCAGATAAGAGCCAGGAGCCACAAAAAAGCAACTCCCAACAAAATTACGTCTTCTGCCTCCAATTAATGTTGTTGGGATTTCAGACTATAACAAGTTGTATTGCTTTCTCAAAGAAACGCTAAAATCTAAGTACCTATAAGGTTACATCACTGCCAAACAATGTATGGAAAGTTAAAGTCGACAACTCCGATGAGCATTGTCCGCAAATTAAACACCGAGATGATCCAGCAGGAGAAGGTAGAGGCTATAGGAGCGACTTTCCAGGAAGTAATTAAGGCGAACATTATCATTGGCCCGAACCACGACCTGGAAAGTCGAGTCCTTGTGCACAATTTCTACCTTCGAAATGAAATTGTGAATTGGCGATTCGAGAGCTCGGGTTTCACCCAGTTCAGTGACGAGAATATGGCAAATAATGTCGTCACCAACGATAGGGTACTACCCCCGTTCATTTCGAAGGAAGAGCTTCAAACGATCTTCGAATCACTTAGAAGTAAGAAATCAGTGGGAACCGATGAAATACCGAACATTGTGCTTCGACATCTTCCTCTAGAAGCGGTGAACATTTATACCACCCTGTTTAATAATGCAATGAATAATGCACATTATCCAGCGCATTAGAAAACTGCGGTGGTACACCCCATCCCCAAAAGGGATAAAGACACTTCCAATCCGGCGAATCTCCGCTCGATCAGTCTTCTTCCAAACATCAGTAAGGTTTTCGAGAGGGTGATCAATAGGGTCCTGACTAAGTGGGTTGAGGACAAAAATATAGTTCCGGATAATCAGTTCGGTTTCAAGGCGGGGCATGATATCATTCATGCTGCGTCTAAACTGGTGTCTGATATCCAATGGAACAAAGGTAAGAAACAGTGCACTGGTGCCTGCCTGATTGACTTGGAGAAGGCCTTCGATACCGTATGGTTAGAAGGACTCTTTTTCAAGCTTGACAGGTTGGGCATTAGTAAACCACTGCTGTATATTCTTTTTGATATGCTCTCAAGTAGACAGTTCATCGTGAAGAATGGCGATGTGTCTTCTGTTGGAACATTTAACATTAAAAACGGTCTGCAAAAAGGTGCGGAAAATTCACCGATCCTATTCAATATTTACACAAGTGATCTGATAGGTTCACTTCACCATGCCATAGCGTACGCAGACGACTTAATCGCGTACAGATCAGGTCCAAAGATTGAGTTCATTAATATACTCTTGCAACGTGACTTCGATAAAATTAAACGATATTGCGATGACTGGAAGTTGAAAATCAACTTTCAGAAGTCGGAAACCATTCTGTTTAGGACACCTTTGTCTGGGACCTCTACGGATACCAGAAAGAATTGGCGAAAGTTCTCGATCATGGGGCAGCACGGGCAGCCACTTGCTTGTCGAAATGTAGTCAGATACCTTGGGATCTGGCTAGATCAATTTCTGTATTTTAACAAACATATAGAGGTTACTCTGGCCAGAGCCAAAGGTGCTTTTTCCCTTACAAAGAGACTGTTTTATAACAGCCAACTCGATGCGAGGGTGAAGGTGATCTGCTACATGGCCCTTATCAGGCCCCTGCTTGTATTTGGATGTCTAGTGGTGGTTCAACGTGAGAGCAAGTTTATTGGAAAAGATTCGGGTGTTTGAGAGGGCTTGTCTTAGGACTTGCCTTCGCCTGTACAGAACACCAGAGTCTCAGTACATAAAATTCTATCCTAATGAGGTCTTATACAATAGGGCGAACCTAATAAGAGTGGACAATTTCGTCATTATGTTGACTCGAAAACAATGACCTCACCGAACAACCTGATCTCCGGGGCTTACTACCCCAATTACATTATCATGAGAGAATTCGCTTTGATGGCTTTATTCCTCCAGAAGCGTTCCTCTATCTAGATAGCAAAGGTCTGATCCAGAACAGATTGGCGGTGCCGCTAATCTTCCACTTCGCTCGAACAGCTGCGGACAGGCGACTCAACTACGACAGAGACGTCGCACATGGCAGTGCGGAGCGTCTCCGGTTCAGTAGGTCGGTAGGGAGTCGCGACATGAGGGATGTTGCTCGGCAGCACCAACACTTTTGGTGGCTTGTTGAAGGGGAGGATGCTTCGTCGTCGAACTCCTCCAGTGATATGTAGCTTCACGTGAAGCAAAGTTAGCCAGCCTAATTTGTTTTAGCCATGGCCGGCTTACATAGTTTTAGGTAGGTTTAAGTTAGGTTTTTTAAAAAAAAAATATATAAAACACAAAAAAAAAATAAAAAAAAAAAATTAAAAAAAACAATATATGTATATATATGTACATATACTTATATATAAAGTATATAAATATTATGGATATATATATATATATGTATGTGTGTGTATGTATTAGACGTAAGTACGTTAAGTAGATTAAGATTTATTTATTTTTAGGTAGTCTATAAGTTTTTAGTTTTAAGTTTTTGTAGATAAAAAAAAGGGTCCAGACACTAAGTTTTTTCAATTAAATTAAAACTCATTTTCTTAGTTGTAATAAATGTAAAAATAAAAATAAAATTAGACTGTAAGATTCGTCGAAAGACATAGATTAAGTATTATGTTTAATTTAGAGTGCCCGTATGGGGCCAGTAAGTTACAATAAGATTATTTTTAAGTTATTTAAGCTAATTTTTAAGCGTTTTTTGTTTAGCATATAAGAGTAGTTTAAGTTATAAAAATAAAAACGCATACAAAACTAACTAAAACTAAACCGAGATGATCCAATGGTACTCTTTCGAGAACATGTCAGAAAGACCTTACGTGTAGTAGCGAGAGGATTTCACCCTTCGTGCACTAAAGACGACATTATAAGCGACCTCTATGCAAAGGGCTTTAAAGTTCTAGACGTCGTAAATAGTATTAAAAAAGAAAAGAAAAAAACAGAGCAAGACGAGGAAATCTTGGTTAAGCGGAGACTTCTACTGTTTATGCTTAGTTTCGATAAGTCCGAAAATAAAGAAGTTATCTATACTATAGTATTAAAACTATTCTAAATATCGTAGTCAAAATCGAACATGTGCGTAAGAAGACAAGACCGTCTTGCATAAATTGCCAAGGAAAGCACCCAGCAAACTACCGCGGATGTGAAGTGGCGAAAGAACTCCAAAAAAGGCGCGATACGTTTAAAAAAACCTTACGCCCAAACTCAAAAGCTACTACAAATAAATAAAAGGCAGTGAAAGATAGAAAATCCGTCGTAGTAAAGTCGAAGGATATACAAAAAAGGATAGCAAAGGAAAAGCCGCCACCGATTGGCGGGCACGTATGCATAAGCAGCGTCGCAAAAAAAAAATAAAAAAAACGGTGTTACGTCAGATACAGTGGCACACGTTTTCTCCTTAATTCTCACGACACTTGAGGAGCAAAGCAGAACAAATAAATTCTTAGTAGAAAAATTGAGCAATCTGGAGAAAGAAACACGTAAAACTCGATCTCAAGTATGAATAAGGAATCAGAGTTAGGTTGGCTTCTCCTTGTGAAAGCAATTTCGCAAAATAAAGAACCTGCCCATAGCTTCTTACAGGTTCTCGATAACGACACTCAGCTAAGGTCCTGGAAACTGGAGGAGTTGCCTTTGAACAGTATGGAAACTGCGGAAGAGAAAATCTGTAAAAAGAATAATATCAACGCAATAAGAAGATTGACTGACTGATGGTCGATATGAGGTACCGTTACTATTCAAAAACGGATGTAAGGCTCAGTTTGGTGCCTCGAAGTTAGGTGCCTTACGTAGGTTTCATCAACTGGAAGGAAGGTTCCAGGAAAACCCCACACAGCACAAGGAGCATTCTAAGTGTTTATAGGAATTCAAGGAGATTCGTCAGATGACAGAAGTTGACGAAAAGAATACCATACTGGATACGCCACACCATTGCGGCATTCAATAAGTCCTGTGTACTACAAATGGTTTGTACGAAATTGCAAGGCACAAGCTAGAAAAAGAGACATAGGTCCATTAAAGGTGGATGCAATCGGCAAAAGAATCTTCGAAATTCCTCAAGGAGACACTGCCGTGAAGAATGTAAGTTACCTAGAGCAATGGATCTACCAATTGACGACCAACTACTTTTGTCGCAAGGGGAGCGAAAAATATCTGTCCAGGATGAGACAGCGCCTGAAGTGTACAAGACGGAAGCCGGGATCAAAACGCTGAGGCTTAATTCTCTTCAAGAACGAAAGAATACCGTCATTGCAAGGGCGATTCAGACGAATCATGGGCGCACATCCCGAAAAAGACGGACTTGTCCGAGTTGCTACGGTGCGAACCAAAGCCGGAGAACTGAAGCGCTTGCAACCGATCATTGAAGAAAGACGTCTAATTCCTGTGCATCAATGCGGTTTTAAAACTAAGCACTCCACAATTGACCAGGTTTATAGAATTACGAATGAAATTGAGAAAGCCTCAGAGGGTAAAAAGATATGTTCTGGTGTTTTTCTTGACGTGTCTCAAGCGATTCACGAAGGCTTGAATTTTAAGCTAAGTCAGAGAGAGTCCGAGAGAGCTGCACAAGACTCTGAAATCGTACCAGGAAAACAGAATTTTTCGTGTTAAACATGGCACCGAATACTCGGAATTTAAAGAGATCGTTGCTGGAGTTCCGCCAGGACGCGTACTTGGCCCGGTATTGTTTTTATTCTATACTCGATACATACCGGAAGAATCACAACCTACAGATAATCAACCTTCCCATTTTCATTAACTCGGTACAAATATCATATGTAAATGAAGGAAAGGATCTAGAATGACATTATGTTAAAAAGAAACGTAATGAACTTGAAAATAAATTCAGGCAATAAATGTATTGGCTACTAGGAAGGCATTCCAAGTTAAGCATACATAACAAACTGCTCATCTATAAGCAAGTGCTTAAACTTGTATGGATGTATTCGTCTTCATGGGAAGCTATTTGAAACGGAAACTACTTGATAAGGTAACTTAGTTGTAGTCGACAAGAAGGGAGGCGTTTACTAGTGAGTAAGAATCTCACACTACTATGAGCACTGGGTTCATAGTGTCTATGAATATTTTCACACCTACCCACGGGAAAAAAAAATCAAGTTAATTTCTTTCCGTTTTATTTAAACAATAAGTCTAAACCTCTAAAAAAAACCTCTATGTCTAGTTGTGGCACTGCAGCCAAACATTTCAGATTGTACAAAATTCCGATGGAGAACGCTCACTGTTTCATAAAAGTTGGAGGCAATCTCACGAGACCTAGTTTAGACAAGGTAGTGCGTTGTCACTCTTGCGAAAATTGTGCAAGACTCATAAGCCAACCATACCTGAGTTTCAAACCACTACAAAACAATTTTCCTTCCTCCTCCTTCTACTTTTCTGCCCTCGCCCTGGCAACAGTAAAAGGGTATCTAACCCCTTAGGCGCGCATAAATTATAAAAAAAAAAAAATAAAAAATAAGCCAACCATAAGCCAACCATAAGCAAACCATAAGCCAACCATAAGCCAACACCAGAGGCAACATTTTCCCAAACTCCTTGCAACCACTTGCACGACTAGTGCGTCACTAGTGCGGTGCGATGAGCGACCCGTCATGAAGTCATGAGAGGCATGGACTACCAGTATTATATTCCCACCAGGACTTAAAATTTGTCCCGTGGGAAGTTAGGACCCCACACTTCGGTTAGTTTATTCTGGTCCCCGTGGGCGTCCTGTGAACTGAAGTGTCCACAACAGGTGACTTAATCTGTACTTTTTCCTTTTACTGGAATTTCTCAGTCTTTCGTGAAAAGATGAGCAAAGGTTTCAGTTGTAAAGTGCCCTCAGTACCAGCACCCATAACATAAGTGCCGAGTACCTGCAGCTTGATACAAGCGTCAGAGATAGTGCTCCGCGGTGTCGTCATCACTCACACAGCAAACGTCGCAGGATGTTGTGTTAGCTATGCTTTGCAAATTTAGATGGCTAGGAAATGTAGATGTACCCGGAGTTACAACACAGTTTCAAAAGATCTCGCTTTAGGTGACGTGCACAAGTAAAAGGAAATCTCAGTTATTTTGAAGTGCACAACTGAAGGCAGTGGGGCAAAGACCGCGGTGTCTATAGAGGTCGTTAAGGGCCAGATTTTTCCCGTACCGTAGCCCCATATTATTTTGAGTGTTTTTTTTTTCTTTAGTCTACAATGCTTATTTGTGACAATGCGGTTTTGTGATTGTGTATTTATCCCAACAAATCACATTCACAAATTGAAAGCAATATTTGAAACTTATAAACTATTATAAACATATTTTACAAAGAAATAGGTCATTCGAGTTCAATTGCTTTTCACTCAAAAACTCAAAAAACAAGCAAAGGAAGCAGCCTTCATATTCAGGCGACGTCTTCGTTTTGCAATTAATTTGCGGCAATTGATGGCTCCTGCGTTATTTTTTTGTTCTTCCTCGCAAATAATCCAATTACCCTTATGACTGCAGACAGCCACGTCCATGGAAATGTCTGGCGGACATCCACACCAATAAGTCGACTTTAATGTCACTCTATGAAATGAAATTGAACTCACTCTCTACCGGCAGGGCAAAGTCTTCATATTCAATCATATACCGAATTCAATTTCGATTGATTAAAATTTCAAAATTGAATTTGAATCCATTTGCCTGGTGTACATTTAGTGGGATGTGCTGAAATTAAAGCGAAAACGTCGTGACAGAATATTCTAAAAGGAAGTTGGGTGCTAAAGTGCAGACAGGAGCTACTTTCGAGCAGGAACGGTGGTAGGGGATACTTTCGAGTTAAGCGCAATGTGAAATTTTAGTCGGATTTTGAAGCAAATATATTTTGAATTGGTAAAGTGGTCGTTGAGACCTGAGAACATCAAAACTGCTTCGTCGATTTTATCTGACTGATGAACTCAAAGCGCCAGAATTATTACTCGCATACTCACCATAATATTCGAATTATCACTCCTCATACTGGCATTACTTTACGAAGTTAAGGAAGTATCAGATACAAATACAGGATGGATGGTAACCTGAACAATTTTCCCCTTAAAGCAACCTTCGTTTTTCAATGTAGGCCGCAAGAGTCATCTTCGCTGGTGCTGAAGCGATATTGATGAACGGGTTGTGGAGAATACGCTTCGTTCTTCCGATTATAACGGCACCTGTTTCTTAAGGATCAGTCAACTATTCTGTCGCGCAAAATTGTGGCTCTCATCGTCCAAATTTATGGTTAATTTTGCATGTCAGTGAAATTTTGATAATCGTCTTTGTTAAACACCTTTTATATCTTCAATAAATATGTAATCCTACTATTATGCTCCCTTGATCGTATTTACTGCCTTCAGTTCGAGCTTTGTAACCCTGAAATGTTGTTTGCTAAAGTAGATCAGATTCTTATCCCACAATATTATCTTTCTATGTTTCCGATTGTGCGATTATCGTGCTGCTTTTTTTCTTTTTTAAGAAGCCGGTGTTCATCCTGACAGTTCTGCTGTTCTGCTGTTCGTTTTATGCAGGACCTCTATGTATGTTTCTTGATTCCACGCATAAGCTCGCCTGTATTCCTGTTTGAAATAGAGATTTCGGTGTGGTGAACGAGAGGAGCGAAATATACCAGAGGTTTCATTTTTTATGGCTTTTTGGTAGCAGTTTAGCACTGATCTTCAGTAGGATCTCTTGAGAAACTAACACAAATGCTCTATCTATCTCTTGTGTTATAAGCATTTGTCGTTAAGCATCCTTATAGTATTTTCTTGCCTTGGGCTATTTGGAATATCCAAGGTCAATGTTCAACACTTGCAACGTTCATCCATCATATTGAATGGAGCGCCTTTTATTAATCGCAATGATATCAACCTGATTGACGTTTTATTGATCGGGAGTTTTCCACATCTGCTTGTAAATGTTGAGATACGGGAAAGGTACAAGGATCACAAAACTGTTGCTACCTGTCGTGAAGTTCTTAGCCTCGATCCATTATCGGAGATGATGTCGCCTTGGCAGTACTATCAAAGTTGTCCTTTGTCTCTGGACTTGCATGAAAATCACCTAGGACAATGCTAATGTCACACCCAAGGCACAGCTCATACGTTTAGTCCTGGAGTCCGCAGTAGCTGACGATGACACCGTTTTTCTTCTTGGTGGAGCAATGGGCACATATTAAGTTGATGTTTAGTACAGTACATAATTGATATTTCTGCCTGTAGTTCTTTAGTTTTAAAAAAGCTTGCAATTTTTTTACCACTTTCCCCAAACTAGTGTCTATGTTTTTTTTAGGCGTAATCTTAATGAAAGTCACCCTAGAGCAGTGATCACTATAATAAAATTCAGCTCAATTAAGTAGAACTGTATTTAAAAAAAAGTTTTGGCAAAATTTCGCGAAATGATTTTGGTTATTATTTTTGGCTAAGCCATGCATAATGGATTGTAGATGAGGATTGTTTCTACTTATTTGGGCGTTGTAAAATTAAATTTAAAAAAGATATATAGTTTGGTTAGCTCGCCGTAGCGGAAGATCACTCATATACACTGCAAATCTTAGTGTTTTACATCGAAACTCATTAGTGTTTCATTTTAAAAAATTCTAATGTTTAACGACTTCTCGAGTTGTAGAGGTTGAGTAGGGTCAATGAATATCGAGAAGAAATTCTGCAGACGAGTCCTGAAATCAAAAGATGCCCCCCCCCCCCCTCCCCAACTCAAAAATCACTCCCGTCTCCCTTGGGCTGGATCAAGGTGTCATACGACCCGTGCTGAAGATCAACCTGGCTGAGGGCCCAGCATCTCCAAAAATAGCTCAGTCGCGAACGGAGTATCCGGATACCTGGCGACCTCCGGATTAGCTAGCCTTATTTGTATACAGCGGATCTCTGCACAGATGGACACCCCTTTCTCCGCTACTCGTGGGACCATTTATGGATAAAACCTCAAAAACAAAATCCGACGGATCCTAAACATCCTAAAAGACGGATTACCCACTGCTTCCACTGCTCCCAAAATGTCAAAAGACTCCTCTAAGTGCCAGAGATCGTTGGAGGAAACCGTGCCGGTTTCCAAGAGGCCCAAAACATATAGTTCCAAAACCCCTGGGCCATCCAAAAGTACATCTCTGAGGTCTTACAATGAAGTCCTAAAGGAAGCATTGGTGATCGCGGTGATCGATAGGAACGATACCGACGGTTCCATTACACCGGAACGGTGGCAGCTGGTCAAGTTGAAGCTTTCGAGCAACTTCATGCGGGAAAACCCCGGACCACCTTCTATCACAAGCGACGCTGGCTGGCGCCAAGGCTATATCAAGCTCATCGCATGTTCCAACCAGAGATCTCTTGATCTCTTCACCAAGGCCATCGGTGGTTTAGGAGAGATTTGGCCAGGTGCAAAACTCGAGGTTGTGTCTAAGGAAGACATTCCTAGCAGACCTCGAACTCGTACCTAGATCCCAGCCGAACCCTCCTCTCCAGAAAGTATTCTGGAAATCATCCGGCTCAGTAACCCGACTCTTCCGACTCATGACTGGAAAGTCGCGAAACTGGAGGAACTAAGGGGTTCTTATAGATGCGCGTTAATTGTGATCAATAAGGAATCCCTTAATCCTCTGGCGCAGACGAAAGGCATCATTCGGTTCGGTTTTGAGTCTATACACTTAAGGGTCTACAAAAAGGATGAGCTGGATGCTGATAAGCAACCTCCTCCTCCTTTAACGGACAAACCAGAAAACACAACCTCGGATCTCGGAGCGTCGATATCCTTTCCAGAATTGGATAGCGACGACTCCAATCTGTCCGAGGTGACTATCAAGCCGTCGGTCTCCTCTTCTGACACCCTGTCGGAAATGGAAATGGATGACGAAACAATTAGAGGTCCTCCACGATCAGAGATAGAAGATGAGCTCTTGGGCACATCTTCAGAATCGGAGGACCTCAACAACACCATGGTGGAACTCTGGAAAACAGATTAATCTCCACCACTCAAAAAAGGCTTCGGCCGCACTCATTCTGCGTCTTTCTAAAAACGCAGAAGACATAATCTTAATCCAGGAACCATGGATTGTAGAAGGCGTGGTTCGTGGACTTAGGACACCCACATACGCTCCGCTCTATACAAGAGGCAAAGGTAAGATTAGAACTTGTATATTAGTGAAACGTAGCCTTAATGTATTTCTACTTCCCAACCTCAGCGACTTCGACTTAATCGTTGCCAGACTAGAGACTGCCAAAGGCTCCTACTGACTGGAATCGGCTTACCTTGGCCATGAACATGTGGGCCCTCTCCCTGGTGATAACTTAGAGAGGGTGGTACTGGAAGCTGGAAGGCAAAAAAACTGGCCTCATAATCGGATGCGACGCTAACGCACATCACACGGTATGGGGCAGTACCGACATCAATGATAGAGGTGAGTCACTTTTAGACTATATTTTAAGTACTAACCTCTTAATTTGAAATATTGGCAATGAGCCCACTTTTATAACTAGAAACCGACAAGAAGTGCTAGATATTACTCTTGTCTCCGACAGCATCACCCAAAGGCTAACAAACTTAATGGTATCGTCTGAACACTCCTTCTCGGACCACAGATACATCCACTTCAGCCTGAGTGATGCTCCCCCCAGCCAACCAGCTTTCCGGAATTATCACAACCTTAAGTGATAAATCACTCAACCTGCTTCTGGACACCCACTTTCCAGGTAGCTCCCAACTCGCGGTCAGTAGCAGCCCAAACAGGCCTACTGCAACCGTGACCAAAATTCATGGTCTGATTACGAGAGAAAAATTGCTGTGGGCGCTGCATAGCTTCAAACCATACAAGTCTGCTGGTCCGGACGGTATAATACCTGCCGAGCTACAGAGGTTCTCAGGTATTATTCTACCAGTGTTAGAAAATATTATGAGGAGCTGTGTAGAACTTATCCACATTCCACTGTTATGGAGAAAAGTCAATGTAGTATTCATTCCCAAAGCCGGAAAATGTTCTCATGTAATCCCAAAGGACCTCAGACCTATAAGTCTATCATCTTTCATTCTGAAAACTCTAGAACGACTGATTGATATCCATATTCGAGCTAAAGTTGATCCAAGACTTCTGTCTACAGCTCAACATGCCTACTGTAAAGGAAAGTCGGTGGAAACGGCTTTGCACTCTCTGACTAGCCACATAGAACGATATAAGGAGTACACAATGGTTGCTTTCCTAGACATAGAGGGCGCCTTTAACAACGTCAACACATCCGCAAACACGACTGCGCTGTCAACGACTCACTTGGGGAGTTGACCGGTTTAATGCTAAAAAGCAGGATAATCAACTCCAGACTGGGTGAGACTTCTGCTAAAAGATATGTCAGCAGAGGTACGCCACAAGGCGGTGTCCTCCCTCCCTTTCTCTGGAACTTAGTAGTTAACGAACTACTGATATACCTGGAAGCGGTTGGTAGCAGAGTGATTGCCTATGCGGATGATGTTGCCATAGCCATCTCAGGAAAACATCTAAATACCATTAAAGAACTCCTTCAAGTAAATCTCAATAGATTAACCCGCTCTGCAGATCGCTGTGGATTGGGAATAAACCCCCATAAAACTGATCTTTTCTAGGAAATATAAAATTCCAAATATAGACACTCCTTCAATAAACGGTACCAGTTTAGTTTTCTCCGATACAGCAAAATATCTGGGTCTCATTTTAGATAGGAAACTAAACTGGAAACCTAACATTCAAGAAAGAGTCAATAAAGCTACAATAGCTTTATTCTCTTGCAAAAAAGGAATTGGGAACAAATGGGGCCTTCAACCTCGCATAACCCACTGGCTATACATCTCGGTCATAAGACCGATACTTACTTACGGGGTGGTTGTCTGGTGGACGGTCTTGGAAAATGATGTCAACCGCATTAAACTAAGCGGAGTCAAAAGAACAGCATATCTATGCACAAGCGGAGCCTTGCGGTCTACCCCCTCTGCGGCATTAGATATTCTGCTTCGCTTGACACCCCTCGACATTTTTAGCAAGCAAGTAGCTGCGACTGCAGCTATGGTGGCGGGGTTTTCTCAGATAAGCTAAATTTAAGCCTCTCTTTCCGTCTTCCAAATCACTGTAGTGTGTTCTAGGGCGGAAATTTTGGCGATTAAAGAAGTTCTGTCCTGGCTGAAGAAAAACGTGATATCTGCAAAGGATATCCGCATATTTTCGGATAGTCAGGCCGCCATCAAGTCCCTGGACTCGGTCTCATTATATTCTAAAACCGCCCTTGAATGCCGATCATCTCTTATGGAGATGACAGAGCAGTTCAACATTCACCTTTGTTGGGTGCCGGACCACAGAGACATTCCAGGGAACTGCAGAGCCGATGAACTAGCCAAAATTGGAACCACTCTACCTATCCTACCGGACAAAGGCAGTACGTGCAAACTAACACTAAAGCTAGATGCCAATAAAAGAACAGACCTTAGGTGGACTGCTGGACAAACATGTCTAGCGACCAAACAGATCTGGCCAAGGCTGGATCTATGTCGCTCTAAGTGTCTGATCCTTTTAGATAGGAAACATCTCAGCGCCATAATAGGTGTCATTACTGGACACTGCCTCATAGGCAAGCACGCAAGAAGGCTTGGCGCTTTTACTAATGATTTCTGTAGAAGCTGTATGGACGAGGAAGAGGAGGAGACAATACTCCACCTACTCTGCACATGCCCAGCTCTCTCCCAGAGAAGAAAGCTTCATCTAGGAGCTTTGTTCTACAACGACCTAAACGATCTAGAAAACTTAGACGTTAACAGTCTCCTACGCTTTATTATAAGCTCAAACTGGTTCCAGTAGTAAGAGGATCATAGATCCACGTGGCATCACAATGGGCCAATAGGCCTAAGTGGGTTGGTATTTCCAACAGCCACTCTTACCTAACCTAACCCTAACCTAATGTTTAACGAATTTATTTAAACAGATATATTTTTCTAGGCTAATTTTAAACATCATATACTGGTTTGTTGTAATACATTTTTAATGTTTAATAGTAATTAAATATTTTTATCTTTTCTTATTTCAAAGCATACTCGTACCTGAACGAAATATTTTCAGAAAACGCATATAAAATATTAAAGCATATAACATCAAAACAATTTTGAAGTAAATGGATTTGGTCCATATACTGTGAGCTCCTGATACTGAAATTTCTTTCAGGAATTTATAAATATAAAATTAAAAAAACATAACTCAGTATTTGGTTTGAGCACCTTTATACTTTATAACTTGTTTAAGTCTGCGTGGCATGGACATAGCAAGTTGCTTGTGAAATAGGAAGATATTTTGGACCATTCTTCAATTAAAGCCTTTTGGAGGGCATCTTTTCTCGTAATAGTCCTTCTGCAAATTTTGCGATCCAAGTGATCTCATAAATGTTCTATTGGGGAGGGTGATCGAACTGCCTTGGGGTCTTATAAAGCAACCATTCCTTAACCAGCCGCGAGGTATGCTTAGGCTCATTATCTTACTGGAGGATCCAATTCCTAACCGTACCTAAGATTTTTACGCTCGGTTGCATATTATTTTTTACGATGCTCAGATAGTCTTGCTTATTCATTGTGCATTCAATGAAGACAATATTTCCGACCCCAGATGTTGCCATACACCCTGTGCTTCTAACATTTTGTTCACTAAATTCTTTATTATTTTCTCTAAATTTTTTTTATTTGTGTGACTTTTAAAAATTTGGTTTCGTCTGTAAATAAAATGTTTTTCCAAAATGAAATGTCTTTATTTAATTTTTAGCAAAATCTATACGTTTTTTTTTACTCACATTAGAGACAAATGATTTTTTTCTGCCACTCCTATCATGTATGCAATGTTCGCCGTACAGTACTCGGACTAACTGACTTTTCGTGTGTTATTAACATATTTTGCGCAATTTTAAGGGCACTTGAACCAGGATTTTTTCTAACTTCAGTTGCAATTTCTATTTTTTCTCTTTCATTTAGCTTTCTTGATCTACACGTCCGCTTAAAATTCTTCAATGTTTTAAATTTTTCAAATTTATCAATATTTTTTATAACCGAAACATGGTTACTTTTAAAAATTTTCCGATACGATTTTCCTTCTTTTCTTAAATCCACTAGAATTGTCCGCGTTTTTAAGCAAATTTCACTCCTCATTATACGAAATTTAATATTGCAGTACTATATATTAAGCCTTTAAACACAGCCAGCGTACAAAAAGACTTATTAGTTCACAGTAACATCGATGCATAATTCGGACAGTAAAATTTACTGATTCACAGTAAAGCAGAGAAGGTTGAATGTTGTTAACTTTTGCCGCATAAAATATGAAGTGTAGTTCTTAGAAAAAAACGTGTATCAATTTCGTTTTACATTTTTTTTTGTTTTATTCCTATTGAATAAAGCTTACGATTTGTACTATTAGAATTTAATTTTTGTTAATTTTTATATTTAAATTTCATGTTACTTTGGAAGTTGTATTGGTGTTTACTCACTTTTGGCACTCACAGTATATAAACATTATTGATTGACTTATACTCGTATATGCATATTTTCATGTTTGCGCATGTTTTCGTCATTATCGGTAAGTCTTTGTCGATCAAACAGATTTGTAGGATCCTTCGTATCTCTGTAAATTGGCCTATTTTTATCTGTTAAACTTTCTTAGTGCTGTACGTGTACATACGTGACAGGTGATTTGTGATTTTTGCCCAGTGTCTTACAGTTTGAGTTGCCAAAAATATATGTATGAGCAATTATTGGAATTATAATTGTAATACCTAAATCATCGAAAAAAATCTATTTATATTTTGGTCTACAGTTTTCTATAAAAACTAATCAAACAAAATAAAAAACCATATATCGGAAGAGGAAAGAACTTTGTGCACATGATATAAACTTAAAAATGCTAAAATAAAATAAGACAATCACCTTACAATTAAAAGGTAAAGAAAGAGCACATGGTGTGTCATAGAAGATGATAATAAAGTAAACAGTTAAAATGCTTATTAATAAGACATCAGTCAGTTTTGATACAAAGCATTTAAGGTGTTTTATATTCCTAAATATCCTTAAATGCTTAAAAGTAGACTACAGGAAAGAAAACACTAAAAGCGTGGGAGTTTCTTGCTTCCAATACTCACTCACTAATGACAGAGACCATCGAATACTGGTACGCTTCATATGTGAAACCCTATTAAAAGTTAACAATAGAAAATTTAACCAAATTGTATGATCGTAAAATTTTACGACAATGGTTATTGCGTTAAACTATTTGTAGAGCAACAAGGTGCTGAAGCCAATGCAACTGCTAAGAAGGTCGTTGTCATTAAAACCACGCGGGAGATAGAATTCGAGCAGAAAAAAAGTTGGAAATTAATTTAGGCGCAGTTTGGGGCGGACTTGGAGCAGTTGTTAAATCGCTGTGGCTATACATGTTATTAAAATCCAATAAATATCTAGGTTAAGACTCATTTAATGAACTCGATTTCCGTCTAAGACAGTTAGAAAAATTATCATATTGGACGATTTTTTCTATTTCTCCTATTATATAACTTCTAAGGTATAATTAGAGTATCGTTCGTAAAATGTTCAAATTATACACAGGGATTTATAGAGTTGTTCGTAAGGGCAGAGGGGTTTCCATTTTAAGAGAGATTCGTATATCCAATAATCAGAAGAGGAGCCAATCTGGAAGATAAAAAAAAGAATATTAACAATTACCCAAAAAGAAGCTCACAAATTATGTACAGGTTTATAGATATATATAGTTGGTAACAGCGTCTATATTTTTTACCCCTCTAGCAAACGTTTCTAATGGTATCTCTGCAGAAGATCCTCTTAATAACATTTCTGAATATCTTTTGATATTATTCCCCGGAGCTCTTTAAACTTTCTTATATAGTCCTAAGTCAAAATATCCCGGCGTTGATATAGCCAGACTCACGAGTATATTGCTCCTGACAACGAAATTATATATGAATTTTAAACAATTTAGTGAGCATAGTTTTTTTACTATTATTGTTTTAAATTAGTATAAAAGAGTCACATCTTTTTGACTTATCAATCAATTATTATTCAGTTTCTTTCTAAAGAAACATTCCATTCCATTCCTACCTGAACTCTTGAAATTTTGAACGCGTTTTTCTCGAAACCGAGTTTTTATTAATTTTATTTAATTTTTTTTTAATTTTCACTACATTATACAATATGTATATAAATTTTGTTAGTCTTGTTCAGTTTGAACTTGGAGGAAACATTTCTACGGAAGATACGGATGACATAAAAAGCCACCCCGTACATTTTGTATTCGTTAGGTATTCGTGGCTTTATATGTATGTAACTGGTTTGAATTCTACTTGATGAATAGAACCCAAGGGGTAAAAATAGAAGTTGCTGTTGGTATATTGACAATTGTAAACTGTTGTGTGCCCTAGGGATCAGTTTTTGGTCCTATTCCGGTCTTGATGTACCACCTTGATCAACAAGTTCAATGTGGCGCTCCCATTGTTCCGATTTGAGTTCTGTTTTTTTGTTAAGTTAGTAAATCTGTTGTAGACATTCCCTCTAAATCCTAGCGTCATAACTTGACATTTGCAAAAGTTACGTAGCCAAGAGTACATCTATCTCTGTGTGTGTTGGCGATTTTTTACAATTTTAGAAATGGATTTAAATTTGCAACAATGAACTTGTATTAAATTTTGCGTGAAAAACGGATTTAATGGTGCGCGAACGTTGGAAATGTTGGAATAGTGTTTCGGTAACGATTCTCTAAAGAAAACGGTCGTTTACCAGTGGCACGAGCAGTTCAAAAGTGGTCGTGAGTCAATCGAAGATGATGAACACAGTGGCAGGCCATCGACATCGAAAACTGACGAAAACATTGATGGAGTAAAAGAAATGTTTGTAAATAACCGCAAATTAATCATCAGAGAGATAGCGGAGGACTTGAACATCGCCTATGGATCCATCCAAGACATTTTGGTTAATGATTTGGGTTCCCGTGTAGCAGCAAAGTTGCTGCCAAAAGACTTCAATTTTATGCAAAAAAGAGACCGTGTTGACGTCACAAAAGAGATGATTTGCGAGGCTGTATCCGATCAGACATTCATCAAAAGAATCATTACTGGAGACGAGACGTGGGTTTATGAGTACGACACGTAATCCAGACATCAGGGAAGTGAATGGCGTTGACCAAATGAGCCGAGACCAACAAAAACACGTCGTTTTCAATGAAAAGAGAAGGCAATGCTCACGGTTTTCATGGATTACAAGGATGAATAAACTTGTATTTTTAATTTTCTGAATAAATTCCTTTGATGAACTTTTTGATCAAGGTTGTATATACATTTATATAAATTCAATATTTAGAAAGAGATTTGTAGGAGTAGCTACTTCTTTTGCTGATGATCAAGGCATTGTACATCGTTCTGATAGCAATTTGAACTTGAGCTTCAAATATATTATATTAGGTTGTTTCCGAAATATCAGATTTCGGGTTACAAATTTAAAAGCCAATATAATTTGTTTATAAGTTTATTTAACCAAAATATGATCCGTTGGTGGCACCTATGATTATTTCAACGTGATTCGAGGTCAAATATTATTTTTCTTTTGTAAAAGTCCTAACTTTAAGTCGCAATTAAATCCTATCGGCAAATAACTTCCCCATTTGGGAAACATCTGGGGAGTACAGTGGATATTGAAGAATTTCAAATCGTAAATGCAGCAATTTTGAACCGTTATGTTTCAGTTATGAGGCTTGCTAGGCTGATTTTCAGCCAATTTTGCATCACTGTCCTTATTTGTTCCTACTATATTCCTACTTGTACTCACTATTTTCGTACTCGATGCAGTATGTGATTTTTCGTGATTGAAGAAATAAGCAGTGGATTGGATATCTGCCAGACTGTGACCATGCCATTGTGTGGGTGAAGACAGGGAAATGTTTTGGTTTTTCGTCTGCTTCCGATCTCTACCCAGGTATTTCTCTACCAACTGTGGTTTTTGGAACGCATTCAGTTAATATTGTATCAATCTGTTATACAATCTAGACCGTTTTAATTCGGGCTGGAGTGCAAATCGGACATTAAATGTGGTACAAGCAATAAACTGCTGATTTTCAGTGTAAGAAGGCATGAGTCGCCAGACGCCTCCGATTAAAATTATGTCTATACAGTGTTTAATAGTAAAGTATATTGTGAAATTACTTGTTTTAAATTTGAAGGAGAAAATCAGTTTAAATATTTCCATAGGTACTGCTTTAGACCAAAATATGAATTGGTCCGCACAGATCTTTTATCGACTGAAAAAATTGTATGACGAAAAAACATTATAAATTGGAATATCCAAATTACAGAATGGAATAAGTTGTTGGGGATGTGCTTTCAAGACCAAGTTTCAGTTATTAATACCGTGCTACCAGGAAGATAAGTAGGTTAAATCGTTCATTAGTTCTATGGTTTGGTGTAGAGCATTGAAAGAACAATTATCTCATGCGATTGATGAGAACTTTCCTGACCAGGTGGATGTTGCTGAGCAGCTCGCAGGGCTCATGACTATATTTTGTTCACCAAAGCGAACCAACACAACCGAGACCAAAAATCAAACCTAAAATAATCTGCCTTCGCTAACTTGCACGCTACAGATATTCCGAGCAGGACTGAAGCGAAAAAAGACTCAAGAAATAGGGTCATATTTTAGATGAGGTGTCATTATCGAAGTCAAAGTATAGTCGAGGTACATAGGAAAAACCCCAAACTACCACATAGTTATGTAACATATGTATGATTATTGTGACGACCATCAATGTTGTGCGTTTCTTCTTCTTGCAGTTAAAAGCTGGTTTTAATAATCTACACAACATTTTTGAAATAATAACCGGAATTGAATTTAAATCAAAAACCTCAATTCGCTACGTAGAATGCCTCATGAGATTAAATTGTTAACAAGACTCTGTGGATACTTTTCTGAGCAAATCTATTTCACTGGTAACATGCTAAATATTGACTTCCCAGACCTGAATAGTTTGCATTTTATTAGCATACACTAACATTTTTACATAGGCGCGTAAGACGCAAGAGAGTGGCGTTAAATCGCTGGAAGACAGTGACCAATTCACTCGTCCATTTCACGAATCGAGTCTTCATTAAGTCAATGGCTTCATGGGAAGTATGATACAGAGTGCCATATTGGACCGTAAAAGGGTAAATTGTTGCGATCGATGTGCGATCTGGAGGAGTAGTTTTTCAATAACTGCAGTACCGACAGTGACTCAACTTCTAAATTTGTTTGCTCATCTTTACAGGTCTCCGTCTTGGGTTTTGTTGGCAATATAAGTTAGTTGGCATAGAAGTTATTTCTGAAAGCTGTTCCTCTCTATTTTCTCGGTATCCATTTGCATATTCTGCTCTTCTGCATGCAGCGCTGTTTCATAGAAGAATTATTTTTCTGCATGTGGTTGAACTCGAAGCACACTGTAAATGCACCTTGTCCCCTTTTCCTACTTTGGCGTTAAAATCAGACTATTCTAAGCTCACATTTATAACCATGCTTGTAGATTTTGTAGAACTTGGCATATTCATTTTTACTGATTTTCTTTTGTATATAGTGCAGTGCCTCCCATATACTTTCTATTGGAATTGTTTCGGTGGAGTATATTTAATGTGGAAGCAACGGATCTGTAAATTTTTACAAAACAGCTGGTCGTATCGCATGTGTATTAGGAGACTTTAACCCACAATAGGTCTTTGTAAGGAATTGTTCACCCTTTTTTTTTTGATGCATTGTTGATCTAGAGGTGTAGCGGTGACAGCATTTTGCACAGGAATAACACTCTTATTAAGACTTGGTTGTACAGCCACTTGAAGTTTGTGTGGATCCGCTACTTTCTTATAAAGATTTGAGGTGAATTTCAAGCTTACTTACATACTGATTTAGGTGATGCTACAGTTCGGGATGAACCTGCTCTCAACTAACTAGCTCTCCAGGTAGCCCAGTATTTAGCTACCTTCCCCTAGTTGCGCACTCCAAGGCGATTGAGGTTCTCTTCTACTTGTGTGTGCCACATAAGGTGAAATCTTTCTAGTGCATTGTCCCTTCGGGTTAGATTCGTAGGGTCTACGAGCCGAAGCATTGGTCCCCGTTTTATCTGCATATTCTAGCCATCTCAGGCGATTGTTGCTCAGTTTTCTGACTACGTCAATGTCGCTGTATAGCTTGTATAGTTTATCGTTGAATCTTGTCCTCCAAAGCCCGTCAAGGCAAACGGGATCGAATATTTTTCTTGAAACGACTGAGGATATCTCATCCGTTTTCGATAGAATCCATGCATCAGCACCATAAAGTAGGACTTGAATGGTCTTGTATAGAGTCTCCCTAGTTTTTAGGGATAGGGTCTTACTACAAATTGCCTTCTTAGGCCAAAGAAACAGCGATTGGCAAGAGTGACTCGTCGTTTTATATCTACTGAGGCGTTGTTGGCAGAGTTTATAGCAGAGCCAAGGTACAAGGACAAAGTCCCTTACTACCTCACAATTGTAGCTATCGACTTGGAAGTTTTGCCCAATTCGTCGATGCTGTGTGTCCCTTCTTGTTGACAGCGTATATTAATTTTTGCCCTCATTTACCGCTAAACCCATTTTGGCAGCTTCCGTTTCTCTACTAGCGAACGCACCGGTTTAAGCCTGCTGTGTTCTTTCAGTTATCACGATATCATCCGCGTAGATAGTAGTTGCACAGACTTTTAAATGTGCTTCTAGTGCTCGCTTGTGAGTGGCGAATAATTCTTTCAAGTATGATTTTAAAGAAGTCACATGACAGCGCGTCACCTCATCTAAAAGCTTTCGTGACATCAAATGTCTAGGTTAAATCGTTACCAATGTTGATGGAACAGCGACCGATCTCAATCGTCATTCTGCATAAACACATGAGTTTGGCTCTATATAGCTAGTCTCCATAAATAATGTCATATGCGGTCTTGAAATTGATGAAAAGATGGTAGGTATCGAATTGGACTTCTTGAGTTTTTTCCAGAATCTGATGGAGTGTGAAGTGTGGGCATACACTCTTACTAGATCTGAGAAATGAGTTGGTGGGTGCTCTCTCGTTGCAGATGCTTTGTTGGGCTCTAGCTTATATATTGCTGTCCTTACTTCGTTTTGGTCAGGTGAATGCAAGATTTGGCTATTATCGTCTAAGTTGAGTTATTCTGCCTGATGGTGGGATGTTGGGCTTATTCGCCGCTATAAAGTCGGCATAAAACGTTCTTCTATACCCTCAGCACAGACTGCGGTTTTACTACAAAGTTTTTTTCTCCATCTCTACCTACTTCTGTGCAGGTCTTCTTGTGTTGACACGTTCTGTTTACCTATTGGTAAGACAGGAATAACGTACGGCATTCCTGGAGTACAACCTCCCAATATCTTCGAATGCGGGCTTCTCGTGCTCTTTTTTCTTCTTCTGGAGAAGCCAATGTTCTTCACGTCTCTTTCGCTAATCCTGCTTTATATGTATTTTCTCACAGTAGTTCTTCTTTGTTGCAGGACTTGGGAAATCCGCATTCGCACTTTAGCTGGAACAAGGTAGTGCTGCGAGTCAATGTTGGCCGACCGGAAGGTTCGGACATCTAGAATACTGGAGGCATGCCTTACGTTTATCAAAATGTGAACAATTTGTCGGTATGTCTCAATAAACAGATGAGGAAACGTGTACTTGCTATAGTGATATTTCGTCCCACTGCAAAGCCAATAAGCTAAAGTCCGTTGCGAGGCGTGGTGTTGTGTAGGCTTTGTTTACCAACTGTCCTACCAAAGATGTCCTCATTTCCTATTATGGTCATAAAGTCAATTTTAACGTCATACTTCGGACACTGAGGAGTTCCTAGAAACATTCTTTGGTGGCGTCATCCTCGAGTTCCGTGCATGAGCGCATATCTTATGATAAGAGATTTGAACTTGATACGGATTGTCAGAAAACGCTCCTTTACGTATCGCAAGCTCAAGACTTCTTCCCAAGTCTGTCGCATATTGCAAATTTGCATCCGATTAAGCACTGTTTATTTTCCCTATATCAATCACCATAGCATATATCATAGTTTTTCATCCTTCTTATATCCGCCCTATCCCATCGCACTTCCTGGATGGAAGTGATATCTTAGTCAAGGGCATGTTCTAACGGCTGCACGTTGCGTGCTAAAGCATTTCACGTGCATATCGGAAGGTCGTTGTCCTTTAAACGTTTGCAAGGGTCGTGAAACCACTTTTTTCTGAGGCCATTAGTTGGTTCGTCACATCTTCCCAATCTCTTCCGTAGAGAATTGTAAGCCCAGTATTATATTACTGGCCGAGCATGCTCTCGCCATTTTAGCCTGCATAAGTAAACCCTTACCCTTGTAAGATGACCACCACTGGAAGGTAAAGTAAGCTCTTCGCTACGAACTTGATTATTGTGGTGATGGCACAACCAAGTTATAGGACAGTCAGCAGTTTACCGATCAATCGCCACGCAGGTCTATTTGCTATTAATAATTAATAATGAACTTTCTATCTATTTAGTGGGGACTATCATCTCAACTTGACTAACTCTTGACCCACCAAAAGATATTCCAAGCCTCCAATTTACAGTATTAGAAAATTTTGTTTTGTCTTCCTTAATCTTTCTTTCTCGCATTATTTAACACCACGAACTGTAATCATTCAGAACAGTATAAGGACTTAAGTGAACTCATCATATTCTCCTTTATAGGAATCCTTAGATTAGTTTTTAATTACTAATCTACTAGTTAACTAATTACCTCACTTAGAGCTGATTCCTGAATTCTGATTTGTTGGGAAGTCTGTTGCTGCTGCAGCTCGGTGTCTCACCCTCTTCTGTGCGTAATTCGTTTTTTTCGTTATCTTACAGACCACCTGCAACTTTATGCATTCAGAAAATACATAAGACCGTTAACTTTTGAGGCCGAGAATAGTCATATCATATTTGTACTACATTGTTATCGCTAAAACTTATCAAGTTTTACCCACCTGACGTAGTACTTAGTCCGGAAACTAGGAAAGGAAAGTAGTTCTTCAATAATTTACCCACGTAACAGGTATTATTTAACTAAATTATTCACTGCCAAACTCTTAAGTCAAGTTGTCAAGTTTAATGCCGATAATTTGGTGAATGAGTGATCATGCGAAAATGCTTCGAATGGATCGCAATGGGAGCTGATCATAAATAACAACTCCGACCGGACATTCCTCTTTCAAATGGACATTAATTTATGCTATTTTCGGTTGAAACTCTTCCATTTTAAGTCGCCATTAACATTAACACCGCCAACATAACAACATCACCTTAGCATGCGCCGGCACTTTGCCACATAAAAACGTTTTTTAATCAGAGTGCCAAAATGAGGCTGAACCAGTGTGTTGGGATTTCGATTTTTGCGACACCCGCTGTGTTTGTCGTTTTGTTTCATCTTTTTTTCTGAATCAATGAAGATGTCAGATCAGAACGGTCCCAGAGACCCTCCAGACAAAACCGAAGTTGTAATCCCCTACGGGATAAAGGAAATTCCGATCGAGTCCTTTTTGTTGGCAAATTTACGATTGCCTCTCGATAAATGAGTGTTGAATGTGAATTATGTCTTTTCAGGAGGCACATCTTAGATCGGTTTATGTTGAAATGTGATATCGCATTAAGGAGATCTGTGGTATTCCAACAAATGAAAGGATCTGACCTGTGGATAAGTTTTGATCTTAATTAAAGTCGCATTTTAGTGTTATCCCGCCTTTCCGAAAAAAAGTATTTTAAATACTTGTTTCCATTTCTTGGCGAGCGATAAATGTTTCATTTATTGTTGGTGATCAAAGAGGAAGGGTGAGGGATTGATTTATGAAACAGATGATTGGCAAACTATTAAAAAAATGGATGCTAAGTTCCTGGGGATTGTAATAAACGCTTATAAGTACACTGAGACTTGAGGAAACAATTATATATGGAAGACATTTCTTTTACTGTAATAGAAATAAGTCAGTCGGTGGATTCTTATTGTGATTTGTGACATATTAGGTCTTCATTAGGTCGAATGAAGCTTCTGAGAATTGTTAAATCAAATAATGACTCATAGTTACTCCTGGAAATGAGACATGCGACCATTCAAAAGCATGAGATTCACTCAAATAATTTGTTCAAAAAGTTTATGTATCTACTGGCAAAATACTAATACAAAAACATATACCCAAAAACGCTGATGATCTACAAAACTATTGTACCAAGCTTATTGACATTAATATCTCTTATCACTCTCTGGAAGCTGCTTGGCTTTTTAGTATAATAAAACATTCAGACTGTAGGTCAATTAAGAGACATTTTGGAGCTGAGACATATTCTGGAGCTGAAAGCCTTCGCAGGTATTTTTCCTTTTATTCAAAATCGCTCCAACGTTTCTCTAGTGCGACCCGCCCCTCCGTTTTCAATTGAGTTGTCTTTGCGGGTTAAGTTATGCCAATTCATTCATTACATAGTAATATTTATAGTCTCCTGATCAGATACCATGTAGGTTTTTCAATTTGGCCAGAAAACTGGTAGGACAATGCTAAACACCCACAGGTGTACACCCATATGACTCAACGTTGGAGTAAAACTATCAGCTTGGTTTTGGTGGTGTTCACGATGCAATTTAAGGCATTTACCGATATGAGGTTTCCTAGATTAGGACAACTTTCTGGAACTCTAATCCTGCGATCTTAAGATGAATGAAAAGCTAAGGGCTTTGAAGACATTTATCTTAAGCCCATGCGCACTCTAGTTGTTTTAGGTGGGTTGGCGTTGTTCATTTCATTCTTTTGGTTCCCTCAGGTAATTCTGTCCGCACAGCTAGAAGAAAGGTGCTACAAAAGCATCTGACAATTTACCGTTTCCGCAATACTCAGAATGCAATTCTTAGGAAATATGACAGGAATATCATTGTTCTCCCCGGAAATGCTCATATTCGGGTGCGTTAGCCTCGAAAGTCCTTAGTAATCATAGGGGGATAGGAATTTACTGCTCTGGGATGCTTATTTATATTCGAGATCATCGTCCTGCCAGCCAGATGATTTGGCGCTTTCGCGTGAAAATTATTCCTCCATCTGCTGAGACGATTCTAATCCGATAGACTTTTTGCTAGAGGCTATTTCGAACTGCATCCTCTGCAAAGTTTTTTTTGTAAAAGTTTGCATGCGTGGTTTTCCTACCTTTGTAGCTAAAACGCTGGTGTAATCGTGCTCATTACCAAATTATATATATCGCTTCTTAAATCTGTTGATTATCAACAACATGATTGTTGAGAAATTAGGACCCGAACATAATATTTTGTTGAGCCCCAAGATGTCCAACTTTTATCGTATTAACGATTTACATAGGTGAATGAATCGAGGCTTTTGTGATCATATTTTGCTGTGCTAAATATGTCTTGTGGCTAAGGCCGAAGACTAAATTCAGTAGACTGCACTACACTCCCTCTTACGACTCATTGAAAAGTCATTCTCTTTCGAAGAGCATGCAATGGTAGTATTTCTTGATAGCAAGGGAGTTTTCTTAACAGAAAGAAACCACATTTCGCTGCAAGGGGATGCACTTTCTCTTCTACTATTGAACCCACTCCTCAATTTATTAGCAAATTGCAGGACGCGGAATGTGGTGTAGTGTCTGACGCAGAAGACGTAACGTCCGGCAGACACGCACATAGGTTAGGTTAGGTAGGTTAGGTAAGGTTAGGTAAGAGTGGCTGTGGAAATACCAACCCACTTAGGCCTATTGGCCCATTGTGATGCCACGTGGATCTATGATCTTCTTACTACTGGAACCAGTTTGAGCTTATAATAAAGCGTAGGAGACTGTTAACGTCTATTTTTTCTAGATCGTTTAGGTCGTTGTAGAAGAAAGCTCCTAGATGAAGCTTCCTTCTCTGAGAGAGAGCTGGGCATGTGCAAAGTAGGTGGGGGATTGTCTCCTCCTCTTCCTCGTCCATGCAGCTTCTACAGAAATCGTTAGTAAAAGCGCCAAGCCTTCTTGCGTGCTTGCCTATGAGGCAGTATCCGGTAATGACACCTATTATGGCGCTGAGATGTTTCCTATCTAAAAGGATCAGACACTTAGATCGACTCAGATCCAGCCTTGGCCAGATCTGTTTGGTCGCTAGACATGTTTGTCCAGCAGTCCACCTAAGGTCCGTTCTTTTATTGGCATCTAGCTTTAGTGTTAGTTTGCACGTAGCGATTGGTATACCTATACTACCTTTGTCCGGTAGGATAGGTAGAGTGGTTCCAATTTTGGCGAGTTCATCGGCTCTGCAGTTCCCTGGAATGTCTCTGTGGCCCGGCACCCAACAGAGGTGAATGTTGAACTGCTCTGCCATCTCCATGAGAGATGATCGGCATTCAAGGGCAGTTTTAGAACACAATGAGACCGAGTCCAGGGACTTGATGGCGGCCTGACTATCCGAAAATATGCGGATATCCTTTGCAGATATCACGTTTTTCTTCAGCCAGGACAGAGCTTCTTTAATCGCCAAAATTTCCGCCTGGAACACGCTACAGTGATTTGGAAGGCGGAAAGAGAGGCTTAGATTTAGCTTATCTGAGAAAACACCGCCACCAACTCCGCTGTCGGTTTTAGATCCATCTGTGTAGAGATGGATTGACTTGTCCTCCATGAAAGCATCCTCCTCCCAGAATGATCTAGAGGGGAAACTTACATGGAAGTTTTTGTCAAACCAAAGTTCAGGTATGGTGTAATCGGTGTTCTCTGTGAGGATTCCTAATGTATTAAGAATGTTGGCGTGGCCAAATGAATTATTTGTCCACTGTTTAGTCGCTTTAAGGCGAATAGCTGCAGTCGCAGCTACTTGCTTGCTAAAAATGTCGAGGGGTGTCAAGTGAAGCAGAATATCTAATGCCGCAGAGGGGGTAGACCGCAAGGCTCCGCTTGTGCATAGACATGCTGTTCTTTGGACTCTGCTTAATTTAATGCGGTTGACTGCATTTTCCAAGGCCGTCCACCAGACAACCACCCCGTAAGTAAGTATCGGTCTTATGACCGAGATGTATAGCCAGTGGGTTATGCGAGGTTGAAGGCACCATTTGTTCCCAATGGCTTTCTTGCAAGAGAATAAAGCTATTGTAGCTTTATTGATTCTTTCTTGAATGTTAGGTTTCCAGTTTAGTTTCCTGTCAAAAATGAGACCCAGATATTTTGCTGTATCGGAGAAAGCTAAACTGGTACCGTTTATTGAAGGAGGGTCTATGATTGGAATTTTATATTTCCTAGAAAAGAGGACAAGATCAGTTTTATGGGGGTTTATTCCCAATCCGCAGCGATCTGCTCAGCAGGTTAATCTGTTAAGATTTACTTGGAGGAGTTCTTTAATGGCATTTAGATGTTTTCCTGAGACGGCTATGGCAACGTCATCCGCATAGGCAATCACTCTGCTACCACCCGCTTCCAGGTATATCAGTAGTTCGTTAACTACTAAGTTCCAGAGAAGGGGAGGGAGGACTCCGCCTTGCGGCGTACCCCTACTGACATATCTTTTAGCAGAAGTCTCACCCAGTTTGGAGTTGATTATCCTGCTTGTTAGCATTAGATTAATCAGCTCCCCAAGTGAGCCGTCTACCTGCAGAGTTAACAGCGCACCCGTGATTGCGGATGTGTTGACGTTGTTAAAGGCGCCCTCTATGTCTAGGAAAGCAACCATTGTGTACTCCTTATATTGTAGGGATCGTTCGATGTGGCTAGTCAGAGAGTGCAAAGCCGTTTCCACCGTCTTTCCTTTACAGTAGGCATGTTGAGCCGCAGACAGAAGTCTCGGATCAACTTTAGCTCGAATATGGATATCAATCAGTCGTTCTAAAGTTTTCAGAAGGAATGATGATAGACTTATAGGTCTGAGGTCCTTTGGGACTACATGAGAACATTTTCCAGCTTTGGGAATGAATACTACATTGACTTCTCTCCATAATAGTGGAATGTGGATAAGTTCTACAGCTCCTCATAATATTTTCCAACACTGGTAGAATAATATCTGAGGATCTCTGTAGCTCGGCAGGTATAATACCGTCCGGACCAGCAGACTTGTATCTGACCATGAATCTTGCCGATGCGGCTGAGCTCCAGGTTCCTCCTTGGAGGGAGGAGTTTTGGTAGCAGCAACAAGTCCGTGGCCTGCCACAAACTTGCTGCTGCTGGGGGCGGGGGAAGTGATAGGACCATGGCTTGCCACAGTCTTAACACTCCCCGAAGGAGTTTTGGTAGCAGCGACAAGTCCGTGGCCTGCCACAAACTTGCTGCTGCTAGGGGCGGAGGAAGTGATAGGACCATGGCTTGCCACAGTCTTAACACTCCCTGAAGGAGTTTTGGCAGCCGCGACAAGTCCGTGGCCTGCCACAAACTTGCTGCTGCTAGGGGTGGAGCTAACACTTCCTGAATTCTTATTTTTTGGCTCGTTCCTTTCTCCTTTAGAGGATGGCGCCCCATGGCCTGCCACAGTTTTGCCTCCTCTCGGCAATGCAGGAGCCTTGCCGGTAGTTGGTGTAGTCACCGTTCCACCGCCCGGTAATGAAAGAGTACCGGCCTCGGTTTTTGTTTTTTGGTTGTTATCCATTAATGGTCCCACGAGTAGCGGAGAAAGGGGTGTCAATCTGTACAGAGATCCGCCGTATACAGATAAGGCTAGCTAATCCGGAGGTCGCCAGGTATCCGGATACTCCGTTTGCGACTGAGCTATTTTTGGAGATACTGGGCCCTCAGCCAGGTTAATCTTCAGCACGGGTCGTATAACACCTTGATCCAGCCCAGGGGAATGATGGAGTGCTTTGTGAGTTGGGGAGGGGGGGGAGCATCCTTTGGTTTCAGGACTCGTCTGGAGAATTTCGTCTCGAGATTCATTGACACTACTCAGCCTCTACAACTCGACAAGTTCGATGCTCGCGGTAGAAGGTTAGGTAACAGTGGCATTGTGATTCTATGCGGATCTGTGATCCTCCTACTCTTGGAACCAATTTGAGCTTCTGACGAAGGGTAGTAATTTGTTGACATATTTTTTAGATCCGCTTACGTCATTGTGGAAGTGATGACACCTATGATAGCAATCAACAATGCGCCTAAGGTTCGTTCTTCTAATAGCATACAGCTTTAGTTTTCATTTAGCGATTTGTAAACCGACGATATCAGTTTCAGTAAGAATAGGTAGAGGTCGGCCCTACAATTCCCTGGAATAGCTCTGTGGTCCGGCACCCAACAAGGTGAATCTTGAACTGCTCCACTATATCCTTGAGAAATGATCGGCGGTTTTAGCATTTTGTGAGACTGAGTCCAGCGGCTTGACTATCGGAAAAGATGCGGATACCCCTTGCAGATATCACGTTTTTCTTTAGCCATTACAGGACTTCTTTAATCGAAAAAAATTTCCGCCTGAAGCTCACTAGACTGATTTGGAAGGAGAGGGTTAGGTTAAGCTTATCTGAGAAAACACCGCCACCAACCCCGCTATCTGTCTTGGATCCATAGGTATAGAAGTGGATTGACTTGTCAAAAGCATGAAAGCATCTTCCTCCTCCCAGAAAGATGTAGAGAGAATGCTTAGGTGAAAGTTTTTGTCAAACAAATGTTGGGGCATAATATAGTCGATGTTCTTTGGATGTATTCCTTGTATATTAAGAATATTAACGTGGCCAAATAGTTTATTTGTCTACTGTGTAGTCACTTTATAATAAGACCCAGATATTTCGCTGTATTAGCAAAGACCAAGCTGGTACCATTGATTGAGGGAGGGTCTATGATTTGAATTTTGTATTTCCTGGAGGACAATGTCAGTTTTATGGGGGTTTACTCCCAATATACAATCTACCCCGCATAGCACACTACCTTGCTACCACCCGCTCCCAGGTAGTTTAGTAGTTCGTTGATCACTAGGTTCCAAAGAAGGGGTGAAAGGACACCCCCTACTGGGTGTTTCTGGTGACATATGTATCTTTTAGCAGAATCCCCACCCAGTTTAGAGTTGATAATGATCATATTTAGCATGAAACTGATACGCTCCCCAAGTGAATCGTCTACCTTCAGAGTTGACAGTGCAATTGTAATTGCTAGCCATTGAATGTAGAGCCGTTACCACCGACTTTCATTTACAGTAGGCATGTTGAATCGTAGACAAAAGGCATGCATCAATTCTAGATTGTATGTGGATATCAATCAGTGGTTCGAGAGTTTTCAAAAGGAGATATGATAGACATGAGACAACATGAGAACATTTTCTGGCTTGTGATTGAAAACTACATTGACTTCTGTCCAAGACAAGGTAATGCGGATCATTTCTACGCACCTCCTCGTGATATTTTCTAGGCTTGGCAGGATGATATCTGATATTTGGAGCTCGGCAAGTATTATGACGTCTGGCCCAGCAGAAAGAAAAAAATTCTACGCCGTGACTGTGTAAGCATCACTGCAGCGTTCAGTACATCTCCAGTGGCGGCTCTTTAAACGTTGCTCCATTTGTTACCTATGAAGTTATTCTTCATATCATGAAGATTGTAATTAAATCTACCCTCAGGTTGAGAGATACTCAGTAATGGAAATAGGCAAAGTAATGGAGGGGATTACTGTCAACTCACGCAGCACCGCATTCTCCTGCAATATCTGAAAATGAATTCCACGCCCATTTTAAATACTCCAAAAAGGAACGAATTAAGACAACGCGAAGTGTTCCTCAATAAGTCAATACCCATCTTTACAGACGATTCTAAGAAAGCCAAAGACGTTGGTGTATGGGTATTCTTTGAGAACCCAACAAATCTTCAGTATACAGCAACGTCTTCCGATTCAAAGTCTCAGCTATTCACCAGGACGGAGTTTGGTCCACTCTGAATCAAATATAGAATGCATCTCGATAACGTCAAGACACCACTGTTCTACACCAAACAAATGGCACATATTCAAGGCCTCTCATATGTGGACTCATCCAAAAGAGTGTGAGACACTACGACTAATATGGCCCATACGCTCAAGAGAGCAGATCAACTCTATTAGAAGGGACATCTCCAAGCTAAAAAAAATATTCATTAAACAATGAGCCATTGGAAAACACAGTCTTCAGTCAGCCATTGATTATCCCTTACAATGATTTCTGCAGAAGCTGCAGAAACGAGAAGAAGATAAATATTTGCCTACCTTCCGGTGCAATTGCCTGCTGCAGAAGCTTTAGTTTTCGGTTGAAGAGCTTTTAAGTGCAAATCCTGCAACCTTTTTCCCATTCATTCAAGAGTGAAATATATCTCGGGCATACTGCAGAATTTTCGTCCGAATCCTGTTCTAAATACGAGGGCGGGTCAATAAGTCCGTGACTTTTTGAATTTCTGACCTCTTTACTGAAACAGCAACACTGCTCCTGTCAACAGGCATCTGTCAGTTGACTCCTGTCAAAATTTAAACTTGCTGCGTCAGTTAGTTTGTGTTTGACAGCTATTTTTATCAGACTACTCACTAATTTCTTGCGAAAAAAAACCAAAAAACCAAGACAATGCAAGGGTGCACACATGTGCAGTTGCCATGGCAAAAATCCATGAATTGGGCTATGAATTGCTCCCTCATCCACCCTATTCTCCAGATTTGGCTCCGAGCGACTACTTCTTGTTCCCAAACCTGAAGAAATGGCTTGGTGGAAAAAGATTTGACTCCAATGATGAAGTCATCTCGCAAACAAAGGCGAGATTTGTTTTCATTTTTTTGGAAGGGATAAAAAAATTGGAGAAGCGTTGGACAAAGTGTATAGAGCTCAAGGGAGACTACGTTGAAAAATAAAATTATTTTTTTATCAAAAAATCTGTGTTTTATTCCCAAAGTCACGGACTTATTGACCCGCTCTCGTATATAGGAGTTCGTCGTGTGAGGGCGTTCGAAGTCGAATTTATAAATTCTTTTTAGGAGGTCATACAAATTGTCTTTGTTGTGGTCTTCATGTACAATAGTATTGTAGATGACCTGGATATGAATCGGAGCCTCAGCGGTATTTGAAGGCTCACATAATCAGTGCATCTGTGCTTGTATAGATTTTTGTTGCAGCTGTCGTAAATATGGGCTTCCTGTGTTTGTGTTTGACTCTGCCAGCTGACGAATGAGGTAGACCAGCGGATTCTTACTGTCATTAAGCAAATATTTGACTCGTACTTTTGTAAAAGACTTTAATAGCATTTTATTATACCCATTGGGAATTACCACTCTGGGTCACTCTTTTCTAGCCCTATAAACATGTTATCTGCTTCTGGTAGATTAAACACCAGAACTGACAAACAACGTTCGCACTATCATCCTAAAACTATAAAAATCCTATTTATTCCCAACCAACCACTTCAACATCTTAATTGGAGCATCATTCTCGTAGAGGTGCCATCCTAGTTTAGGTCTCTTACTCGTATGTTCCATTTTGTATGGATTTCTGGAAAACCACAATGACATTTTCTTTTACGACGCTTTAATGAACCGCTTTTGCTATCTTGTCGCTACTCTCCCTGATGGACATACATATGTCCACATCGATTTGATTACCAAGTTAACCGGTACCTTAAACGGTATCTGGTCCATGAAAAAGCTGTCGCGCCTTCTGTTGTCTTTAGCGGAACTGAGAACCCCGAAATTAATGACTCAGATATTATTCGTCTGCGCAGGCACAAATTGATCGCGCCGGTCGTCTGGGGCCGATCTGGCGTGCTATAACGCATAACGCGGAATTTTGCTCTAATTGCGTGAATTAAAGCTGTAAATCATTACGTTAAGTGCCCTTTAATGTCATTAAAGGGTTACTCAGTTCGGAATTGTCTGTTTGGGTGGACTGGAGATCGCCGCCGGCGATGATCAATAATTGACAGCGCGATCGTTATTTGGTTCAATTTTTGCATATGTGCTCCTGTGTTGCTGTCTTCTGTTGCTGACGCTTCTGGTTTCTGCGTGGAGCGGTCTTTTTGCGCGGTCCCAATAAAGACATTCCAATCGTTGTATTTTTTTTCAATTATACTTAATTTCTTTTTCTTGGGCATTAATTAGTGCCAATGAGAATGGAAAATGAGAAGCTGCATCTGATGTGATTAAGATGTTGAGAATTTCATTGGTAGGTGCTTTGGAGGTGTCGTAGGAAGTTTTGGTAACTTACAGTTTAATGAATATGTATTTACGTTAATTGAGTATTTGGTGAGAACTCTGTGCAGCTGTTATCCAATTTTGCTTTGGTGCTGTCGAATTGTGGTTATTAACGACGTTTCACTTCAATTTGGAGTTTTGCTCTCATTTGATGGTGCCTATAGGGTGTCTTTCATTATATGTACAATACAACGGTGCCCCTAAATCAAATGCTCGTGTATGTTCTGACATTTTCACCTCGAAAGCCTTTAAAAAAAAAAATTATTTTTGTTAATTGAAAGTTTTGGGGCTATCGACGATTAAACGAAATTATTCAAGCAACTACAACTATTTGTGATTTAAATAAAGAAATTGTCTGGTTCACGGTCAATGCATACACAAACGCTATCCACCCTACGCTGAAAGGTGTTGGCCTCGCTACTACAGGAGTAGCTAGTGATAACAGTGGTGACCTGGGTATGAATCTCTCCACAATCGTTAAGGAATAATGAATCCAACACCGCACAATCGTTATGAAAATTGCCGGGGCAACTTTGATCTCGTTATCTATCACTCCTCATACTGAAAATATTATATTACGATGGGTTTGTGCAAGAGAAACAGGCACCGGAAGAGGCTCATGGAAGTGCGAACAAACTTAAAATTATAGCGGCGAAATAAAACAATTTTAAATATCCAAATCTTATAGAATTGAACAGTTTTGCTGTAGGAACAACGTCCGTGGTAACATTTATAATTTAATTAAGGCGCACTCATGAGATAAAAATATATCTTAGAGATGCGGGTCAAAAACCAGCGCATGTGTAACGTACTTTAGAAATTAGGGAAAAAAGAACATGTCGCTGGCCCAGGTAAGATCTAAAATATTGTATGGATTATTATGAAGGCTTATCATTCGGCCTATTTTCTGAGGCCGCTCCATTAACACGTTCGCGGACACATGATTTTCGGTGGGGAACGCTAGAATGACACACGCATATTTCCGACATTTTTAGAGTTATTTTAACCGGGATTGGACCAAACTGATGAAAATCGATACGATTGTGATAGTGAGTAACACTTTTCAATTTGACGACAAATTGCCGCAGCAGACCAGCTATAGCGTTAAAGTTTGTCAATGGGACAGCGCGGGATAACCCGACATGTCGGCTATAGCCGTCATGACCCATCGATGAAAAAACTTATGCAAATTGACAAGACGGCATATCCAGCTATAAGGAAGTTGTGAAATACATAAAAAAAACTCTTGAATTAATACATTAATTAATACATTATTTTAAGAAAAACAGAACAAAAACAAAACGTTGGAAACAATTCAATTTACCGAATTCAATAAACAAATAAAAATACATTCAGGTATGAAAATGAATACAAAAAAAGGAAAATATTTGCATCACTTTGTTTTGTAACTTGAGAAACCTTATGTATTCAAGAAGTGTGGTAGTCTTCGGAGCATTTATCAGGACAAAGAGCAACATTGTCAGGACAACTTTTGCACCTATATATATGAGGTTTCCTTCCTTATCTTTGACTTGTTACTCGTACATTGCTTGCATCTCTTATAAACAACTTTCCTCTTTCGATTAGTTTCAAATGGAATTCTTTCAATAAAGTGTGCACGAGAACTATCAATTGAACCGCCTTTTGAAGTTGATGGTCGATTTGGTGAAGAAACGGATGATCTATTTCCTCCATGACCATGACCCGGCACAAACAGTGATGTTCCAAACTTTGTGCTATCTGGCAGGTGTATTAGAGATTTGATGAGACTATTTCTAAATTGAATAAATTCCAATTTCGTATCATCAGTTTTTACTTTGTATGTGTATAATGAATTCCAGACCGCAACATCTAACATGTAGAACATCACTTTCTTATACCAGCGAATAGTTTTTCTTGGTGAGGAATAGTACGATGTCATTTGATCCGCTCTGGCTATCCCAGACATGTAGCGGTTATAAACATCAATTTCCTTGGGCTTTTCCTTGGAATGTCCATATCGGTTGGAAGTTGTGATAATTACAGGATGGTTCGCAGTTGTAATATAAAGTACGTCACGTCTGCTCCGCGATTTCGATACATATACTTGACCTTGACATAGCCACACATGTTCTCCTCGTGTAAGTTTCTTAGTCGTTACTTTACTAGGGTTTCCTTTTCGATTGGTGCGTAACTTTCCGGTATTATGTGTCCTTTGGGTCAACAGAGTCTTTATCCACAATAAGATGATGGCCTCTAGAGGGTATGGAGACATAAGGCGAGTAACTATATGACCAACTTTTTTGAAGATTTGTTTTCCCTTGGTAGATTTCGACATTTAAAACGTACCCGTCACTCGTTGTAAGCTCGTAAAGCTTTATCCCATATCTCGCTCTCTTTCCTTTAACATACTGCCTGAAACTACGTCGTCCTCTAAACAAAAGAAGAGATTTATTCGGCGCAATATGTTCCTTAGGACAGTAGGCTTTTTGAAAACTTTCATCAACAGTTGGATTTTCCTCAATTTAGTTTCATCACCTTCCTCAGTAGAGCAGCTGAAGCATCTTAATAGTTGCTCAAATCGCCGACCGGTCATTGTATACCGAAATATTGGATGATAATATAACGGGTCATTAGAAAAGAGATTACGAATCTTTTGCGGTTTGACTTGTGCTTGAAGCTAGCAAAGCCCAAGGAACTTAAACGTCTCTTCGGAATGCGTTGGCTTGAAAACAACAAAACGTGCATGTCTGGTTTTACGTCCATAGCTTGAGCAAAGTTTTTCTCCATAAACATTTGTCGAACTCACAATTTTGTCAACTATGTTCGATCCAAACTGCTCCTACTGGCTGATGGTACTGAAAGCTGGAAGGCAAAAACTGGCCTCATCATCGGATGCGACGCTAACGCACATAACACGGTATGGGGCAGTACCGACATCAATGATAGAGGTCAGTCACTTTTTGACTATATTTTAAGTACTAGCCTCTTTATTTGTAACATTGGCAATGAGCCCACTTTTATAACTAGAAACCGACAGGAAGTCGTCTGAACACTCCTTTTCAGACCACAGATATATCCAATTCAGCCTGAGGTATGCTCTCCCCAGCCAACCAGAGAACTGATTGGCCAAAATACAGAGGAATACTGTCAGAAACTATATCTGAACTATCAAGTCCCCCACGTGACACCAATGAGCTTGACATTAAAGACAAGGAATTTACTCTGGCTCTCAATCAGGTTATGGCCGCTTCCTGCCCTCTTATTCAATCGAAAGGCAAGAAAAAGCCACATTGGTGGACATCAGCACTAGATCTGCTCAGAAACACTTGTAGAAAACTTTTCAACGTAGCAAAAAGCACATGAAAAGTCACTGACTGGGACTCATACAAATAATCCCTAGAATTATACAAGAAAGAACTGAGGAAGGCAAAGCGACAATCCTGGATGTCATTCTGTGACAAAATCATAGAGACCTCTGAGGCATCGCGGCTAAGAAAAATCCTCTCTACAAATCATATGATGCCTAGCTGTTTGAAAAAATCCGATGGCTCCTGGAGAACCTCAAGTGATGAATCACTCAACCTGCTACTGGACATCCACTTTCCAGATAGCTCCCAATTCGCTGCCAGTAGCAGCCCAAACAGGACTACTGTAACCGAGACCAAAAACGAGAGACAAACTGCTCTGGGCGCTGTATAGCTTCAAACCATGCAAGTCTGCTATTCCGGATGGTGTAATACCTGCCGAGCTACAGAGGTCCTCAGATATTATTCTGCCTGTGCTAGAAAATATTATGAGGAGCTGTGTAGAACTTATTCACATTCCACTGTCATGGAGAGAAGTCAATGTAGTATTCATTCTCAAAGCGGTAAAATGTTCTCATGTTGTCCCAAAGGACCTCAGACCTATCATCTTTCCTTCTGAAAACTCTAGAACGACTGATTGATATCCATATAGGAGCTAAAATTGATCCAAGACTTCTATCAACGGCTCAACATGCCTACTGTAAAGGAAAGTAGGTGGAAACGGCTTTGCACTCTCTGACTAGCCACATCGAACGATCCCTACAATATAAGGAGTACACAATGGTTGCTTTCCTAGACATAGAGGGCGCCTTTAACAACGTCAACACATCCGCAATCACGACTGCACTGTCAACTCTGCAGGTAGACGGCTCACTTGGGGAGCTGATCAGTCTAATGCTAAAAAGCAAAATAATCAACTCCAAACTGGGTGAGACTTCTGCTAAAGGATGCGTCAGCAGAGGTACGCTGCAAGACAGTGTCTTCTCTCCCCTTCTCTGGAACTTAGTAGTTAATGAACTACTGATATACCTGGAAACGGGGGGTAGCAGGGTGATTGCCTATGCGGATGATGTTGCTATAGCCGTCTCTGGTAAGCATTTCAATACCATAAAATAACTTCTTCAAGTAAATCTCAATAGATTAACCCGCTGGGCAGATCGCTGTGGATTGGGAATAAACCTTCATACTCGTAAAACTGATCTTGTCTCTTTTCCAGGAAATACAAAGTTCAAATTATAGACCCTCCTTCAATAAACGGTAGTATTTTTCGACACAGTATTTTCCACCCTACAGTGGGGTGGCCGTGGTGTAGTGGTACTAGCAATCGCTTCTCACTCGGAGGGTCCAGGTTCGAATCCTGCCCATAACAAGTCAGTTTTTCATTAGTGTAATTGGAACTCAGGCAGAAAAATTCTGCGTGTGAAGGCATAACACTGACACGTAGATTTGGCTGTTGTAGGGTTTCAACCACAAAAAAACTAGTGCAAATTATAACTTCGAATCACTCTGAGTGAAGAAAAAACTCTCCGTCCTATTCGGACTCCCACCTCTGGAGAGCGAATATCGAAACCAAATGCACCTGAATTTCAAACCACTACAAAAACAATTTTTCTTTTCTCCTCCTTCTACCTTTCCGCCCGCGCCATAGCAACAGTAAAAGGGTATCTAACCCCTTTGGCGCGCGTAAATTATAAAAAAACGAAAAAAGCAAAATATCTGGGTCTCATTTTTGAAAGGAAACTAAACTGGAAATCTAACATTCAAGAAAGAGTCAATAAAGCTACAATAGCCTTATTCTCTTGCAAAAAAACCATTGGGAATAAATGGGGCCTACAACCTCGCATAACCCACTGGCTATACATCTCGGTCATAAGACCAATACTTACTTACGGGGTGGTCGTCTGGTGGACGGCCTTAGAAAAGCAGTCAACTGCATTAAACTAAACAGAGTCCAAAGAACAGCATGTTTATGCATAAGCGGGGCCTTGCGGCATTGGATATTCCGTTTCATTTGACAGCAGGCAAGTAGCTGCAGCTATTCGCCTTAAAGCGACTAAATAATTTACAAATAATTTATTTGGCCACGCCAACATTCTTAATACATTAGGAATCCTCACAGAGAACATCGATTACACCATACCTGAACTTTGGTTTGACAAACACTTCCATGTAAGCTTCCCCTCTAGATCCTCCTGGGAGGAAGATGCTTTCATGGAGGACAAGTCAATCCGTCTCTACACAGATGGATTTAAAACCGATAGCGGAGTGTGTGGTGGTGTTTTCTTAGATAAGCTAAATCTGAGCACGGCATATGCCGTCATGACCAGTTATTTTCATTAACCATAGACGTCATGTTGACATATGAGGTACTCTGGATTTGGCTGTATGTGCTAATTGCTTTCCCCTCATGCCCTCTATATCCATGATTCGACGACGGAAGCTAGCTTCTGGGTCCACTTGCCTATTGTGGACCTGTTCCACCTTGCTTGGCATATCACTGTCTGTATCGAGAGTCAAATACGGTTCATTCTCTGCGGTCTACTAATCCATTGTTGACGATTGGGTTGGCCATAACCAGCTAATTTGTGGTATTTGGAAGGGCATGACAGTGTTAATGTGTTAAATAAAAGATCGATCTTCTGAAGTAAGTAAATACAAAAATTCGCAAGGATGTCTCCGGGGATCACTCCAGCTAAAAAATAGGTTGATTTGTCTCAGATTGCTCAAAAGCTAGGAACACCATTGTCATCCGGTGGAGTACTATGCTATGCTTCCTTGCTAGTATACTCGACTTGGGCCTTGAAGCGCATCCTGTTATCGAGCATCACTCCGAAGTACTTTTGGGAATCATTTGAGTTTTATATTTGTTTCCTGACCTTCAAGTTCGTACACTCCACGACTTTTCGCTTGGTTATTAGAATAGTCTCAGTCTTGTGGGTGACTAGTTCCAGACCGAGAGACTCAATTCAGTCCTTGATCGTTCCATCAGCTTTATTCGTGACGAACTCCATCTCTTGGAGGTGCTAACCTGCATAACCTCCCTAATTTGTGCAACATTTTACTTACTTACTAACCGCCAGGTTACATTCAAAGGCTCTGCGGGTCGGATCATTGGCTTTCATTTGCTCTACATGTTTTAGCCATCTCATCCGATTGATGCTCAGTTTTGTGACTAAGTCGATGTCACTGTTTAGCTCGTAAAGTTAACGTTGAATCCCCTCGCCAACACAAACGGGGCCAAATATCTTACAAAGAAATAGGATTGGCAAAAGTCATGCTTCGTTTTACTTCTACTAATGTGTTTTTATTTTTAAGAACTTAACACTCAGGTGGATATGACTACACATAATATGCCTAAGTATGTGTTTTAAGAGCTTTTGGAAAATGGGATACAAAGAAAAAGAAAGCTATTTGGGCTCAGTTGTTATTTTGCTTCATGGGTGACAAATATATAACATATAGTATAATGGGAAGGTTAATATATTTGTGCTGTTATAGCCATCTTACGTGAATGTCTTTCGGTCGCGGATGACAGAATTGATAGCAGAGATAGACAAAGTCCCTTACTACTTCAAAGTTCTATGATTTTCGGTCTAATTCGTCGATGTTGTGTGTCCCTCCTTAGTTGTGGTAACAGCCCTGTGTATTCTGGCAATTATGTTAATACGGTGTACGCTAGTAGTTGCACAGACTTTAGCCGGTTTTGTGTTGTGAGTTCCTCACTATTATGTAAAGTGAGATGTTAAGGAAGTCACATGACAGCTTCTACACATAATTGAGGAGACTTACATGTCTATAGTTCGTGCAGCTTAGGGGATCCCTTTCTTGCAGATCGGGCAAACAATGCTGAGATTCCATTCATCATGCATACACTCTTCTGACCAGATCTTAAAAAATGAGTTGGTGTATGCTCTCCACAAAGTCACTTACAGTAGCCAGCTGATATATACATTTGAAGGCAAGTAAATGATTTCCTTCTCAAACTAGCGTACACACGCTTGGTTTTTACACGATTTTGACAGAAATTCCGGACAACAGAGAATTTCCTTTTTGTACCGTGGCGATATGTCACTGAGTATCGTCCAGTTTTTTTACCTGAAAAGCTGACACTGTCAAAATAACATTTAATATGTTTAATATAGTGTTAGATAGTTTAATGTATTTTTTCTGCCTAGTCTTGCCTAAATTTGAATCTGCAGCGAAATCGAAAACGTTTTAAGCTATTTGTAATTCTCATTTGAGTTCGGCATCACTTACATAGCTTACTTTTACTAATTTTTCGGAGTATAAAGCTCTGGGATCGCCCTAATTTAATTGACGTTTTTGTTTTTGAGAGTCTTAAGTAATCCCAGCGCTAAGAACCTGTTGCTAGTCCTTTTTCGATGACCAACAGTTATCATCAGATAAATTTTTAAATAAGTAGGATTCCTTCCTGCTTATGAGTATCATGCTTGGAAATGCTTGGACATTGCCCCATGTCAACAAGTGCAACTAATTTTCCCGAACTTTTAGATTCATAACTGACATTGGAACAATTGAAACGATAGATGGAACACCTCGTACTTTCAATTAAATGATCGGGCTCACGGATATTTTGAAACAAAAGAGGGGAGTTTTAGATAAAAATATCACGTCTTGCAGAATCTACAAGCAGTCAATGATTTTTTAGTCGTTTGCTTAGAAATTTAGACCTAAAAGTAGTGCATAAATTGCAAACCATTTAAGAGGCAACAGTTTGTCATTAATTTTACTTTTTTCTCTATTCTTCTGGTTGTTTACTTTAGAAAGATCAGCCATTATATAAAAAACCTCACAAAACCTCAAGCTGATTAACACCAGGCATTAAATACCCACATATACTCGTACAGACACACTAATGTTTAAATAGCATAAACGTTCAACTCTACGGCATCAAAACAAACTATCGCCCGGTCACAGTATAACCCAGTAATGGGACAACAATCTATTTTCCATAAAATTTACATATCTACACGCACATCCATACATAAATATGTTTATACCAAAAGATACTGCAGCACCACAACAACAAGCAAAGCAAAGCAAAGCAAAGCAAAGCAAAGCAAAGCAAAGCGGCAGCGGGAACGACAGCACTCACTCATTCATTCAGCATCATCTACCATCTACTTGTATCTGCAGATGGAAAAGATACTCAACCCCAATTCCTGATCGAGGAGGAAGAAGAAGCGCCATTACAAGTGACTAATGTGACCGGCCATACAGGTGACGCTGCATATGGTCATGTAAACGCTATTAGGACTGCATAAATTATCAAAAGTGGAGGCAGAGATAGACTTCTCTGAAGTCACAATAAATTTCCCCTGTCGACCAGAGTTCGAGTAACTTGTATGAATGGTGCCCTCGGTCACATTATGAACAACTCAGTTCTAAAGGTGATCAACTTTTGAATTCCCAATAGAACAACGGCGGATAAGCAAAGATACGAGTAGTTCTTAATTCTTCTAGAAATGGTATCGATATCGATCTCGATCGATCAGTTGGTCAGTTCACTCTACGATCAACAATAATCAACTGGCTTCAGATTCAGATGCAGCAGCGGATGCATGTGTACGTTTAGATAGATGCTTAGATTCATAGTCGTTGGTACACTTTGCTTGACAATCTAATTTGTGTTCACGAGATGATCAGTTTTGGTCGACAGTAGACGCGCATAACACAATGAAAACAGAGAAATAAAATTGGAGAAATATCGAATTACAAATAGCGGGACGTTATGATTTTAATTCACCAAATCGTAATCAAGTAGTAATCCAATTTACATATGGGAAGGGGCTTTTCTAATGCACATTTCTCAGTCAAAATTCAAAGCCAGGCTGATACTAGTCCATGGGCGGAGTTATGTAGGTGATCGGAGTTTTATTAAGTAAGTTAATCAGCGTGTGATCGTTGCATAACGATGGCGAATAGATAAGATTGAGCACTTATTAGGCAACTTTATCATATCGCGATCTTTAACTACTCAAACGACAGCCGCCTTACGTTGGGGAATAATAAAAATATTTGTCAACTTAAAATTGATCGGTCAGTTACTGTGACCAGATTTGAGTTTTGGTCGGCAGCAAACTTAGTGCCTTTGGCACAGTCCTTTTGTCATTAAACTGGATACAGCCACCGCCAATGCGATGTCGAACAGTTCGGAAAGATAAAAGTCACTCGAGATCGAGAACATAAAAGGAAAACAAATATGAGCAGCTCAAGTGGATACGAACTGTCGAGACGTGGGCTAAGTTGACTGAATAAATAAAAACACTCGCTCACTGGCTGTAAATGATGTTTAACATGAGGGCAGGTCGAGTCAAGGACTTTGTAAAAATACGAATGTATTGTACAATAGTACAAAAGACGGTTTTTTTTATAATTGGCGCGCGCACAAGGGATTTTTTGTACCCTTAAGACGTTTGCACATAGCGCGGGCGAAAGTAAGATAGGGAAGGACGGAAAAAAGAGAGATACCGATGTGCGTTGGTTTGAAATGTTTGCAAGTTATACTAACTACGAAATAAAGAGCTCGGCAGGGCTTTCCATAAGCGAGTTGTAAGGCTTAGGAAAGAATCACGATATTTCAGTGTACGTCCGAAGGTGGACTTGAGGGTGTACTGCTGGGCATTCAGAGCGAGACGTGTGTTACGGTACGGCACTCTTTTGGATCCTATCTAGTAAAGGCAAATAGGTCTTAGGGGATGTAGGCATTGTACTCCAGTTTTGTGTGGATAAACACCTTATATATTGTGTCCACGTCAGAGGGGGTGAAATATTTCTTACATCGCTTGAGGAAACCTAGATACGAGTATTTTATAACATTTTTGGCGACATCGAATTTGTGACCATTCCAACATTGTCGTTCACACACATACCGAGAATGGAAAGTTTTTTGGTTTCAGCGATGCAAGTGCAATTCATGGATAATGGCTAAGTATTTAAATTTCGCGTTACCGACAGCCGACAGCATTATATATTGGACAAGAATATATTGGATTAGAAGCGCCAGACAAGAGATCATCGGTAGAAATTATAAAGAGTGTAGGAGACAGAACGGTGGCCTGGGGCACACCAGCATTTTTTTGTGAATATTCGACTTGAAACCATCTAAGACAACTTGAATTGAATGTTCCGAAAGGTAGATTCGTCGAACCCAAATGCACGCATGTTCGACAAAAGAGCCTGATGCCAAACTCTGTCAAATGCCTTAGAAATATCAAGTGTAACTTGAATGTTATGATCTTTAAGATATCCTCCTACTACACAAGTGCGAAAGTGGACTCGTCCCATTGATTATTCGACGCACTCAAATATAGGCGGAGACAAAGCATAACCTGGAAAGTTTGCAGCAACAGATTGGACTTGTCCAAGGAGCTGACAACTGGAATGCCATTGTAAATGAGCTGGAGGATGAGGCAAAAATTCTAATGTTTTTGACGAACGACCAACAATTTTTACTACCTTTCGGACATTGTAGTATTGCCTCAGGTTTTGGTCGTATTAGAATTTCAGACACTTAGAAAGCGTGTGGTCTTGTAGGACCGAAAAAGCATTATTCTAACAATGACAGCATCTTTACAGCTCGAGTCCTACAACTCGTATGTGGTAGTTAATTTTGACATAAAATCCAGGAGAGAAATTTTTATTTTGAAATGAAAACCCGAAGCAAAATTTTGATTCTGAAAAAGTGAGGTTAAAAAGTTTTATGTTACTTGTTTGCTCTGGAGTACAAAAAAAAGCTTCTGTCCGCCCCATCGAAAACGTCATAAGAGAAGAAGGAAGCTAACAGTTTAATTCATCTAGCTCGTAAAAGGGTCACACTCCGTTCCTTCGACGTACCTTAGAACATAATTGTGTGTCACCGATGGACCTTACCACCACTTCAAAATAAGTTCTATAATACAACAATTGAAGTCTGTCTTCGGTCGTAGGTCATAGTGGGATTACAGTAACTAAGATTGACGATTAGCTTTCTTGATAAGACTCACAAGAGAGTTTCCCAGGATTCGAACTTGCATTAAGACTGCATGTGTCCTTGGCCAGGGCTTACATTGATAATTTGGTTTCATATAAGAATAACTGCAGATGTCAGGTTGCTGGCAAACCAAACGAATGCATCCGAACACCTCTAAGAAGTCAGCGACTTTCCTGCTGTGCCTTAGTAGGAAAGACTCCAGGCTGCTTACTGCCATCTTGACGAGGCACACGCTTTTGCTAAGCATTATATGCTGCATATAAGTGACAGAATATCCTGCGACGGTTGCTGTGAGATTGATGACTACACAGCGGAACACAGCGGCCTATGCTTGCATTACACTGCAGGTTCTCGGTGCTGTTTGGTTCGTCCTGGAGTTGTAAGCTTTTCACAACTGAAATGTTTAATTAACTAAATATCTACGAAAGAATAAGACATTTTAGTAAAGGAATACTCTAAGCCTTTAATAGATTGGTTGCCTGTCTGCTCTATTTCGAAACAAAAAAAAAAAAAGACATTTTATATGACATGTCCGTTTTTGAAATGGAACTTTAACTCTATAAAGAAAATGTTCTTCATTGACATTACGTTAACTATTTATCCGATTTCAAACAAATTGTCACTAACAGTCTTTGTAATACAAGTGATAGATTACTCGCGTTATTTTGACTCCTTTAATGCATCAATTGCAAACGTTTTTGAAGACTAATTTATCTGTGGTCAATGATTTTCGGTTTCTTTGTTGTTCAAAATGTCAACTACTCGCCAACAAGCACTTAAAGAGAAGTCCACCTTAATGAATGCAGTTACTCCAGACAAATTCCAATCAGGTAATAGCACGACCAAATCTCACCCACCACCTATGAAGTTCTCAGATAAAAAAACCATCCTTGTTTGATCAACTTCGTGATCTGGAATCTAGTCTGATGGAAAAATTCGAATCGTTGCTTGCGGAGCTTGAATTCAGCTTTAACAATAAAATATGTAAACACTTAACCAAAGAGTCCAACAATTTGAGACTAGCATCCTGGAACTACGAAATGATAACGTGAAATTAAGAGAAGAGGTGGCTGATCTACAACGAAAAGATCGTCTCAGAGATGTTATTGTTCGTGGCATTCCGCAAAGACCGGGAGAAAACCCCATCAAACTGGTAAAAAACATCGCTGAAAAACTGCACCACAACATCACCTCTCACTTCGATGCTTTTCGATTGAGAAATACACCAAACAATGGTCACAGCCCGCTACTCATCAGACTCTCGTCTCAGACAGAGCAAAGTTCGCTGCTCGCTGCTTTTCGTGCAAACAATGGCCTTACGCTCGCTCAGCTGGATAATGAATTGTCTGCTTCCGACAACAGCATAACCTCTGCGCACACCACCATCCGTATTTATATTAATGAGAGCTTAACGAAAGAAAATAACTTCTTGCTTCGACATGTTCTCCAACTTCGTCGTGAGGGCCTGCTCTTCTCTGCCAAAACGCGCAATGGCTTTGTGTATGTGAAGAAGAGCAAGAATGAGAATTTCGTCAACTACGAATTTTCCTAAATAGTTTTATTTTTAATTTGAATTTAATTCTTTGAATGTAGCTATTTAAATGTGTTAAACTTTGAATTTCTAAATTAATTATTACTAGTGAATTCTTGATTTATTTTTACTTTATTTTTTCTAATAATATTATTTACTAAATGTTGTACTTATACTATTTCCTCTCTCCTCCTTCCTCTCTCTATTTCCCTGTACGTTTCGCACTTTTCTTTCCAATAGATTACAATGATACCTTGGATTTAAAGTCTGCCACGTCAATGTTCGTAGTCTTAGCCTATCAAAACTTGATTACGTCCGGCATATTTTTAATGATTCGGGGGTTGACGTTATTTGTGTAAGCGAAACAGGGTTCAAAAGTCTAGATGATGAAAATGGTTATAATCATATTTATGGTATTCCTGGGTACTTCTTAGTTCCGCATAACAGAGTTACTGAAACTACTGGTGGGGGTATAGCTATTTACCATAAAGCAGGTTTGACTTGTAAAATGTTGGAAAAGTCATTGGGAAATGACACTGAATATCGTGGTCGAAATTTCCAATGGAAATGTGAAGTGTATAGACCCAACCGTAATTGTTCTTTCGATTCATTGTTTTCTACTTTATAACTATTTTCCGCATCATACGAGCATATTATACTATGCGGGGATTTCAATGCGGATTTGCTGAAGAATGACAGTAGATCTCGTTCACTTCTGGATGCTATTGCATCGTGTGGCCTTGTGGCCGTTAATTCTTATGCTACTCGCTTTGGCTCTGACACCCCTCCAAGTATTCTTTACTTGATGGTTGCCTCAGATCATACAAACATGCTACTCCAAGACCAATTGTCACTGGAAGGAGTCTCAGACCATAATCTTTTGTTTTGTACATATGACATTGATTTCTCATTGAAATCCCTGCAGAACACCTTTCAATTTCGTGATTTCGCAGCAATAAATCATAACATCCTTCACCATGATACGAGCCTTAACCATGGCATTCGTGCTACTTTCTATCGGACATTAATGATAAAGTAGAAATCGTTCAGACCCCAATTAAAGATCTTTTTAATATATGTACATGTTCCTGTTAAGACTGTCACAGTGCCCAATAGTAAATGCCCTTGGTTTACCACTGAGGTGTGGTAAACTTTCTACTTGTCACAATTGGGAAATGTTTTGCAGAGCAGGAAATTACTCTTCACTTGTCAGCAGAAGATCAAAAAAAACATATTTTTGTCGAAGCTCAGCGAAGAAACTTTGGGCAAATTTACGTTCTACTGGGATAGGAAAGAGTCATATTCAAACTAAAATGCCAGATGCAGATGAGTTAATGCCTTTTCCCCTAACCCTAGTTGCTTCGTTTTCACCGGAAAATCAGCTTTTCTTCGGTGGATCACAGTTGTTGGAATTTGAAGTAATATCTGAATCGGATGTGATCCTACAGGTTTGTGCTCTCAAATCTAACGCGATTGGTGAGGACGGAGTAGATTTGCGTTTTATCAAAATAATACTCCCCCATTTAATAAGCTCATTAACTCATTTATATAATTTCTGCATTACCTCGTCAACCTTCCCGGATTGTTGGAAAAAAGCAAAGGTCATCCCAGTGCCCAAAAAGAGCAACCCCTTATTAGCAACCGATTTCCGTCCAATAAGTATCTTACCTTGTTTGTCCAAAATCTTCGAACAAATTCTTGCGAAACAGATTTACAACCACCTTAATTGTTTCAATCTTTTATCGTCAGTGCAGTCAGGTTTCCGATCTGGCCATAGCTGTTCTACAGCTATGATCAAAGTGCTTGATGATATTCGAATTCAATATGACAAGGAATATCTTTCACTGCTCTGCTTACTTGATTTCTCGAAAGCCTTCGACACAATCAGTCATGAGGTTCTTTGCACTAAACTGAAACTTTACTTTGGTATGAGTGATTTCTCAGTGTGTCTAATTAGGAATTATCTTACAAATCGTGTTCAAAGAATTATTGCTAACTCAAAATACTCTCAACCAAAAAATATAGTTTCTGGAGTTCCCCATGGTTCAGTTCTTGGGCCAATTCTTTCCTGTCTTTTCATTAAAGCTCGTTAAAGACTGTTCGGGTTGTAGCATATCTATATCTTTTTATATCAAATTCGCTGTCGTTAATAAATAGTCGTACCCTTAATGCACTTACAACAAATTAAATTCAAATGCTCTAACACACTTAATAATATGCTCTCAGTCTACTATGTTCCGTATCGAAATCGAAAATCTTAAAAACAAAAATGAATTACGGAAGGGACATAAACTGAATTCTTTAGTCCCATTCCTCTGACTCTGTTGGTGTTCTTCGCGTTGGTGGACGTGTGCAGGAATCGGACCTGTCATACTGTGCAAAACATCCAATGAATATATGATCGCTTTCTATATTCATGTGAAGCATTTTTATGCCGGAGAAACACAAATGCTAGCGTTACTCAAACAGGGTTATTACATACTCGGTCTCAGAAACTTGGTACGTAGCTTAGTACACAAATGAGTTGTATATTTTCGCCAACGGAAAAGTGCGTCATCGCAGCTTATGGGTAATCTTCCAGCGGAAAGAGTTCGGTTTTCACGCCCGTTTAGCAAGGTTCGTTGTGACTATGCTGGACCGATTGCATTACGTTTGTCGCGCGGGAAGAATCCTCGATTTGTTAAGGCCTACATCGCCGTGTCACTAAAGGCATTCACTTAGAATTCGTCGGTGAATTGTCTTCGAACGCCTTTTTGATGGCTCTGGATCAGTTCGTGGCGCGTAGCGGCAACCAATCGGAAATTTGGAGTGACAATGGCAACAACTTCTATAGAGCAAAGAGGTTACTCGAGTTACTCGACTCGTTACTCGACTGTCTTCATAGTCGTAAACACCACGATATTGTTGCTGATCATCTGTCGAAAGATAATATAGCTTGGCAGTTTATTCCCCGCTCAGTACCTCATTTTGGGGGTTTATGGGAAACCGGGGTGAAATCCGTCAAGAAGCATCTACGAAAGGTTATTGGGGAGAACAAATTAACCTATAAAGAAATGTATACGCTCCTGTCTAAAATCGAAGTCTTGCTTAATTCACGGCCAATGTGGTCTACACCCGATAGTGAGCCCACTGCCTTGACTCCAGCTCATTTTATGATAGGGGAACCATACACAGCTGTTCCGCAAACAGGGTTTTGAAGGGTTTTTGGAAGCGATGGCACTAAGAATATTTAACATCTCTTCAGCAGCGTCCAAAATGGCAAAATTCCCAGTCAAACATCAAAAAAGACGACATCGTTCTCCTTAAAGAAGCTAATACACTTACGTCAAAATGGATTCTTGGTCGTGTTATTCATACCCATCCCGGCAAAGACAACAAGATTCGTGTCGTCACCGTCAAAACTCAATTCGACCCATCGTTAAAATTGCTCCACTACCACTAGCTGAAAGACCGTGCGGTCATACATACATACATGTAATGTAACATATTTTTGCTATGCCTCAGTCTCTTTCGCTGATGGATCGTCAAAGTGACAACACGCTTTTGTAAAGAATCCAATAAATAAATACTCGTAAATACCTTTTGCCGTTGACTTTATTGGTTTGAGATCCAAATCTATTTTTTTTCGCCATTGTAGGATATAAACTCACGTTTGAGCAAACAGGGTGGTTTTCTAAATATCCATAAGTTCTCTGCATTTCGCGAGATTGGGCAGATACTTCTTTTCGAGTTCCGTCTACTAGATTCTCGAACCATTTACTTAAATGTTTCTCAAAATAGAACAGAAAGTGTACCATTATTGTAAAAGCCCACCTGCTAATGAAGGCTTTTCTGCTGTTATAGAACGCCGAAATGACGTACGAAAAAGAGCTTAGGTCTGCATTTCTCTCTTCCGGAGTAGTTGACAAACTAGTACTCCTTTAAATTTTCATAGCCTGTTACATTTGTACACGCGTCTACCCCGTACTTACTTGTGGCTTTACAAATCCCTATTCTTAATTTCTAAAAGATTCGAATGCCAGAACTATACAATAGATTTACTTCACATGCAACTGCTTGTCTGCGGCAATATCTATGCCTACTCGTAAACATTTCATGTTAAATGAACTTGTATCTTTTTAGTTGATTGTATTTGTTTATCTTATTAAAGGCCCAAATTAATCAGTTTTACTATGGAATGTGACCGGAACGCCTTTTCTCTTTTTCAAAATGATCGATATCTCCACCAATTTATTAGATAAACATCGCTTTTCATTTCGATCCACAGATACCGAAAATTAATTAATTATTTATTTATGCATTATTTGGCATTTATTTATATGCAACGACATAGCGAACACTTATCAGAAGTGCATTTGGAATGTCGTCTATATTTTTCTGTCTGCCGCCTAATTTTATACATAAGTTACGAACATGCAGACAGTATGTAGGTAGGTATGCGGAATAGAGGCAAGCTTTTTGGAGCCAAATTTTGTTGCATACAAATTATCTTCGGAAAGCATGTATGTATTTACAAATTAATAATAGGGAAAGAGAAAGCTTATTTGTGGAGATTCATTTGTTATTGAAGTGAGATAGTTTTTATTGTTTATTTTGATTAGAGTTAAGATTTAGCTCGTGAAAACTATCACCATTCCCAGGGAAATTAATCTCAGAGATTTAGATAATGTCAAGTTTTAAATGCTTTCCATTTAGCATATTTAAATAATATCTTCTCGACTTGATTTAAAGGTAAAAAGATTTGACATTTGGAGCTAGAAATCATATGACATATGAAATGATTCAAAACTTCTTAACACTATTTCGTATGTCGTAACCTTTTTCTTTTTTACTGTCATCCTATGAACAATTTTCGATAACGACAAATTCTTTAATTCTAGTCGTAGTTTTCTTGTTCTCAACACAGAACTTAAGCAGATAATTAATCCTACTTTCAACGAAGTTGTTCAGTCTTTCAAAGAAAGATCAGTAATTGCTTCAGAGATGAAGTCCAGCTCCTAGTGGTAATACCTTAGTCTAATTCGAGCGTTGTGTTCTCTCTGTTGAGTTCCAATCATCCTGAACATTGAATGTTAAGACTTCCAGCACAGATAATAAATCTAATAAATCCCGCCTTTGAATTGTTCTTTCTTACATACACACCCATACGCTCAAACAAAATACCAATTCATAAAAAATTACATAATTTCCTATTGCAGTCGAATGAAAACAAACAGCCAAGTCTTCATTCCCCTTCCCGCAAATACCCTGGCAAACGTTTTTCATATTCCTTTTGCCACTGCCATCAACTTGTGGTGAGAGAAAAAAAAATCTCTCGGTAAACAAAGCAAGAAAGAGGGAAAATAAAAAAAACTTTACATTATTCCGAAAGCTCGTGTCGGCTAGCCGACAAAAATTGAACCATTTTCTTCTACAGCGATGAGACATTTGTATAGATTTATTATCTGTGCTTCTAGGGTTGGTCTTGTAATAGAGCTAATATCGTATGAAAGCTCTAACCGACTGATAGTGTAAGCACAGGTGTACACGAACAGAGTAAACACGTGATTACAATGTTTACTTCCTCCCAACAGTTCTAAGAAGGGAAACTGGGGGTACCACTTTGTAAAAGGGTTATACGCTGGTGAAACTAAGGCCGTACACTTGTACACTTAATAAGCCGAATTGTTTAGAGTTTAACATACATATTTATTACAATAGGCACGCTGGTACTAGAAGGACAAAGGACGATTATTTTGAGTTTAGATTGCGTCTCTTTGAAGAGTCCTGAAGTATATTCGAAGATACAGACTCCAATATTAGGATATCGCCAGCTATATCATCTGACCACGAAGGGGCATCATCAACGTACTCGTAAATTGACATTTGAACAGTATCTGACCAATTGGAGGTTCTGCACAATTCCGTTTGGGAATTCAGTGACATTCCGGTTGTCGACGAATATGACACCAGCTAATATTTTGAATTAGAACAATTACTGAAAAAACGCATGATAGCCCCAAATGGTTTACGGAATATCATTGTAGGTAGTTCCAGCTCATTTATACGACCATACGACTAATTAACAATACAAACTTGCAACTTTTAAATATCACATTACTAAAATTTGACGGCGATTATTTAAAATAATTCCACGATTTATTCGTTCCGATGGTCCACATTTATTGCTAAACAGATTTTGACAGCTTTCGTTTGAATCCCAGAAAAAGCACCAGTGACCCTCCACTGAGTTTTGCAAATTATTTCAATATCATCGGCGTACTCTAGTAGTTGAACTGATTTCTGAAAGATTATGCCTCCAGTATTCGCTCGTGAGTTCCACATAATTCCTTCAAGTATGATTTTAAAGAAATAACAAGACGTTCTCGACATGAAAGGAGTAGTAGACGGAGTAGCGACATATTGACGAGTTTAGCAGGGATGCCAAAACTAGACATACCTTTATATAGTTCGTCTCTATAAATGCTATCATATGCGGCCTTAAAATCGATGAAAAAATGGTGGGTATCGATTTGAGCTTTTTGAGTTTGTTTTCCAGGATCTGACAGAGTGTGAAGATTTGGTTGATTATGGACTTTCCTGGTCCAAAACCACGCTGACCACTCAGGTTTTTGGCGAAGGGTTCATATGACAGATGAGCTCTTGTATCCGATGTTGAAGAGACTACTATCTCTATACTTGGCGTAGTTGAGGGGGTCTCCTTTTTTGTGGATCAGGCAAACGGCTACAAGCTTCTGTACACGTTGTCTTGCCTTGACAAGTTCTTTTTACCAGTTGGTAAGACTTCCGTACGTTACTCCTGGAGTGCTACCGCTTAATATTTTCGATCGTGCGTTTCTCTTTCTCTTTTTTGATCTTCTGGAGAAGCCGATGTTCTTCGCGTATCTTTTGCTCGTAAAGGTTACGAGCAGCTCTCGTCATTCGTTCACAGCGCCATTTATAGGCTTCTTGTTTAGCTACACGTACTTGCCGGAATTAGTCATCAAACCAGGGATTTCTTGGTGGTGGTCGAGTTAAACCCATCATCAGTTGAATTGAATCTGATGGCACAGTGGCAGCTTTGCAACTTATTTTTGATACTTGATAAGAGTTGTTGAGAGATTTCGGGATCCGCGTTAGCCGAAGATTGAGGTGGTCCCTTGCGGCTGCAGCTTTCTTGCGTTATATATATTTTCTCACAGTTGTTCTTATTTGTTGCAGCGCTCGGGAAATCCGCATTCGCACCTTAGCTACTACAAGGTGGTAGGTAGGTATCTAGGTAAGAGTGGCTGTTAAAAACGCCAACACACTTAGACCTATTGGCCCATTGTGATGCCACGTGGATCTACGATTCTATTACTAGTGGAACCAGTTTGAGCTTACGTTGAGCCGTAGGAGACTGTTTACGTCTATATTTTTTAGATCGTTTAGGTCATTGTAGAAGAAAGCTCCTAAGTGCAGTTTTCTTCATTGTGAGAGAACTGGACATTTACAGGGTAGGTGGAGGATTATCTCCTCTTCCTAATCGTCCGTGCAGCTTCTACAGAAATAGTTTTTAAAAGCGCCAAGCCTTCTTGCGTTTTTACCTATGAGGCAATGTCCAGTGATGACACCTTTGACGGCGCTGAGATGTTTCCTATTTAGAAGAATCAGACTCTTAAAGCGATTTAGATCTAGTTTTGGCCAGATCTGTTTGGTCGCTAGACATGTTGGTTCAACAGTCCACCTAAGGTCTGTTCTTCTATTGTCATCCAGCTTTAATATTAATTTGCACGTAGCGTTTGGTATACCTCTGGTACCCTTTTCCGGTAAAATAGGTAGAGGGGTTCCAATTCTCTGTGTATCTCTGTGGCCCCTCACCTAGCAAAGGTGAAGGTTGAACTCCTCTGTCATCTCCATTAGAGATTATCGGCATTCAAGGGCGGTTTTAAAATTTAATGAGTCCAGGGACCTGAAAGCGGCCTGACTATCCGAAAAGATGCGGATATCCTTTGCAGAATCACGTTTTTCTTCAGCCAGAACAGAGCTCCTTTAATCGCCTTCCGCCTGGAACACGCTACAGTGATTTGGAAGACGGAAATAGAGGCTTAGATTTAGTTTATCTGAAAAAACACCACCACCAACCTCACTATCGGTTTTAGATCTAGGAGTGTCTGTGTAGATATGGATTGACGTGTCCTCCATGAAAGCATCTTCCTCCCAAAAGGATCTAGAGGGGGAGCTTACATGGCAGTCGTTGTCAAACCAAAGTTCAGGTATGGTGTAATCGATATTATTTGTGAGGATTACTAATGTATTAAGAATATTAGCGTAGCCAAATTAACTATATGTCCACTGTGTAGCGTTTTAAGGCGAATAGCTGCAGTTACAGGGCTTTTTCTTTCCTCTAGGTTGAATAAGAGGACAGGAGGCGGCTATAGTCTGATTGAGAGCCAGGGTAAATTCCTTGACTTTAATGTCAAGCTCATTGGTGTCACTCGGGGGACTCGATAGTTCAGAGGATAGCGTTCCTGACAGTATTCCTCTGTTTTTTGGCAAATCAGTTTTTCGATAATTCTGGAATGCTGGTTGGCTGGACTCAGGCTGAATTGGATGTATCTGTGGTTTGAAAAAGAGTGTTCAGACGATACCATCCAGTTAGTTAACATTTGAGTGATGCTGTCAAGAGACAAGTGTGATATCTAGCACTTCCTGTCGGTTTCTGGTTATAAAAGTGGGCTCATTGGTGAGCAAGGTGGTTATCCGACGTGATGTCGTGTGGGTTGTGCTTACCAACTATGGTATCAAAAATGTCCTCCTTTCCTATCGTGACGTATCATACTTCCGACACTGCTACGAGTAATATGTCTTCTCGAGGAGCTCGTAGAAACATTCTTTAGTGGCGTCGTCCTTGTTCCATCGCACTTCCTGGGTGACGGTGATATCTGCGTGATAGTAGTCAAGCGCTTCTGGTAGTGGTTTGCCTGCACGTGACCTGTGGAGGGTCCGAGCTTTCCACGTGCAGACTCGAAGGTCGTTTCCCTTTAAAGGTTTGCAGGGGTCATCAACAGTGAGTTCATTTTAATCAATGTCTTTTAATACTAAGCATATGATTTAATTCTTCCAAAACTTCATATGCTCGATAGTTCTTATTAAATTGTTTAATTTTAATTTGATTACAAAATATGATTAAACTACTATTTTTCTGAAGTATATAAATTCTTAAATAATTAAGCCAATAAGAATATTGCAATCGTCGTAAACATGAGCTCCTTCTAGTCAAAGTAAAAATGTTCACATTCGTCTCTAAGAAATCAGCTTTTGAAAACTCTTCCCAGTATATTTCTCTATTTCATTTTTCTTGCCTTTTCCTTTCATTGCTATTCGGTTTCCTGTGCAACAACGACAAAATCTCTTGTAATTAATGACTTTTCCTGGGTTTAACACTGTACTGTCTACTACATTCTGAAAATCCATATTCGGGCTATGCTAAAAAAAATTATCTCAGCAAAAATGTGCAAATTTATGATCAAAATTCGATTATAGAAATAATATAAGAACAAATTTAATAAATTTTTAATAAAGTGATCTAATATTTTTGCGTTATTCATTTTTAAACGTCTACTGGATAATAATATATCTAAAAAATTGGGATGGATATTAAATATTATGGCTAATTTCCCGCATGGCCGTTATAGATGTCAAGGTTAACCAGATAAGAACAATAGGAAAAAATTGTAAATAAAACAACAACGGTATGAGATATAAACTTAATTCTGGCTTTATTTTGAAGATACGTTCATGCCATTATATGTGGAATTGCGCATCATTCCAATGGCCGCTTTGTCCAAATATGCCGCGTTATTACAGCAATGACGTGACGAATGTTGGCCTCGGGCTCGTCCAAAGTGGTCGGCTTGTTAGCGTAGACTAAGGTCTTGGCGTAGCCACAGAGAAAATAACCAAGTGGTGTCAAATCGCATGATCTCGGCGGCCAATTGATGAACGCTCACCGTGAGATGACTCAGTCGCCAAACTTCTCAAGCGTTTGTCATGTAGCGCCGTCTTGATAGAACCACAGCGCGTTTATATCGATGTTGTCAACCTCTGACCACAGAAAGTGGGTTAACATTGCGCTATACCTGAGACCATTGAAGGTAACGGTGTCTCCTTCCTCATTTCCGAAGAAATAAGGTCCGAGCATGCCGCCATGCCATAAACCGTACCAAACAGTCAATCTCTGTGGATGCATTGATGCTTGGCTGAACACTTGTGGATTATGTTCGCTCCAATAATGGCAATTTTGCTTGTTGACATAGCCACTGAGCTAAAAATGGGCTTCGTCCGAGAAGACGATTTTTTGGCCAAAATCCGGATCTCCGCCCAACATTTTCAGCTCCCAATTAGCGCACTCACGACGTTGTCTACAGTCATCTGGCTCCAATTCTTGTGTCAGCATAATCTTATACGGATGTAAACTCAAACCCAACAGCAAAATAAGCGGGGTTGACTCTGTGACGATGCCGAATCGACATTTCTGGGTCTTCTTCGATACTGGCCGCTACGCCGGCTACGTTTTCTTCATTTCGCACCAATTTTTGGTGGCTGAAGATCCAAACGAGTGTACTCCACTGTTCTACGATTTGCCTGCACACTGAAGCCATGATGACGACCGATCTCACGACGAAATCCACGTTGCCTATTTACAAGTGAGCCGGAATTTCGACAATATTTTTTAATAATTTCCACTCGTTCGGCAAGCGTAAAACGATGCATGATAAAATGGCGAACTTTACTGAACATTTTGATAAGCTGGATGTCATTGGTAACCTTGGCAGCTGCTGAAACATAACAATTTGAAATAAACTATCATTGCTATCTGGTCACCCGTTATATGTATATGTACCAGTTTATTAAAACAAAAAAAAAAACACTTAACATAAACAAAATTTTCACGTTATGTTTATTCACTATTTCCACTTAGCTCTATCAAATCCTAAAACCGACTGAAATCGGGAAAGCAACTTTATACAATTAACAAAAAACGCAAATACAGTTAACTTTCGGTTAACCACATCCAGCTATTCCTTGTTTTAAATACGTTTCCACTATAATATTAATACGTTAAAACAACGAAAAATACGAACAGTTCACTTTTAATTCTTTTTTCTTTTCAGGACGTTCTCACTTCCTTTACTTAAATTCTAGACAAAAATGCTTAAATCTAATTTGAAAATGATAGTTACTTATTCTAGCTTACTTACTCTTACCGAGCGATCTGAACTTAACAATATCGTTTGAAGTTTGCCTTTCGACCTTAAAACTATCTTACTAATCGTAATCTTATTCTATCAATTATACAATATATAAATTTTCTGAGAAAATAATTTTAGAAAAAACTTAGATACCATATCTTTTTACAATTTTTTACAAAAACAGGACGTTCTCACTTTAATCTTACTATGTATAATATCTATATTATTATATTAAGATTTAAAAATGATTTGACTTTGAATTACATAATTGAAATGTTTGATTTTAATATGTTTGCGCTTTGATTTAAAGTATTTTAATTGTTTGTTCCAAAGAAATGTATTATTTGAATTCAAAACAAGTCAGTTACAAGTTTACAAGTCGTAAACGTACATATATGTATTTAGGGCGTTTTAAAAAAAACAAGAGGTCACTATTTCTTTTCAAAAGCTTTAGATAATAAGCTGATATCGTAGACACTTTTCGAATTTAAAACAAATAGTTTTCACTTAAATTCAAATATATTTTGTACAAATTCAAGCAATTTAATTTTGACAACTTCTTTGTGATCGAAGATCCGCAGGAGAAGGTAGAGGCTATAGGTGCGACTTTCCAGGAAGTATATAAGGCGAATGGCATCATTGGCCCGAACCACGACCTGGAAAATCGAGTCCTTGTGCACAATTTCTACCTTCGAAATGAAATAATGAATTGGCGATTCGAGAGCTCGAGTTTCATCCAGTTCAATGAGGAGAATATGGCAAATAATGTTATCACCAATGAAATGGTACTATCACTGTTCATTTCGAAGGCAGAGCTCCAAACGATCTTCGAATCGCTTAGAAGTAACAAATCAGTGGGAGCCGATGAAATACCGAACATTGTGCTTCGACATCTCCCACTAGAAGCGATGAACCACCTTGTTTAGTAATGCACATTGTCCAGCGAGTTGGAAAACTGCGGTGGTAAATTCCATCCCCAAAAGAGATAAAGACACTTCCAATCCGGCGAATCTCCTCTCGATCAGTCTTCTTCCAAACATCAGTAAGGTTTTCGGTGATCAATAGAGTCCGGACTAAGTGGGTTGAGGACAAATATATGGTATAGTTCCAGATAATCAATTTCAAGGCGGGGCGTGATATTTTTCATGCTGTGTCTAAACTAGTTCCTGATATCCAATGGAACAAAAGCAAGAACCAGTGCACCGGTGCCTGCCTCGATGACTTTGAGAAGGACTTCGACACCGTACGGTTAGAGGGACTTTTCTATAAGCTGACCAGGATGGGCATGCCGAAAACTCTGCTATATATGATTTACGACATGCTTATGAGAAAGAAGTTCGTTGTTAAATGTAACAACATCATTTCGAGCAAAATCTTTGACATTAAAAACGGCTTATAGCAGGGGGCTGTGATTTCTCCGATACTGTTTAACATTTACACAAGTGATCTAGTAGGTTCACTCAATCATGCCATAGCGTACGCAGACGATTTAGTGGCGTACAGATCAAGTCCAAAAAACTATCAATACTCTTCTGCAGCGTGATTTCGATCATATTAAGGCGTATTGCGATGATTGGAAATTGAAAATCAAATTTCAAAAGTCGGAAACAATCTTGTTCAGGACTCCATTGAGATGGGCTTCTAGGAATACCAGACATAACTGGTGAAATTTGGCCATAATTGGACAGCACGGACTGCCGTTACGTGAGAAAAGTAGTGAGATACCTTGGTATTTGGCTCGATAAGTATTTGTATTTTGACAAACATATAGATGCTTGTCTTGCTGGAGCCAAGAATGCTTTAGCCCTGACAAGAAGGCTGTTTCACAGCAGTCAACATGTCTCCAGGGTGAAAGTCATACGCTATGTGGACCTAATCAGGCCAGTCATCGCGTATGGTTGTCCCGTGTGGTTCAATGTAGCGCCGTATCAGATGGAAAGGATTCGGGTATTTGAAAAGCAGTGTCTTAGGACTTGTCTCGGCTTATACAGAACACCAGAATCAGAGTACAAATTATATTATCCCAACAAAGTCCTTTACGATGGGACTAATCTGAATAGGATTGATAATTTCCTGATTAAGGTGTTTCGAAGATACGTTGCAAATTCAAGGACCAACGATAATGACGTGATCTTTGGGGCTTCTTAGCCCAATGAAATGTACCACGAGAGCTCACTTCGATCGGGCTTTATCCCGCCAGAGGCTTTTCTTCATATTAATGTCAAAGGGTTAGTACAAAGTAAGGATGGTATCCCGGTAATATACCACCGCCACCGTGGTGCGAGGGACAAGCGGCAAGCGGCAAGCGGCTCATCTACGACGGGTATGTTGCCAATGCTCAGGAGCTCCTCCGTTTTAGTCCCGCGATTGCGGACAGGGATCGGATCGATGCCGAAAAACAGTACACCGAATTCTGGTGGCTTCAAGAAAGAGAAAGGGTTGGCTCTCTCTCCTAGGTCGACACGCTACTAAGGTAACATACTCTTCTTAGTTGTAAGTTAGATTAGGGATAGTTAGGGGATCTCGTGGAAAGGTCGTGTTCGTTAGCATGAGGTCGTACCTCTGTGAAGTGACCAGTGGTTTATCGCATTGGTTAAATCTTGGCGGTGCGCGTGCACGATGTTGACAAATGAAGGGCGCCCGAAATCGCAATTGGGATGGTGACCACCCTGTGGGAGAGGCTACGAGTGCTCACCACACCGATTATAGATAAGATAGGTTAAGTAGCTTAGGTAGCTTAGGTAGGTTAAGTAGAATAGGGCCATAGTTTTAAGTTTTACACAAAATTCAAAAGATACGGCGTCTAAGTTTTTTCTAAAACTATTTTTCTTGCAAATGTTACATGTTTTATAATTTATAGATAAGATTAATCGTAATATAGTTTTTCAGGCCGAAAGGCAAGGTTGAATGAAACTGTTAGGTTTAGAGCGTTCCGTAAGTGCCAGTAAGATAGATTAAGTAACTGTTGTTGTCAAATTAGATTTAATCATTTCTGTCTAGAATGTAAGTTAATAATGGAAGATACAATAACAATGAATTTAAAAGTAAAGTAAAAGTAAGCATAATTTTTGAAAAGTTTGTGTAATTACTTTGTTTACATTAATATCATTTACAGTATGCAGCGAGCTGTCACCGGTGCATTTGCAGGTATTGGAAAAAAAGCGGCATGATGACGGCTAAATAAGAAATATGCTGCCCAAAAGAAGCACAATGCATATGAATCTGGCAGAACGCCAAAATAGACAGCCATAACTTGAGGTAGTTAGTAATTTTGTCTCCCTGGGCTCCCCTAATTAAATAAATCATTTTGAATAAATCAATAGAGAAGCATGACTCAATCTTATTATATATGTATATGCGAAGAAGTTAAACTTACCTATATAACCATTTTTGATTTGACTTAGATATTTAACAATTTTTAAAAAGTGAGTCTTCAACCTAAAGGTAGGGAATGCTTACTCAATTCTATACCAATTGTAATTTCTAATAGTATCTTTTCTAACTCAGTTGCGTATTTGTTTGTAATAAAACTCTCTATCTCTGACACAAATTGAAAATAGTTCTACTTAAAAAAAACACCTTTTGTAGCACATGCCAATTCGGTCTAACTGAGACATGTATGTCTAACAACTTTCTTTCCAACAATTTGACAGAAAATACTTCAAACAGTCTTCTCATGAAAGGCATTGTCCGGACCTTGTGCTGTATCCGTATACCCGTTCTCAACCATCAACTAGAAACAAGGTCATACTCTTAACACTCCATTCAGAGTCACAGTTGTCCATTTAATCATCCCACCCTAAGGTCAGTAGTTATCTTGTTGTCTAATCAGTAATCTTGTCAGCATATTTGTCATCTTTTACCGCGACACGACAAAGTAATTTCCCGCTGAGATTCCAATGGCGCGCGCTCACACACTTACAGTCACATTTCTCCATTTAGGTCATCAATCTTTTGAAATTCTTCAATCCGACCGCCTACAAGACAATAACGCACAAACCATCATAAAATTCGAATAATAACAACAAAACGCAACTGAAGGCGACTTTCGCCTTAACCAGTTATCACCCACCATCACCAGCACACCGCTACCACAAGCTGATGCTACTCTTATGTCAAAAGTGTCACCACCCGAAATGTCATCAATCAAAAGTCATCACAATCATCGGTCAGAGAACAAGGGACCAGCAATCAGCCATTAGCCATCGATGGAGCAAACAAACCCAAACCGGACGATCATAATTGACAAAACGTAAACCCTATACCGCTTCGTTTTTCTCTCTTCTGCGTTCTGTCAAATGTGTCAAAAGTGACAAATGTAAGTGCACCACCTTCATCTTCATCGAGAAAGGGGAGAACGCCAGTCGGCCGCCGCAACTCCTTAATCAAGCGGTCACCATCACAGCAAAAAATGCCGGCATTTCGCGCGACATTTGTTTGTCTCCGTTTGATGGTGTGCAAAATTCCTACTGTCACTGTTTCATGGTTTCATGGACGACCGCTGCAGACACCCAGTGTTTCAAGAGATGCCATCTCTGAGGTGGTGGCTTAAAGATCTCACTGACCGGAGGCAGTTGGCTGTTGGTGTAAGATGTGGTGAACGCGCAGATTCCAGCACGGCATCTTCTGGGATTATCTTCAAATGGACAATTTGAAGAGGACCACACACGCTGCCTTGAGAGTCAACTTTTGTATACATTTTGTTGTTGTAATGTTCCAATTGATAGACCGCGCCGACACGGACGGTGTAGCAGCGGCATTCCAGAAGAGAAGTAGAAGTGTATTTCGTCCGTTCCCCTTCATGGGTTCGATCTTATTCCGTTCTCAATAAAACAAAGCAAATGACCGTGTTAAGGGCTAAATGAAGAAATAATCGCACTTCGGAAAAGGATGAATCGAACACGAACAAGGAATATTCAATTGAGAAATTATGCGTGGCTCTGAAGACCTACTTTGAGCAACGGTAAATGGATTCCTTTTTCATGTTTTAAGGACGGGCCTAAAGATTAATTTATGCCAACGAATTGATCCGAATTTTCTTTCGAATCGTTTTGTTGTTTTTTCGTTTTTTGTTATGTCGGTTATGTCTGTTTTTTTTTGTTTTTTTTTGTCGGCTTAGTCGGTCATGCCGGAATTTAAAATCTTTAGCGGCCCAAGAATCAAGAGAGAGGAATTCATGTGGTGGGTGTTGGACATGTGAAACCCACTCGTTTAGGTTATTGCAATCGATCGATTAAATTATATACTCAACACCAACAACTCTAAAGAAATACCAGAAATATATGTAGTCTGTCAAGTGGAGAGTTCCAGATGCTTTTAATGGTCTTGTCCGCTTTATAATGCGTACTATTTTGTATACATAATGCTGTCATGCATTGACATGGGCTTTAAGTTTACAAAAATCTCTAGGAAATTTACATGGGTGGGACAATTATGGAAAATACGAGCAGAATCGCTTGGAATACGAATTGTAGTTCTAGGTAAATTATAACCGGAAACAAAGGGAGAGAATTTGAAGTAGTAGGTGCTGAATCTGAATCTATTTACATGGAAATCGATATGAAAGTTTGAAGGAATCATTTGGGAAAGTGAAATTCAATTTTACTTATTTCTCTGTTTAGAGATGTGGAAAATGTTGGTTGCAAACCTTGTGATTGCGTTGGACAAATGCTGTTGTTTGTTATTTCGAACGCGTTTTTTTATAACTATATGAGTATAGTTGAAGTTTCAAGTTAAAACAAAACGGTTTTGAGGAACATTTGAAACACGTACAAACGCTAAGCCTATTTGGAAATAACAAGACACGATGGGGATACTTAAGCACCACCATTTTCATACACCAAATCTCTTGTGTTAAGGGTCGTTTACACCAGCTACTCGTAATTCAACATTTATTGTAATATCGTTTCGGGATGGACTAGGGATAGCTTCCAAGGCCAGAGGAGCTAAAGCGTCGGTCTTCAATCGTTCAATATGCCCTAGCAATCAAAATAGGCCAATGCCGCTGTGTATGCCATATATTGTTGTATCTTCTTCTCCTAATTCCATTTATGCAAATCGTTTAAAAAACTTTTCCTCGAGGCATTCAAAGACTTTTTTATCCAACCGACTGGCCTCATTCTTCCTGAGTATAATTTATTATTCAGTAGATTTCTTGGAACAAAGAAACAGCCATTGGCAAGAGTGATTTTTTGCTTGATCTGTAGGATTGTGCCAATGTATTATATGAAATTACAGCAGAGTCCAGGTAGATATGTACCACCTTCTTAGTTGACAGTAAATATTGTGTTTGTTTCTTATAATTAATTATATTATAATACCGGATAAATCATTCGTCATGTTAGCGAAGTCTATTTCTATATCAAATTTGTCCATGCTGTCATTGCCGGCTACTCGCGAAGGATTTTTGGAGAGATGCCAAGCGGTAAACAGGCCTTCTTCATCTGATAAATGCTGGTGACAATCTGGTCGATGGTGGATTTATTGTGTTAAAATCACACTGATAAGGATCCAAATTATTATTATTATCGGGTCATCGATCATCTCGCTTGAGCGATACTGAGCTTCCATTCAACAAGTAAACTTTCATTCTAATTAATTTTACAGATACTAAGTGTTCCGTCCCTAATTTACTCCCTAAATATTGGGTTCTACCACATGAACTGTCCGATTTTGAGGTAAAAATTTAAAAGCCAATTTTTTTTTGTCAAAATATGAACCGTTTCCAACGTAATTCGAGGTCCATTAATCCTTTTTTATAGATGGCTTGAGTTTTGGACGCTATAATGTCCTCAAAGACTTTTATGATCTCTGCTCCGTTTTGGAATACCTTCTGCCGACAAAATGACTCCTGACTGCTGAAAAGGTGATAGGCCGTTGGAGAAACATCAGGAGAATACGGTGTATGCGGAAGAATTTCAAATCCCGACTGTAGCAGTTTTTGCACCGTTATGCACGGTGTACGGGATCTAGCAATAGGATCAAACATTGCCCATTTTCCAACTTCGCACTATGCGATGACTGCATTTATCGTTTCCTGTGGTTGAAGAAATGAATTTGTTCTTTCGATGTCCACAAGATTGTCACCAAAACCTAGTTTGGGGCTGTATTTTGGTTTTTCTTCTGCATCCAACCACTGACCCAGATCTGTTACGGTTGTCATACAAAATCCACTTTTCATCACACGTTATCATACGGTGCAAAACCAGATTATTTTGGCGTTTTAAGCTCAGCGATGCACAGATTTCTTAGCGGCGGCGTAGTTTTTGTACCGCGTTCAGTTCATGGAACACCCATCTTTCGAGATTTTTTAACCTTTCCTATTAGCTATCGACTTATTATCATGGGAGATACTCCCATCTTCTGTCCAACGTCCCGCATTGTTTTTGTTGGGCCTGCATTTACCGTTGCTTTTAAATCATTGTCGTCAATTACCGTTTCTGGTTTCCCACGTGGTTAGTTTTCGAGGGTAAAATCTCCGAACGGAACTTAGCAAACCAACGTCGGATCTTGCGTTCGTTTACCGCTACATCCTTAAATGCGTCATGAATGTTTTTCGCTGCAAGAGACACATTATGTCTCATTTTAAATTCTTAAAGGAAGAGAGTTCGAGTTTGAGCCTCGACAGCATGATAAACTAGAAAAAAATTACTATAGATGCAACGAACCCTAAAAGTTACACACGTACCATTTTATCTTATAACAAAAAAATTTCCACTTTCTGCTACAGATGTTTACTCGAGAGCTTCTTATTACGAACTGAGTAAAAATCATTTCATATAGTACAACGTAATAATCCTGCGAGAAGCCCGTCTGCTCCAGCAGCCTGATTGGTCTTGTCGATCATTGTCCATATCAAATGGTTCATTCTGTCCAACATCGGAATGTTGTTCATATTTGTCGTTAAACGGTCTGCAAGACAAGACCTTCGAACATAATTTCTGCAGTAGCATATCTGCACGACCTCAACTATGCGTTTATCTACAATAGTTCATAGAAGCCCAGGATGCTGGGCTTCTTTGCTGCTGGTATCTGTTAGCATTCCTTATCAAATTAGAGGTTTCGTTGAGGTGGTTGAAATCTTACATTTATTAAACGATGTCTCTGATGGCTTGACTTGATGCTAGGAGTTTCAGACACGCAGTGACATTTTGGGAGACTGAACTAGAAACAGATTAATTTGCATTACTTAATCGATGTTTCAGAACATTCGCATGTCAACTACATCAAGGCAGTCATCAACGACGTCTATAATACCAATATATGTCTTGCATCTATCGTAACGTTTTGATGGTGTAATGCAGGCTATACTTTTCAAATTTTCTGCCAAAAATGCTGTTCTTTCCGATATCCGATATATTCGCATGGTTGCCCTATTGTTTTTAACTGGTTTAATGAGTTTTCATTTTAGAAATGTTGCTGTATATCGCGACTAGTTCTTCAGTCAACTTGAGCGCAGAATAGAAATTATCATCCATTTTCTTTTGGGCACTAAGCGATCCTTCAAAATTGTTTCTATGCCTGGTACGTGGAACCAGTACCCGCTCTCTATGACTGGTGCCACTGGAGAGTTGGAAGGCGACCTGATTCATCCAAAGTAAGTCAGAATATGGTATTCCCCAAGCTTGTATAGTTTCGCAATGGCTAGGACACTACTAGTATTTAATGGAACATCATTAAATCGCAAAAAATTAGTGAATAATTTTCCAATCGTTTTGAGAAGGAAACATGCTGGCTTATGCGTCTTTAAGACAAAGGTCTAAACACTTTCCGGATCAGGTGGAAAATACTTTCTTCACAAACTGAACTATTAACTTTGTCTACGAATTTCATTAATATAGTGCAGAGTCAGGAAGAATGATGTTCCTGTCAAATAAGTGGGAAACTTTATAAAGTCTATAGTTTGTCACGAAAAGGTGCTAACCCTTTTTTTCTTATAGTGGCTTGAAGACCACTTTTATTACAATTCAATACGTAAACAATTTTTTTACCAAGTAATTCCAATGAGTGAATGAATTTTGCAATCACATGACAAATGCTGAAGTTTATAATCAAAAGATCTGCCACCCGATAGTACAAAAATAGACCGAAAGGAGTATTTTCTTTCATCAGTAATTACTTAGTATAATTTAAGCGTATCAAGGTTCCTCGCAAAAACGTTGTGCTTCTTAAGAGTATTTTATCTTAAGGTGATAGCTGCGGATTTATTACAGATGTCCGGCTAGTCCCATTCACTGAAGTGAGCGGAGAATTTACAAATTGCTTTTAAAACATTCCTGCAAACATTGATATTATAAAAATTTTGATTATTGTACGGAGAACTTCATACTAAAATCTCTAAGTATATTACATCAAAATTAAGTTACAAGGTCAGCTTGAAGGCGGTCCCTTTTAGCTTCTGTCAGCAGAAAGCAAATATAAGATTGAACCTATCACTAGTAAGGTCACCTTTTATTATACTACGTGTCCTCTGGACCTCGCTATCATATATCTCTCAAATCGATTAGCTGTGAATAAGTTGAGCGAGATAAGTAATGGTATTAGGGCGGGATACCTGCCGATTTCTGTAAATAAAATTATATTCAGTTGCACAACAAGTCGATAACATGTTTGACAACATAAGGAATGTATTATACGAGTACATCTCATCCTGCAATTGCATATCTTTAGCTGTACGATATTCACAGTAATTTTGCAGTCGAGTATCTGATTGTACATGTATAAACGGACAATGGACATGTTCTGAATGTACTGATTTAAATTGCAAATTTTACGAATTAAAATAACGCATTTAGTGTAAGCTATTGGCTCACTGCATAGAGCGAACTATATAAGTTTAATTATAAGCTGGAGGAGAATAATTACTCCCGCAATGAAGATATCATTAAAAAGCATAATAGTGTTAAAGTTACGAAGGGAATTGAAAAAACTTACACAGAATACCTGTCAGTGCTGTACTTGTTATGTATCAGTTATGTAACCTGTGGTCAATTAACATTTGCAGCACGATTAACCGGCTAACGCAATATAAAACGTGAATATAAAACGAGAAAAAATATTAAGCTAGGATAATTATTAGTATAATTATTATATTCCTTATAACTGAAAATCCATCGCAATTATTTATTATCTGCCTTATTCTTGAGTGGCATATATAAAGAAATGTGCATCGAAATGAGCTAGCTGCATCCATCACAATGTCGACCACGAGTTTTCGCGATTTGCAATAGCCAATCCTAAATAATAAATGTCAACGAAAACAAATCACAAAAAACAAAATCACAAGTCAAATCAAATAAAATGTTTTAAGCTAAATCAAAGTGAATCTAGATTTTCATTTCAACCTTTAACCCCCATTCCATTCTTTTTGGGGCTGAATTTTGAAACATCAGTACAATCATAACTCAAGAGATTATTCTTTGACGTACATTCTTATCAAGACCATGATTTTGAAGATACCGTATGACTAAAATTTTAGAGTAGGTGGGACTTTAATTTAAATTAAAGAAGAAAAATATAAATTTTACTTTTATTTTTGTTTAATATGTATTAATTAACTCGTCTCTGCTGCATCATCAATTTTATGATTCACGACACATAAAGTTCTTATTACTGAAGAGTACAAATAAAAACAATGTTCTTGTTTCGTCGCTTTTAATAAAATTAATTGCGTTATAGTCCGGAGATCATGGATGTGAGATTGCTTTGAACAGCTCTCTGTTCCGTGCAATGGTGATTGATTTCTGCCCAGGAGTCCAAACTGTGGAAATTAGCTATTCCATCCTTCGTAGATTTGAGCTCATTTTACGTTTAATTCGGCCAGTTAAGTTTCCATCTACAAAGAATCTTTCCCAAATGTAATTGCTGATCTACAGACGCTTTTCTGGGTCCCCGGATTTCTCACTCGGCACTCTAGTGCTTCGAAATATGAAATATAACTTTTCATATATGAGTCCGCTTAGCTTAAAATGTCTGCTTATTTATCTAAGCCTGGAACGTGGATATTTTCTGACATAATATTAAACGTCGTCATTTTGCTACACACTTTTGAGAGTATCTTCTCAGGTATTCCTATTTCGTTTGTTCATCGTTACCATAGGTGAAACTGTTGACATAAAATGTGTCTGCGTATGCTTGCCTTATTTTTTTAATTTAACAATAATAGGTGTGTTTTTTGGCATCGGTATCAGCGCTTTTTTCTAACCACTTAACCTACCCACGCTAACTTAATATAAGATATTTATCGGAGTTAACGCGGATAGAAAAAATGTTTTCAGGGCTATTCTTCATGACAGATAACGTTAACTTGTATGGGAATGCCAAAACATGTGTCACTTTTTGAACAAATAAAGTGCAAGGCTGCCAAAATATCTAAATATTAATAGTTATCGCCAATAGCAGTTGTTTTGGTCTCTGAAAATTAAGCGTTAATACCGATGCAAAAAAGAACATACCTAATACATTTCTCGTTAAAGAAAAAAAAAACAATTAACTGGTTAAACAATTCATTTTGGAGTCTTTTATCCTTTTTTTCAAAGAGGTTTGCCTAATTTATTTTCTAAATATTCTCAAAGCTCTACCGTACTTCAAAAAAAATGGATCACCTACTTACTATAGGTAGTTCTGAAGGAATGAAATACTTATGCAGCGGATAAAACGAGATATATGTACACATCTGATGTTGGCGTTTTACCTGTTTTGACAAGGTGAGTCGTATCTTAAAAATTCTAGGTTTGAGAAAAGAAGATTTTCATTGTTCTTTTATTTGTAAATCTCAGGTATATATCTTTTGGTTGCAAAAAAAAAAAAAATTTTTCCAAAAATGAAGTAACGAAGTCAAAAAATCAGGAGACAAATCAGGGATCATCGCGCTTTAAATATAGCTCGACCGCGAATTCGATTAGTAACTTGTGGATAATGTTGAAACCGTATATGTGTCGAATGATATCTCCCTATCTTACCTCACTCCTCATGCACATCGATACCACTTCGGTAATTTCACCACGCTATATACCGGACTCTTTAACCGGAGCTTTTGTTGAGTGATCTTATTCAAGCCCTGGCCCTCCAGGTTAGGTGGAAACATTTCAAATACAAATAGCCTCGGATACGGAACGATGTAATGTTGAAGACCCTTAGGTGGACTTACGTAAAAAGTCTCAAGCCATCCGCATCAAGGCCAAGTTCGGTAATATAAGCCTGATTTGTTATCATGCCATACGAGGATAAGAATGACAGCATTGAGGACAAATTCAATGACCTCGTATACTGAACATACGCTTACTGCCGTACCTATGACCAAAATTGAACTGGGAAACCTTAACACAAACCTTGAGTAAGGAAGTCGTTTTTGGAAAAACGTCATTGGAAAACACAGTCTGCATAACACAACGTTCAACAATGAATTTAGGTTTTCAGAATTAGTAACTGGGCGTAACCTTCAAGTAGGCAACACCCGGTTTCAGGGTTTCAACATTCATAACCGTCAAAGAGAATGTCCATAATGCGATCGGCTCTTGACCTTCTGAATGTCCGAACTTTCCGCGGAGCCGGCATGGACAAGTAAGGTCAAGTAAGGTCACCAAAATTCGACCTCCAAATAGCAAGAGACCTTTGTTTCCCCCAAGTCTCAAAATCTCTTACAATCCTATCTTCCATACATAAACTATACACCAATGGGAGTATTATTAACGGGCTTTCAGAGAAGCTGCTTCTGATATGATTGGTTTCAAAACGCCGCCGCCTCAAAGTTACCTCTGGCTTTACGGTGAATGTAAAATATCAATTTTCCACTGGAAATTGTTTATTACGATAACATTTGCTGATATATTGTAACGGATAATCCGATTTTTAGATATTCGAAATAAAAATCCAATTTTAGTATTTTTATGTATATTGTGGAGTACTTTATTTTCATAATAATAAAATTTATTTGAAAACAAAAGTATTTCTCTTTTTCAATTATTTTTCTTTTTAATGTTTTTTTTTTTATTTTTTTTTTGTTTTTATCTTGTTAAGAGTGTGGGGATAGTTTTTTTTTTAAAAATTTTTTGACACAAAATAATCTTAAATTAAATATTAATAATTAAAAGGGGATATCTTTTTTTTTATTGTTTTGCCTTTTTATTTTATATTTCTTGTTGTCTTAAATAAAATAGAAAAACATTTCGAACTTAAGTTAAGTGAAAAAAGTACACATAAGTAAATCGTTTTATCTACAAAATAAAATATACATTTCGTTCGATTTCAGAGGAAAGAAAAAAATAATATATTTTTTTAAATACATAGGTATGTATTACTGTGTTTTCATAAGAAAATCATACAACGTGCATAGGAAATAAAGAAACAAATATATTTATAAAAAAACGTTTAAAAAGAAAATGTAGAAAAATCAAAAGTAAAGCAAATTGTAACAAAGAATTATACACATGCACTCAAGGTTTCTTTGTATTCAATTGTATTATTGTTATTATATTTTTTTGTTTTCTCAAATATACATTTATACTTAATCATTTTTGTTTAGTTTATTTGTTTGTTTGAATATATTATCGTTTTTTGTTATCAATTAACATTTAAACAAAAATATTAAATAAAAATTAAATTAGTGTTCATATTTTATATATATTTGTTTTGATGTTTGTTTATTTTTAACATTGAACATTGTTTATATGTTATATAAGAATAATAATAATAATAATAATAATAATTATAAAATAAGAAATAAGTTAGTTGCATTGCTTACATTCATTAAAAATTAGTTAATATGTTTTCTATATATACTCGTATTTATGTTTACTGTTTTCGTATTGTATTTACCTTTTTTGTTTTGTTTTTTCTTCTTTATTCTTTAAATGTTGTGTAGTGCTTGTTCGTTAATCATTTTTGTCTATACAATTAACATTATTTACTTTAAATTGAATGCTGACAAAATCCGAAAAAATCAAAAACAGAAAATCAAAACAAGCATTTCGCCTTTTTGCTATATATGATGTTTTGCTTGTATAATTGATTTTTTTAATTTTATTTTATTTTTTAGTTATAAATATTTGAGAAACAACTGCATAGAAAATTTTGGATTTTTATTTTTGTTTAATTTGTTTTGTTTTTTCAAAAAAAACCCGCCTTTTTTAAGTTTTTGATTAATTATTGAATACCAGAACATTCACCGGAGTTTCTAGAAAAATGTTTTCAGTTTTAGATTTACATAATTTGTTTCAATATAATGTAAATGTTTTATTTAATTTTGTTTAATTTCTAATCAATTTATATATATATATTTTTTATTTAGCATTTATAGCTTTAACATTATAAACGGATATTGGTTTTAAGTTTTAATTTGTTTATAGTGGTAGTATATATATATTTATGTAGTTTGTAGTTTTTCTATTTATCATTCGGCTATTTCGAAATTCGTTTAGTTATTGTTTACAGTGTTCTATTTGTTTTCATTTGTTTAAATTTAATATATACTGACAGGTAAAAATATTTCGAGTTGTGTTTTTTTTTTTGATTTTTTTCAATTGAAATATACATACATACCTACATAATAATGGAGTTTTTGTTTTATTTTATTTCGTTTATGTTTTTTTAATTTGTTGCCTTTTATTTTGAAATAATTTATTCAAGCGTTTTGTTTACAAGTTTTTGAATTTCAAATATTTTATGTTACAATTCATTCGTTTTTTTTTTGCTTTGAATATATTTTTCTCTATAAAGCGTGTGTATGTGTGATTTTCAATTAATTTGTTTATAGTAAAGTAATTCGCGATGATTATTTAAATATAATATACACTACATAACACGTTTTTGTTATTGTCATTAATGGCTTTTGTCTATTTAGGCTGTAGGCAGGAGAGAAAATTTTTTATGGAGCACAAACATTTTATTTTGTTTTTATTTTTTAAGTGTAATACGTATTTTGAATGACAAAGTTGCGAGAAAAACCTTTCAACATTCATCAGAGATTAGTTGCATGGTTCTGGAAATGATAAAGATCGGCTGTATAGAGTTATAGATTTTCTCAATTTGAAATCGACTTTAAAGACAAATTATGAAACTTTAAACAATGGACCAAATAACTTTCATGAAGGAGGAATGTTAAAAATGCCCGTAATTTCGGAGGGTTCCATTAAAACATCAACAAGTTGGGGATGGAAATAACAACAACACGACTTTCACAATCTAAAAGGAAAACATATGTCTATAAAAGGTATCACAGTTTATCGCCCGAAAAATAGCTTAAAATTGACGGGGATTAACTGACTCCAATGCTACTATCCCTTAATACTCGTAGGCTAGATTTAGTCAAAATAATTTATTAAATACATGACAGATGATTCAAGAAATGTGTATACATGATGACTCTTAACTTTGATTTTTGACAAACTTCAGGTCCATCTATTTTTACAGGCTGATTCAATAGAATTTAATCCGTGATATAGTACACATTAGCTGAACGCTACAAAAATAACAAGTCACCAGTGCCAACATTTCATGCTCATGTCAATAGGAGACTAAATGGACGAACAATTACATAAATTGTACAGAGATTTGAGAAGAACCATTCTCACTTGGATACGGAGAATCGTTCGCATTTCCGTTAATTCATTCCTGAAAAAAATTAAGCGTTGGTGTAGGTAGTTCTTGGTGCGATAAAATTATTTGATCTGAGTTTTTTAGAAGTAAATGGCGTTACCGTTTATTATGTTGAAACTATTTTTTATGGAACGAATTGTTTGAATGGACTTGAGGTAGTAGGTAAATAAATAAAAAAATGATCTACAGACACGATGTTGAAACACAACAAAAATCAAGTGAATAGAGGCTTAAAGAAAAAGTAAGACCGAAAAGATTGCGTCAAAATTACTAAAAACTTAAAGTTTTCCTTCAGAATCGTTAGTTTCTGAGTAATACAATTGTAGCTAATGACCGATTTTTAGTTTGAGATTCTCAAATCTAGCGTAGAAGTGGTGAAGGCTGGTAACTGCGGCCACTATCAAGTTATTGCCTACAATAACTTTAAAGCATTGTATACATTTCATAAACGGATCACGTGTTTCGAAAAACTACAATGTCGAAAAAAAAAGTATATAAAAAAAAATCTGAAAGATAATAGCGAAGATAGAGTCCAACTAAAGTAAGTTCCAATTTCAAAATGAATCCTAGTCAATCAATAACAGTACTATACACGAAAGGGTAAGGCGGAAAAAAATGTTCACACCACCAGAAATTGTAAAGGCGTCAAGAAAACGTGTAACGCTCTCTACTCTAATCCAATTGAATGGCTAAGAATTATTAAAACGACTTCAAAATTGGTCAAATATGTATGCCGATAATATCATCAGTAAATTAAAAATAAAAAAATTAAAATTCCGGAATGTCACGAAAAAATAAACGAATACTACTCCCATCAAATTGTATAATACGAGTAATATATTTGAATTTTCTTTAATTTTTGTACGCCGAAATTTATTTATTAAAAGATAAGTTAAAATCAGAAGAAAAGAACAAATGAAGTAAGGTCGGTACAAGATTCGCACTTGTAAGATATAAAAGGTTAATGGGGCTACAAATAATAGAGGCTACAAAATAAATTATATAAATTATAAATCTAGCTTTTGGGATGAAAACGCGAATTAAAAGTTTCTGTGATATTTTCACAGCGGAAGTTATTTTATTAGCATCACAAAAACGAGGAACGAACACAACTGGAAATGCGAATAGTTATTATCATGGGCTTGCACATATAACTCTATCAGCACAACATGAGCCATTTACAAACTGAGTAAAATGATAGGCGTCACGAAAAATGAAACACATTTTACGCTATCCTAATACAATTTCATTCCAATGACGCTCTACAATTTAACCCTACTTGGATCAATCATATTTCATGTATTTTTTTTTATCTTTGAGGCAATATACATATATTGTAAAAGAAAAGTGTTGCAAAAAATACACTCGTACGCTTCCAGATTAATTAGGCCAATTTTTTTTAGCAATTTTTCTAAGCGATCTTTTTGAATGTTCTATGTTATAATACAACATAAGGAATGTTTTTATGTCAGAAATAGCATCGTTAAGTTCCCAGTTACGCATATTTAAAAATATTGCAAAGGACTAGACTCATGTACACAAACCACAACTATCTACCTGCGTAATATATTGATACCTTCTTTCGGAACTGATGCTGCCGCTGAAAGATTTGAGTTTAAACCGAGCAGCTGCAATCCGAAAAGGTACCTTGAAATCTGTTGCCACATCTTTGTCACTCTAATACTCTAGTTGCACTGTGATTTACACATTTTTTGTTAAAAAATAGTTTTTTCCCAAAATTGTTGCTTTTGTTTTAGTAATTGTTACACAAAATTATTATTATACATACTTTGTTTTGTGTGTTTTTTTTTTTTAATAAATTCTTTTTACGATCCTATATGCAATTTTCTTCTCAATCGATTACGTCGTTCTCGATTAATTTTAATTTTTGCAATTCTAATCGATTCTGGTAAGGACGACAGTGATGCTGTTGTTGGTAGATATCCCACAGCTATCATCTTACGTCCGGATCCGGGTGATATTTCTCCAGAATTGAAGTCATCATCAGCCATGGCATCGTACGTGCTTTCAACAATTTCACCAGCATACAAGTTGTTGGCGTTGATCGACTTTAAATTACCACTATTAGTGTTGGCTACCTTTTTAGATATCGCACGGACTTGTGGTGTTGCCATTAATGTTGGTTTATCTGGTAATGTTGTGGTTGTTGAAGTTAAAGTTGAAGATAAAGTTGTGGTTGCGGTTAAAGAGCTGGTTGTTGTTGGTTGTTGTTGATGATGATGGTGTTGGTGTTGATGTTGAGTAGTAGAAGAAATAATAGTGGTAGAAGATTTTTTATTATAATACTTTTTCGTTTCACTATCCAAGCAATTGCTACTGTGTAGGTTCTTACTGATTTTGGTGCTGCTAGTGCTATAGTAACTGCTATTTTGGTTATTATAATTACTATAAGTATTAGTAACATTATCATCAAAATTGCTGCTAGTAGTTGTTACTCTTTCAGTTTCAGTTGATGAAGTCCATCTATTAACATTATTATTATTACTATTTGTTTCTCTACTACTATTTATATGATTACTGTTTAAGTTTAAGTTTAAATTTAAGTTTAAGTAACTACTAATGTTATAATTATCTCTATGATTTGTTGCTGTTGGTGAGGTCATGCTGCTGGTTGTGGTGGTAGTAGCAGCGTTGACATTGTTGACACTCGTAGTTGGTAGTTTTTTGCTACGATTTAACAGCTTTTCACTACCCATGTTGCCGTTGTGGTAATACTTTTTAAAATTACTATTGTTTATATTTCTATGCCTATTACTACTACTAGTACTATATAGGTATTCAGTCATACTATTATCCAAATTGTTTGGCAAGACAGGCATTACACTTGCATCGTCGTTCGAGTATTCATCGTTATGGGGACGGTAACTAACCGTGCTATCGATTGTGCTACTGCTACTACTATTGCTACTACTGTCACTCGTGTCATCACTGCTACTACTGTCATTGTCACTAGAACCAGTACTACTGCTACTACCGATGCCATCGGTCGAGGTAAAAGTGCCGCCAATTTTGTCTTTGCCAATTGATTCCATCACCATCATCAGATCATCCAGTTGAGGAGTTGGCGAAAGATCGTTAAACGATGATGATGATAGTGATGATGCATCATTTAAGAAAGTGGTAGACCATGGATCGATGGAGGATACTGCAATGGAATCAAATAGGGTTGATGGTGATGGATCAATTGATGAAACACTTTCATCAAAAGACGTGGTTGGTGAAGGGTCTAATGATGATGTATCATTGGAAAGTGGATCACTGGATAAAAGTGCACTTGATGATGGCTCACTAGATGATGGCTCACTTGATGATGGGTCGCTTGATGATGATAATAAGTTACTTGAAAATGAACCATCTGACACATCATCCATTGATGTGGATGAGGAGTATGTTGAAAATGCAAGAACTGTTGATGATGATGGCGTATCGGCGGATGACATTGAAGGCGACACCATAGTATCTTCCGACGTTGACGGTAATAAGGAGGAGAATGATGAAAAAGATGAGGACAAATGATCTTCAGTGCTCGTTGCTGTTGCAGTTACTGTTGCTGGAGATGTCCATGGGCTGGTAGATACCATCTGTCCCTGTTGCTGTATCGAGGCACGTCTATGTTTTGGATCTTTAACATTTGTCATTTGTTGCTGGCGATGCTTGCCGGCACCATTTTTTCTTCGTCTAGCCTTTTTTCGGATAGGCATCACTGAAACAACATCATCGCTCGCCAACGTTGGCGGCGGCAATACTGAAGCACCATTTGGCGAAGACTCAGCCATAGATAGTGACATAGACGATAGTGACGACAGCACCGGTGACATCGGCGAAGATGGCAAATCTGGCAATGATTCTGCGGATGTCATTCGTTGCATGTATTTCGTTGATTGCTGTTGCCGTTGTTGTTGCTGCTGGTGTTGCTGTTGGTGTTGTTGCTGATGATTGCGTAACCGTCGCATTTTGTGCTCGCGCTGATGTTGCTGACGCCGAGCAGTGAAATTAGGATCGTTATGATGATGACGTACTTGATGGTGCTGTGCCGATTGTGGATGCTGATGAAGGTTGTGTAACTGTGTGGCTGGCTGTTGCTGTACATTGTTGTTGTGGCTGTTGTTGTAGTTATGATGATTTCTATGATTTATATTAGTGCTACTTAAATTATTATTTCCTCTACGACTATTACTGGTACTGCTATTACTTAGATTGCTATTATGGCCGTTTGGTTGTCGATTGACAGTGGCGCTGCCGCGGTTGCGGGCAGCTGTTGCTCCACCAAGGATAGATTCTTTTCCTCCTACTTCTGTTGCTGCTGCTCTTCCTCCTCCTCTTCCACCACGGTTTTTGCCATGCGGCGACTGTCCACTTCCTTCTGAACCACCTCCAACTAAGCTGCTAACTTTCGACGGTGACAATGATGATGGGGATGACAGTTTACCCGCAGACTTACCAGATGGTAGTCTCTGGGATGAGGATGATGAGGATGATGACGATGGTGAAGTGCGATGATTATTATTGTGGTGGTGCTGATTGAAGGCGTCTGTATATTGATGGAAAAAACGATCGGCTTCAATTTTCGTAAAGAAATAACAGGCATCGGTGACATTCTTTTTGGGGCCGATTGCTTTACCTCGATGTGTGAAACCTACACGACGATTTGAATCGACAGCCGACCGATATTCGAAATAACCGTGTACGATGGACTCGTTGAAGTAGCAGGTATCTTGAAGTTTCCGCTGGAAAAGAAAAGAAAAATAATTACTTATAATGATTTTCTAAAGATGTATAATATAAATGAAAAGTTTTGATAATTATATATAAAAAAAAAGTGCGTAGCTGAAAAGATGAAATTTACTAGTACTTAGTCAATATCATGCGTGCGAGTATGTCACAATGAATCAATAAAAAAATGTTTCTCAATGCCCGGAATTGACTGATAAGATAAAATACCTTTGCTATCTTAGACGAGATCCGTAACTTGAGTGCCGTAAGAGAATAAATCATATTCTATAAGATTAACCTAGTGATTGACTGGACTGATAAGCTATTAAACTGACAAGGGTCATACGTCATCAAATCTATAGATTTCGAAAAGATTAGGACTACAATCGTTGTGTTGCTCATCAAAGAAGTCTTTGCACTATGATCTTTACCGGAAGTGTCAATTAAGCCATGCTGAGGTACGACAACGAAAATGTTCGGTTTGTTTTGCGTTCTATATTTACATAAATTTGACATATAAATGTCTGATAATCTAGCTGAAACCAAAGTGATTGGTAGTAGACACATATGCACATACTCCTTTGTAGAAGAGGTCGAAATTGGAGTCAATTAATTAATAACGTGTCAGGAAGATTAGTTCATTTCGAAAGCTTTTTTCCTACCAGAGTGCAGATAACGATAAGAAACCTAGACATCGATTTCATCCTTCAACCGGCATATTTAAGTTAACAGAATGGAAAAATACTAGAACTTACAATTACAACTTTTCAATAATCGAGAAATTAAAAAGAAATGTTAAAACTTAGCAGTTCTATGATATTATGGAGCTTTACGTCATTTTAAGTTTACTAATTACTTACGGCTTTTTGCTGATACTCATAAAAAATTTGAGTATTGCAGTCTTTTAAAAAAAACCTACAATGAAGCAATTGATAAATTAGGCATACTCGTACACATTTTCTAATTTATATTGCAGGAGGTCCTGTTATAAGTCAGGTAATAATTTTTGTGGAAGGATACTGTAATTGTGAATTACATGCAGGTACATGTTTGTATCCAAGCACGTTGGTGTCAATTTCGTCTTGCCAAATTTACTGCGAAAGATCTTGGTTCCTATGTCGGAAATACATTCTCCATACTCAATCGGCTTGCCGAAGGTGGCAAATTTATTTTATCAGAAGTAAAAGTCAGGTATTTCAATAAGTGAAGTGCAAAATAATGCGTTCAACAAAGGGTTCTGGGCTTAATTCCCATCTCATACGCTGATAAGAGAAACAAAAATATTCATGACGTCACTACCCTTTCGATAGACAATGGAAAAGAGTTCCTCATATTCTCGTTTGAAAACGGCAAAGAGTTTATAGTGCTAAATAGACTTTGGCTATGTTTGGTCGAGTAACTACCGACTGCTCAATGATTAAAATGAACCAGTACAAAGTTTCTGGCGTTCTAGTTAAGGTTACTTGATTAGAACTGTGTCACACACGTTTAATACCTGCTAATGAAATTGTCATTATGCTCGGATAAGATATACACATTCCGGATTTTTGGTTTAAAATTGGTTTCTGGAATATGGGAGCGCATAGGAAATTCAGAAAAAGAAGTCCAAAAATATTTCCTGGCAACAAAGCTGTTATATAATACATTAATTTAAGCTTCACGAACTTTGTGTGAAACTGGTGAACGTTTTGAGATGCATTCTCCATTTCTTTCCCAAGACTTTTCTGTTTTTCAAATATTTTCACATGATGCTGAACATTTGTCTTCCAGTTGCGTTTGCTTTCTAGAATCGTTTTTAGAAACCGTGGCTGTTTGGTAAAATTAGTTGATTTCCGAAGAGTGGCTTTCTAGTGGAGCCATATACGAGTAGGTTGACTTGTTGACTCATATATTCCATAGAAGGGGTGAGAAAATATTACCTTGTGGTGTGCCTTGAATGACATATCTCCAAGTTGAGAACCTTTCTATTGTATACTGATAATTCATCTTCTGAGGCGTTAGAAGAAGTAATGAGAAATTGGTAGCCCATAGTTCGTCGGCATATATATATGAGATTATATGCTAGCCTTAGAGACCTGGCTCCATGACTTCGAAATATCATGTAAATTATATATAGTTATAGCCATGATTGAGCTATTCCGCTCTTAAGTAATGGTCCAGTTAATTTTCATCATGGTTACTACTATGTTTGATTCAGCGACGATTGCATAAATATTCCAATTGGTACTCGTACATGCTCGGTAAGGGCATCTACAATAACGTCTTCCAACATATGTTTATCAAGTAATATAGCTATGTGGAGGTGGACTTTCTATCATATTTTTAATATACGCTGATTTGGACAGATTTGAGGAGCTTAATCGTGCTACAACAGAGACAGATTCTGATCTTGAAAAATTAAAAAGAAGATCCTGCCTGGGGAAAAGAGAGGTCTGTATGGCCTTCCATCTCAGGAACATCGAAAAGTCTCACGATGGAAACAACGTTTGTTCAAACTATAGAGAGATGGCTTTAATGCTACAATAAAAGAAAGGCTTTTCGTATGTGTTAATGAAACACTTCCAGAAATCGCAAAATGAACTTCAGATAGGGGTAGTGATAGGACAAGAAAAAGGTTAAACATAGAGTTTGATGACGCTAAAGGTTTACCTGCGGAACTATCTAAATACACGGGTCGTACTTCCGTAAAGTGCAAAATACGAGTATTTATTTTCTTATATTATGTATGTGTAACACATGTCTTCTCATCGACATCAAATCTGCAAATGATATTATCTATGGCTATCCGAGGAATCATCTGGCACTGCTAGAATGCAAATTCGACAATACAAACCAACTGAGTTACGTGACACTGGAAAACAAACAGTCGCTGCAATGTGAAATTTAGGAACAGCCCACTGGAAAACTTTGAAACATTTTCAGAATATGCGCGTATCTTATTAACAAACTAATAATCTTTTGCCCATCGCCTTAAAGTTAATGATGGGGGCAGCAATTTCAGAGAAGTTAAGCACAGTATTTTACCAACTACGGAGTAAACATCGAAGACTAGCTGAATCAGAAAACGAAGTGTACGCTCTGCATAGGAATAAAATCGTTTCAGCTCTGTTAAATGAAGCTGAGCTGTGACGAAAATCTTCTTTGGGTAGTACTACGTATGTAGTAAATACTAAAGTTCGTCAATTAGATTGGCTCGGTAATATCGAGTGAAATGAGACTTTCGTAGTTTTGTAGTTTCAAATGTTCAGTCTCTCTGAGGGCTGAAGATGGTCGGTAGCCCACTGAGGCGAATTTAGGAAGCGCCTTGCGAATTTTGGAAATGGCGGCTAAAAAAAAATTCAGCAGGTATATGGACCTCGAACCGCTTTATTAGCTACGTTAATACGAGTATGTATGATATGCAAGCTAAAAAACAAAAGCAATGTCTTGAGAAAACTAACAATGTTTAAGAAAAATTGACAAAATTTATTGGAGCGAACACAATCCACAAGTGTTCGGCCAAGCACCAACGCATCCACAAAAATTGACTGTTTGGTGCGGTTTGTGGCATTGCGGCATAATCGGACCTTATTTCTTTCAAAATGAGAAAGGAGATACTGTTACCGTCAATGGTCTCAGGTATAGAGCGATATTAACCGACTTTTTGTGGTCAGAGCTCGATAACATCGATATATCCTAGCTGTGGTTCCAACAAGAATGCGCTACATGTTATACAAGCAAGAGAAATTTGGCGACTGGGTCATCTCACAGCGACCGTTCGTCAGTTAGCCGCTGCGATCATGCGATTTGACACTATTTGATTATTTTCTCTGTTTGTGGCATGGCGGCATAATCGGACCTTATTTCTTTCGAAATGAGGAAGGAGATACTGTTACCGTCAATGGTCGCAGGTATAGAGCGATGTTAACCGACTTTTTGTGGTCGGAGCTCGACAACATCGATATATCCGAGCTGTGGTTCCAACAAGACTGCGCTACATGTTATACAAGCAACGCAAAGCAAGAAGTTGTGAAGGAGAGATTTGGCGACTGGGTCATCTCACAGCGAGCGTTCATCAGTTGGCCGCTGCGATCATCCGATTTGACACTTTTTGATTATTTTTTCTGTGGCTACGTCCAGTCCTTAGTATACGCTTACATACAAGCCAACCACTTTGGCCAACATTCGATACGCTATTGCCGGAATAGCGCCGCACATATTGGATTCATTAAAAATTTGACCAATCGCTTGAAACCCTGCCAGCGAAGCCGAGGCGGCCATTTGAATGATGTCTCACACCGTTGTTGTTTTCTTTAAATTTCTCCTTCTTCTTCTTGTGCTTTTATTAACCATTGAAGTATTTAACAATATTCCATGTTGAATTACCAATTTTATGGCCATTAATTGGTCGCTAATTTTTGTTTGCTACGCTACGATCTATCTACATGTGAAGATGATGACAGCTTTGTTAAAATTTTGTTTCGTGTCGTGATAATACATTGTATATGCTTTTGTAATAGTAGACTAAAGTATCAGACCCCGTTTTCGACATTTCGCCGCATGGTTTCTTGTACGCATATTATTGTAAATCCATCTAACGTTGGCGTCATACATTTTCTAGTTTGAAATTTTTGATCGTCATTCTTCCGATGTTCAAGCTTATATATGATACAATATCATACTTTTTAAAAGGATTGTGTTGCTCATGACCGGTGACCATGGAGCTGTGACACGAATATTTTTGTTCGCTCGGCAATCACTCCTCCGCTATGCTGAAGATGTCCACGGCGCAGTACGTTCACTTCCGCTTCTATCCATATTTCGTATTCATCGCGTACACGATACCCATAAGCTCACAGAAGCTGACTGAAATTCCTCACTTAAATATGGTAGAACGTTTTTTTTACAATCTTAATTTCATAAAATTGCAATTGACACATTAATAAACTTAAATGCGGGTAACATGTGCTAAGTAAATGATTAAATTTTTAATCAAGTCTGAACTTTGTCCATCTTTAAACCAGATAGCGCTAAATTTCGAATTGTTGCTCTTCAAAATCACGCAGTTATGCCGAATTGAAGGTTTTCATAACATACTGCAAGTGTTGGGACCTCCCCTTGAATACATTTTAAGTGCTGTGATTAGTTAGCTGGTTGTCTTTAGATTTTGTTAAGTATCTGACCAATCGCTTCATAGGAATGTCTAGATCAATTCTATGTATACGGGGATTTTTTCCTGATCAATCTACGTGTTTTGAAGTTTTGAATTTGATTAGATTACCGCGTCTTTGGTAAGCTGTATTTCAAACTGAAGTCTTAGAAAACCAGGTCAAGTGTGAGTGAAACTAGAATCAAAAAATCTCCCTAACTGGACTATTGTAGATAGTACGCACTATGTAGCCAATTGTGATTTAATTGTTGTTTCTTGGAGAGTAAATTGTATCGATAAAGATCAGACTTTGATATTTACCTTTGATTGAAGAAACTAGGCGAAGTTTAAGGTCATTGTTATATATTATACGCTAAGTGGTGGACTGATTGAATTTCTCAGGCGCCAGGTAATTAGATCTATTGACATGAACAGAAATAAGCTTTGCTAAGTTATTACTCTAATTGACTCTGAATGATTATTGGTAGAATATATACTAATGGAATTGATGTTTGTCATCAGCGAATTTTAGATATTATTAGAGAATTGGAGTAGAAATAGGGTTGAGATGTGGGTGATTGATGAGTCATGTGAGTTGTATACAAGTATGAGTCTGTGATGAGTTTGTGACATAAATAAAATGATCAAATGAAGAACTGCGAGTTCAAACTACTTTTCCAACATGCAAATAAACTTTTAGTGCAACCATTCCTGTGTGGCATTATTAGGAAGAAGATTTTTCAGGGACAAAATTAAATCATCTCATGGAAATTTCTGATACAAAATCAGGGCAAGTAATATATTTCATAGCATTCAAAACTGTGAAAGACACCGGGGATCTATGCAATGGGGACGTTTAAAAATTGCTAAGAATTCAATCCTTGGTTCGGGGCAATAGTGTTGAAAAACTTTTAAAAAAATAAATCGCTGGCGTATAAGTTCGGAATGGACCAAGGTCCAGTATCTTCCACTAACTGTGTGGTTCATCTTATCATTTTGTACACAGTGAGATACTCGTAAGTAGGACCTAGTTGATAGACTCAAAGCCTATTTCGTAATTATCGGCGCACTTAACCACTGCGGCACGCTACTTCCATTGATAAATCTCAGAGTCCTCTAGGAGGAGTTGCTATCATTGTGCTGACATTAGTGGCGGAGAATTTAAATACGAATCCAATGCATTATATTTATTTATGAACCAAACTTTGCCACCTTTATTAAAAGTGAAGCCCAATTATGAAATTAGCTAGTCTTTCTAGACTTTTGGTGACTGATAACATAATGGCTTCAGTCTCAAATACCAGAAGTTTGCAAGAAGACATACGCACAATTCGCCTCAGATGTGGTAGCGAAACGTCTGAGTGAAGTTTTTTCGTTTTTTACAGTAGGTATACTTAAAATTTAGTAAATTTACGGATAACAGGTTGTTCGTCCAATGCGTTGAAGTCTAGCTTTGACGAAATTGTTTATTTTGATTTACCATATTGAGCAGGATCTCATTAGAATAGAATTTTATATTCTCCGACTTTGGTGTTCTATAAAAGCGAGCACAAACCCTCTCAGACACAAAGAACAGGGCTGTGTCTTTGTGTTCGTCAAAATATACGTATTAATCTAGCCAGATTCCGAATTATCTGTCTGTATATCTAGAAGCAAATAGCTGCCAAAAAGATATGTTTTCGCCCTCTGAAAGTAGGTATTCAACTTCCGTTGGTCACAATATCAGTCACGTTGTAGGAGTATGTTAATGGTCGGTCTCTGGAACTGATCTGTATGCGATCAAAAACATATAGATCGAAAATTCGCCGGGTTGAACGTATCTTCATCATTTTTGGGAATTGAATGCATCACCGCTGCCTTCAATCGCACTGGATAATGGGCATTATCCCTTGCATTGTTAAACAGGGTAATGTACTCGTATGTTAAATGCCCACGTCTTCTAATTAGTAGGTAGGTATGTAGTTTCGGTATTCCATCGGTTCCCACTAATTTCTTATGTCTCACTGATGCGAATATCATTCGTTCATGATCAAGTGGTGGTCTCTGGGCAAATATTTGTGCAATACCTTGTGCACGTAAGTGATGGCCTTATCAAGTGTTGCTGTCAGTGTAGCTTGATATGAATACCTGTGGTACCAAGTAAAATATATGAGGTAGCATTTTCCTGTGGCTTGATGGCAAAAATTACGTTGCAGATGCCTATTATCAAGAAATCTGTTTAGGGGGTGACGTTGTAAGTCTATGCGAAAGTTATATACCCTGCTGTAAAACAGAAAGCGACCTACAATCTTATTGATCTGATTGGGACATTTTTGATTTTTGATTTTGCGGCCCGGGTCAATCCCGGACAGATTTATTGAGCTTATTGCAAGCAAACATATACTTAGAACTAACATTTTCACTTAAAAACTAAAGGGTGGGAGCGGTTAAAGAAAATAAGGACGTGAGGCATAGGTGGAAATAAGTATGTTCTTGAGGGAGAGTTTGCTGAGATGGTAGTCGAAGAGAGGCAGTACATCGTTAACTTCGCGAAGCATCCTAGACATTGGCTCCAGGTGTCCGTAATTCGTTCTGTGAAGATTGAGCCGGAAAAGTAGCACAGACCTAAGATTGCGGGGATTGGTGTTAAAAGAAATAATTTGAAGTAAGGAAGGACAGTCGATATTACCTACTAAAATTTGATGAATAAAGAGAATGTCGGCAACTTTTCGGCGTATAGAAAGGGGTTGTAAATTTATAAGTTTCAGCCGGTCAGTGTAAGGTGGTAAGTTTTGGCTATCATCCCAGGGAAGACCACGTAAAGCAAAGCGTAAAAACCTGAGTTGAACAGCTTCTATCCGGAGGATGTGAGTTCTGTAGTAGGGTGCCCAAACTTGGCTGGCATATTCCAGAAGAGGCCTAATAAAGGTTATGTAAAGAGATTTGGTAACATAAGGATTGGAAAACTCCTTAGACCAGAGCTTGATAAAACCAAGGGCAGAGTTGGCTTTTTTTATTATACTATCAATGTGAGAACGGAAATTGAGTTCCTTGTCGCAGATAACACCTAAATCACGCAACTCATTCACTAAGGGAACAGGCAGATTAAAGATTAGGTAGCAACGAGGTGAAGTAGGGAGGCGTTTACGGGTATATGTTATAGCCTGACACTTATTGACGTTAAGCTCAAGAAAATTCTTCTGACACCAAGTACAAAACCTGTCTAGATCTTGCTGCAGAAGTAGGCTGTCAGAGGAAGATGATATATATCTAAATATTTTCATATCATCTGCGTAAACAGATATGTATGAATTTTTAATGATACAAGCAACATCATTAATGGTCAGAATAAATAATAAGGGACCAAGGTGGCTGCCTTGGGGTACGCCAGAAGAGGCTTTAATTGGGTCAGAAACCATGGACCTAAATAGAACATACGAGTAGTAAAGTCTTTCATTTAAATAGGATTGAACCCAAGTTATAAAGTTTATCTGGAAACCAAGAGCCTTTAATGTTAGAAGGATTATATCATGAGCAATTCTATCAAAGGCTTTGCTGAAATCGGTGGCAATCACATCAACTTCATTTCCAGATTCCAGTGCACATAAAGTGCTTGATACGAATTCCGTTAAGTTGGTGGTCGTAGATCTGCCTTTGAAAAATCCGTCCTGGTTTGGGGAAACAATAGATTTACAATGGAAAAGCATTATGTCATAGATAATGCTCTCAAAAAGCTTAGGTATGCAGGACAACTTAGCAATTGGTCGATAGTTGGAAATATCGTCTTTTCTACCTTTTTTATGTAGGGGAATAATAAACGACCTTTTCCAGGTTGAGGGAAATAATCCCTGTGTGATAGAAAGCTGAAAGAGAGCTGTAAGAGGTTGGGCTAGATGCATTTGACATTTCTTTAAAAATATAGGGGGACGATCATCAAGGCCAGCAGAATAATCATCTTTGAGTTTTATTATTTTATCTCTAACTTGCTCTAAAGTTATAGACACCGATTCCAAAGTTGTTTGTGGGCAGCTGTTTAAGTAGGAAAAGTAAGAATGGTCTGGCTCTTGGGAATGGATGGCGAACGCTTGGCCAAAAAAGATTGCGAAGAGATTTGCAATAATTTGGGGATCGCCCGAGGACCTATCAAGAAAATTTAGGGATGATGGATAGTTATCCGATTTGCTTTTAGTTTTGATGAACTGAAAGAATCTTTTGGGGTCGGAAATGAGTGTGTGGTCCATTCGGTTTAAATAGTTGTTATAGAGAGTTTGGCAAAATACAGAGAAATTAATTTGGGCAGACTGGTAGTAGAAGAAATCAGTGTCGGAACGCGATTTTAAGTTAGAATACCAGAGCTTATTTCTCTTGTTACGAAGAGATCGCAGCTCTTTATTATACCAGGGTGGTGACGATGAGGGATTCCTTTTGGGTAAAAAAGGCACAGATTGGGAGAGACATTTTAAAATTTCGGTATAAAAGGATGCAAGAGCATCGTTAACCGTAAGGTTAGGGTTATTGTAGAGAAAGTTAAAATTGACCATACTGAGGAGGTTGTTCAGCTTGGCGTAGTTAGCCCTATGAAAATTAAAACTGTAAGAATATTCATAGGAAACGGGATTAAGACCATTGTCATATGTCAGCGTAAGAGAAAGGGGAGGGTGGTAACTATCCAACTTAGAAAACAGGTGTTTACTTTCTAAAACGACGCAGTTATCTGTATCAGTGGCGAAGACTAGGTCGAGTTGCCTGCCGATGTTATTGGTGACACCACTTAATTGATATAGACCAGAGTCAGTTATGCAGTCAATGAAAAGATTCTCTTTATCAGAGGTAGGATTTGTAGCAGTATAGTAGCACTGATCAGTCTGAGTCCATAGAAGTTTAGGTAGATTAAAATCACCTAAAAAAATAACAACGTCATTGGGATCAGCAGCATTAAAAATGCAGTCGATTGCATCAACAGCTAGCTGGTAACCTTGAATTGGTTGAGAGGGGCGAATATAACAGCAACAAATATATAGGTTGCGTTTGCAAATAGGAATTCTAGAGCAAACGAATTCGAAGAATGCAGTGGACGATTTTTTAAAGGGTCTAGACCCCAGACGAGAGTGTATAGCTAGAAGTACACCACGGCCATATAAATTCTCCTCTTTGTCTAGACCATCGTCACGGTGTAAATCGAAGTCTTGGGAAAATAATTCATTATTCTTAATATCAGGGGTGAGATTGGTTTCTGTGAGGGCAAAGATGTCGTATGGCAGAATCTGCGAATTAAGATATATAGCAGAAATCTTAGTTCGTAAACCTCTTACGTTTTGATAATATAGGGACAGATATTTGGGAGGCTTCGGCAAAGAATTGAGTGGTGGGTTAGGAGCGATGGTAGTTTTTGAAACTAGACCGTGTTCTCTGGAGGTGTAGTATCCGTTTGGAGCTAACATGAGACGCGAAAGAAGAGAGATCATTAGCCACGTCATCAGGAGTCATATCTAACTGCTCATGAAAACGTATAAAAAGTTGCCGCAGATCATTATGATTAGTGGCGAGGCCTTCTTGCAGAATGGAAACCATTGCATTGGTTTTCGTTATACCGTCGATACAGACAGAGTCAGGCTTATCATGTAGGTAGGCGAGATATAAGCGAACATTATCATATAATCTGCGGTCTCTTAAACGAGAGAGAACATATCGGCCATCTTCCCCAGAATCGATAAGGTGCTTGGTTAACTTTGCCTTTGGAGGAAGAATGGGGTCTAAAAAAGAAGGTGGTGTGGTATTAGGGTGGGAGTCTAGCTTAGAACATGGGGAGGGATTTAAAATATGGGAACGAATAAAGTTGGGGTATGCCGTTTTTGTATGAGGGGAATGAGAAGATGTTGGGTTTTGTAAATGACTGGGAGGAGGATCTAGATTGAAAGATACGCGCTTAGGAATTGAGTTTGACGCGGTGGAAGAACGTTTAGTATATACGCGATTGGCAGTATGAATTGAAGGAGGAGTGAAGATAGGAAATGTCCCAACTTTAAAACTCCAATTTGCATCAGGAGTTTGTTTGTTAGGAGTTGGGGTTTTTTTGGAAGAGTTAGGCTTCGGTATAGGATTAGACTTAAAATTAACATTATTCTGTTTTTTAGATTTAGTGGATTTTGAGGTAAAGGTAGTATCCTTGCGATGTTTGTTGTTTCCTCTATTCGGTTTAATTCTTTCCATAGTTAATCCACCCAGATTGATGACGTCGGAAACAGGGTTGATAAACATCCATTCATATTTTGACGGGATGCGTACCTTGAAGGTGTTGATGGAGATCTTACGGCAGTTGCTGACATCTATTTTAAATTTAGATTTGAAGAGACTAGTTAGCCTGTTTCGATCGAGGATAGTACCTCTTATTAAAAAGGCAACTGACTCAGCTTTGTTGAAATTGTTCAACTTTTTTATTCTCGTGTTCCACTCCGAAAGTGTCCATAAGATTCCGAATCTTGAGATTGTGGGTTCAGGAGTTGGTGTAGTAGCATCGTTTACCGACGAGGGTTGTGGTGGAGGAGAAGATGATCCAGGAGTTACTGGTGGTTCCATAATTGCAGATTCAAGCATCTCAGTGAGAAGCGAGGTGTTGTATGATGGAGTCGGTGGGGGCTGGGATTGCACCGGTATATCTTCGATTTTACTGGAAGTTATCCGGATGTGATCAGCAATTTCGATTAACAGCGCGCGTGATTCGGTTATCTCGTTGCTTAAATCGCTTATTTGGCACATGATGTTTATGAGCAACTGAACATTATTAGGCGGAGACGGAACGCTGTTTCTGGATGTACTTTGAAGATGAAAATCGAGGGAAGACCGTAGAGAACTTAAAGAGTCTGTTATTGTGGGGATGTAAGATTTTATTATTGATTTAACACTATGGGATAGAAAATTTTTGGAATCTTCACTAAAGTCATGTTTGTCATTTCGTTATATTAAGTCACTGTTTTGAGCCAACTGCATGGAGATTGCTCGAGTGAAATTGACAAATCTTCAACTGATTTGAGAAGGTCATCATATTTTGTAAATTGGTTTTGCATTGATTTCAAGGCATGATTGTTTTCTGCCGGAAAGTTACTGACCGAATCACTGAGACACTTAATAGCAAGTAATATGTGGGACGGAGTGATGTCCTTGCACTCATCACAATAAAACAAAAAGTTGTTTTTAAAATCTTTTAGGTACGCGATGGATCTATTACTCAAGCCAATGCAAAGGGCATGGAATGACTTGCTACAAAGACCACTGCAGATCACCATAACAGCATTTAGGTCACTTGTTAGGGAGCAATTCACACTTCCACATAATTCAGACATGATGACGATGATTGAGTTAGGGTAGGTCAGTTGAGAAATTTTAAAACACAAAAGGCGGTGAATGAGAATTGGGTTAGTTGTTAATTTCACTTTAATAAGCAAATCGAGTCAGCAAAACACAACAAAAGGCGATGACAGAGAAATAGGTTGTGCGAATTATTGCAATTAGGCAGAAAAAAAAAAAAAATTTAATGGAAATAAATTAGCAGAGCGAAATTTAAACACGTCTGAACTTAATGAATGAACAATTGAATGACAGGTCTGGCAAATGAAACAAAAGCAACGATTTTCAGATTGGCCTGGAAAATGTTAGTAAATTTAGCACACGAGGTCCAGATGAGCAAATAGCAGATCACTCTGCTATTTAGAAAATGCGGTAAGATGAGCCAGACAAAAAGAGGATGAAAAAGTGCGACATTTACAATGCTAATACATTAATACAATTTCAGAGGCAGGCTTCATTAACAAATCTTAGGTCTCCGACATACAAGCGAACGCCTGAAGGCTAAATTCGCCACCACTAGCCCAATATGTGCTTATTGCAGGGGAAACAAATGATGTTACCAAGGATAGCTCCTATGTACTCCCCGCTTCTATGAGCATTATGTGTCCATTGGACATTGTAAAGAGCATTTTAGGTTATTTTTATGCAAAATAAAAAAAGGAAGGCAACTTTCGAAAATCACGTTACCATATTTGCCAACGGACAGACCGCTAATTGACATTGCCATGGGGCGAGTTGTGACCATAGCTAGCACGCGATTTCAGTACTTCAACATCTACAATACAAATGCATATGACAATCTCCAGGTTTTCTGTCTCTCTATCAGACGGGCCATATTGCGGGTGATGTAGGACACGCCTCCAATATTTTGGACGTCTGAATCTTCCAGGAGATGTGAGAATATGCTGTTGTCCCTCACTGAATATGAAAAGGACCTTAGAAAAAGCCTACAAGTCGATCTCAACTTCAACTGACTCGGCGTGCAAACCGCCGGAAGGATCACGCCAGACTTATAAGTATATTGAGCTCTTTAACACCATATGCGGTCTTAATGCTGGTTATGAGTGTTACGGTAAGAGACTTCATTACACTTCATATATACATATTGTCATCCTAGGGATATTGAGTTGAGTTCTCTTGCGACCTGAGTTGAGTGTAGTTATGAATTTCTCTAAATACACTTCGTGGTTTTCCATCATCATATTATCAGTCTGTGATATCTACATCTTTAATACACAACGGCGAAACCACAAGTAATTTAAACGACATGCGAGCAGCAAGAACAAATTATCATAAAGGTTAACAAAGTGTCTTTGCTAATACACTGGAGTTCGGTATTCATTCCATTTTATCGCAGCGCTGTACTATTACCTCATTCGTAAATCGAGACCTACGTCAATTAAAAACAGTTTCGTAGAACAATCTACAGGTAAAACCGATTAGATACACCTCTTAAAGGAATGTGTTAGTCCGGCGCTATTTTGACATACTTACGCAAGCCTTTTTCCAGTTCACAGCTACAGAGAAGCGCTGCTAGAACCAGTAGCAAAACAGAGCATATCATTTGATAAATTCAAATGAGTCACGAGCCAAATACCGTACGCTATCTACTGTACCTACCTCGTATTCGGTATTGTATTTCGACAGAACAACATGTTTCCAAGTAATTTGTCGAACTTTGCACCGGGCCGTATCTCAAATCGCATTTGTTTTCCTCTGTGTGTCTTACCGACGTGCTCCGGTGATGAATGTACGAAATATCTCGATGTTTGTGTCTGAACAATTCAATTACACCGGAAAGAATGTTCGGGGAGGTAATCTTAACCTCTGGGAATGTTTGAATTTCAAACTAAACGAGCCCAGTTTTTGACAGTATTTTAAAGTGGCGGGGTAGCATACGAGACCAATTCTCATGCTCAGTGACTAGCTCGTAGTTATAGTACTCGTAACTCTTAGTCTGAACATCTTAAGTTATTTGGTGCGCATTTTTCCCTATTTGTAGATCCCCGTGTTTAAACAATGTGCAACACTTTAAACAGGTGTGTCTAGTTCGAGAATAACTCTTTGAAGTATTCCTGTGCTTTTAATTGTGAGCACACTTGGTCTCGCCAGAGTCGCATAGTAATATCAGATATTAAACAAAAGAACGCACAATTGTTGTCTTCTGATACTCCTATCTTTCGTGAGAAAATGGGTGTGTCGAGTGGGGTATGAGTCGAATACCCGCTTTTGTTTTTGGGACAGGCCAGTAGCCAAGCAATATTCCTTTCCTCGTTGGATTGTTTGTATACCTTAAACTTGGTTAAAGTGCAAATTTATGTACGAAATGAAGGCGCCTTCGAAATTCATGTTCGACGAACATTCTTGAAATACTTTAGTTCAGAAGGTGGAACTCCAAAACTCATGCAATTGAAAAGATATTCGTATTTTTGCGCAAATTTTTAACGCACACCTTTCGTAACACATTCCTGGAGTACATATACATAGTTCTTTCGAAGAATAAATTCCATGTTGACATGGAATGTAATTTAAGGGAATTGTGTATTGTATTAACGTGAGTACGACAAGGAAAGTGAATTAAGATGACTTTTTGACTGCTAATGTGGAAGAATACGTTGTAAATAAGTTGGCATCAGTTTTTTTGGAAATGTTATTCGCATGCCTTACAACTCTTTTTATTAGTTTAAAAATGTTTATCTTTGATAGCAATATTTACTATGTACTGTTGTAAATTATGTGACAACATGATGACATAGACACTCATGTTACGTGTACAATTGTTTTCGTAGATTCCTCATCACCTAGACCGTGAAAACGTAAACGTGTCAAAGGATTTGACTGCGCGATATCTAAAAAAAAGATAAAGTTTTTAATTTAAGCACAGATAGCATAAAGGTCCTTTTTTATTCATATTGAAACTCAGATGATGAATGTCAAAAAAAAAAATTCTTTCAGTATCAGTCATTCGGCTGTCGCGAATGAAGAGGAAACACCAGATTTTACGGAAATCAAAGTTTGCGAAGCCCAATCATAAGAAACGACGTAACAGTAATAGCCCTTCAGACAACTCGTAGTAACAGGACGAAGACCCTAGAAAATAGCGGGTTACAAGTCATTTGCTTTGTAGCTTTTCCCAACTCGCAAATTCAACTCCTGGCATCTATGGTATTTATAAAATATAAATATTTTGCAACTGTCGTTATGTATCAAAGAAATTGCGATGTAGCACACAGGTTAAGCGTGGGGTGGCTTAAATGGCGCGATAACTCTGCCGTGTTTGGTGACATAAAGACGCCGATTAAACTCAAGGGCTTACTATATACGGCAATCGTTCATCCGTATGTATATGTTATCATTGTTCCGGATAACGCATACAGGATATGCGGTACAAAAAGCTGTTTTTTACATGAGGTTCAAAAAAGAGCAGAAGGAAAAGCACCCGGATTACTCAAATATAAAAGCCTCGCAAAAGTCTTGGACTGATAAACAAGTCAATCTTAAAAAAGGCGAAAATGATTTTATGGCCCGCGGCGTGTGGCTTTAGCCAAAGTAAGTAGCAGTACGAATATATGGGAGAAATATCTAGTTTCAGATCTTATCATACGGGTTACATAAGTAGAAGAGGAAGAACTCTATATACGAGTACTACCCAAAAACTAAGGGGTATCCATACAAATTTGTAATTAGAGTATTTTTCAGCCAAAAATGTACGTCATTAGGTATCAAAACAAAGAGATGCAATCCTCTGACATTCTGACGGTTCCAGAAACATTTTTTGTAGAAAACAAAGCTGAATGACAATTTAAGAGTCAACTCCCACTGCCCTATAACTTTCCATTTAGTGTTTCTTTACTTGCCGAAGGTTCCCTCACCATGAAGATGCACCTTCTAATTTGCACAACTATACTCGTAGTTTCTCAATTGGACAGATTTCATATAATTCACATGTCTTCCTCTTGTATAGAAGCGCCTCGATTTGTTTTTGGCATTTGCTTATAAAGATAATCGAATATGCCGCAGTCTGCTAAGGTCATAAGGACGGGTGGAGTTTTTGACGTTTTGAAAATTGAAGTGTTTAAGCAGATACAGACGCAGGATGTTTTTCAGGTCGATTTTGCAGTGAGGACAAGTACTCGTATTTGTAAATGTCAGGGCGTTTCACACTGACGTTGTGCATATGAATTCGGAGCACCTCTATCATGGAAAATGCTCATAAATGAAAATGTCAATTTTGACTTGTCTGGGTTTGTGAGTACCCGCTATAGGCCGATTTAGAGTTACGAATTGGTACAGTAAATGTATGGCGTCCATGCTATAATTGAACCACATCTCCTTAAGAATGATAGAGGCAATGCTGTAACTGTATGGGTGATCGTTATGGTGACATGATGTAAATTTTCATGTGCCCGAATTGGATTGGGGCTGTAGCACATATTCGTAAGCTGTCGTATTACATTCAGCTTATGCTACGATTCAACGCCCGTAGGTAAATTGAATGAAGAGGTGTACACCAACAAACCAACTATAATCATTATATTTAAGGACAACATTCGAAAAGAAAGTGCCGCCAGACCCATGAAAAATATGCTCGAAAGAGCCCGTTTTTGAACTTCAGTAATTAAGGGTAATGTTGGGTATTTGATGTGAATTTTGTTATACATATGCTAGACTATTTCCTGAATGAACCGTCTGCTATCGTCTAGAAGTAATGAGCTGCCATCACAAACAGTTTTCAAGATCCGTATCTTTATTGGTTTTATGAGAAAGGTTTGGTTTGTGGTGGATTTATTGTACGCCTTTTCCTTTCTTTCATTTATTACTGCTATGGCAGATTTTGTTTATTACATGACGGAGATATTGCAGCAGCCCCATTAAAAGAAAATATGGCAGCAAGTCACGTCCTGGTTGCATCTTTTCACGACATATGTATCTGATGCCGGAATATTTAAACGTTTACCCCGTAAGTGCACCTGGCGTATAATTCTTGTGTTGGATGTCGAGTCTCATGTAAACTGTAACTTAAACAGTTTTTCATATAGAACATTGACTACGTAATTAGTGTCTTATTGATGTGCCGATGAGTTGAAAAACATCAGTCCGTTAGGCTTAGGGCTTTTGTTTCTTTTCGGAAAAGTCCTGAACTCCTTGGTTTTACTGGAATTTTTCAGTATCTCTTAAAAAAATGAAAAAAGCTTTAATGGTAAAGTGCCTACAGTATCGATTACGGCAGACTAATGCGAGTGCAGATCAGGGACTTACAGAGGTAGTAACCTCAAATCTCGTTAATCAATCCTCAATTTACTGTAAGCATCTCACGGTATTATGGCATTGCCTAGTGCTCCGTTCCGCGGCCAGTAAGCAGTCTACAATCTTTCCTACTGAAGGACAGCAGGAAATTCGTTGACCTCTTAGAGACGTCGGGAAGCATTCGTTTGGGCTGTTGGCAACCTGGAGAGTCATGCCATCTGTAGTTATTTTCATATAAAACTCAATTGCTAATGGAAGCCCTAATTAGAAAACAGGTTCGGGTCCTGATAAATCCCTCTGAAATCCGCTTAGCTAGTTAATCGGCGATAGTATTTCCCTTGATCCCATTGGGATCTGGAACCAAAACAAGACTCAGCCGTTTCAGCTGTGGAAGTCTTGCATTCATGTCGATTTCTTCCTAATCGACTGCGTTATCTACGCTTGGAGACGATGCAAGTTTTAATAATAAGGAGTGAAATCTAACGTTGTTCTCCCCTAGTAAGACACAAGCGGCACATCTTAGTATGGTTTTGGAGCCGAGTAGTGAATTGCACGTAGAATTATTCTTACTTCCCTTCTGAGGTAGTGGTGAACTTAGGCTTGATGTGGATTTGAATAATTGGCATGTATTGTCGTTGTCTTTTTTTCTGATACTGGTCGTCAACAGTAAATCCGACGCCTTCGGTTGTTTAGTAACAGTATAGTTTTTACGTTGCCGATTAAAAGCCCCAAGCTCAAGGAATAAGTCATTTTTGTGACTCCTTTGAGACGTGATCTTTGGTTCATCTAGCACCTTCTTCATTTCAGCTCCCTGACTAAAAATAAGCTCATATAAGGAAACTATTATATGACTGTGAACTCTGACATTTCTGACAGGATATCATAGTATAGCTATTTGGCCAGTCAAGTCTGGCTGGTTATCACGAGCATAATTGAAATGTAGTCATAACTATAGCACTGGGCAGCATAAAATTGAAGCCGCTCAGTACCTCCCTCAGTACCTAGTACAACACCTAACCATTATACTGAGACTTGCATTTGGATTTTTTTGCACCATTTAACCAACAAAAGAGTCTCTCGGTCCTAAAATGAAGAGCTAGTTGCCTCCACAGGTGGCCTATCCTGTATTGCAGATAAAGTAAAACATATTGAGATTCCAATAATTAGGGATATATTCTTTTGACTAAATGTTTAAAATGAGTTGGTTATGCACTTAATGAAGTCATCTCTTGCGGTTCTCTTTACTTCTTTTTAAACTGTGTTTTGCTTAGTCCGACGCAAGGTTTGGCTAGCATTGTCTAGGTTGAACTATCCGCTCCGACTGATGTTGCTTTTCATCGTCATTCACCTGTTTAATCATAACTTTTAAGCATTAACTTTTGATGGGCTGTAGGACTTCAGTATACAAATATATAATAATATAACGACCCTTATCTATGATTTGAGATTTTATGGAGAATGGTTGGGAAATCAATTCAAGAACGGTGACCATTTGCTTTTTTGTGATAAAAGTGCTTATTCTGCAGGTGCTGATATCTTGAACAACAAACTAAAAGCAAAATTTGTTTTGTTTATTTGTGTTAACTAAAGGCATTCACTCTCCCCATTGGTAGTTTTGCAATGTTTATCCAAATTTAAGCTGAAACGACGATTAAATATTTGTCTTCCCAGTGTTTGTCCGGACACCGACGTGACGTTTGTTTCCGATTCCAAATCCGAGGCATGCATGACTTTCAGCCACCAGTAGTAGACACTTGTGTTAGTAAACAGATATATTTATATATGTTTTGGAACAGTTTTTAGTTTTTCGAAGTATATGGAAAATATGTTGTTTTAAGAACTGGGGGGATAGACGCAAATAGTATAGAGTACGTTACATTTAATCGTGAATGTAGATAAAACTACAGCAAACGGGGAAATGACATTTAGTGGCCTAGTTAAGCTAAATTCAAGCGCACCTTTCTCTAAAACAAAAAAAATATCAAAAACATCTTTTCAAGTTCCGACTATTTAAATTTGTCAGTCAAAAGGATAAGTGATCTATATTATGTTTTAAACAAAATCTCAACCAATACTTACCATTCCAACAAGTTTCCAGTGATTGTTGAAACATAGATACATTTGTGTCTCTTTTGCGTACAGTGTTATTTTGAACACTTGCGTAGACAGAAAGTCTGTTGTGCCGGCTATCGTTATATTTTCTGCAATCAGAAAGAAACGAAAATCAAATGAGCAAATAAAATCACACTCGATATATCAATAAAATTCCACATCATCAATAACAAACAAAGCCAATCGAATAGTAGCACCACGGCCAGGATATCGAATCAAATAATGAACCGAGTAAATCATACACAAGTATTCGTGACTTATGGGGACAACCTAAGTTCGAAGTGGAATACAGTAGAGAGTTTTTTTTTTTGTTCAATTCGTTTTGTTCAATTTCCCCATGGTCCACGGTGGTTTCTGAAGATGTCGCCGACAGAAATGTATGCACATACTGGATGCCCCTTTTCTCCCACTATGATCTGAAAGTATTTGTATCTAGCAGAGACGACGACGTTTGGTCGGGTGCAACTGCAATCATAAACGTCATGTTTACATTCGTCTTGAGGTATCAATATTTGCTTTTCATTAAATCTGATCTCTTGACAGCATTCAGTGACTACGGACCACTGCACACTGACCACTGACTACGATTACTACTTGCTGCGTTTACCATAGTTTCAATCTCAGTCTTCGTTTCAATCTCAGTGTCCGTATTCAGTGATCAGAGACGATGATGTCTTGAGATTCACATTTGCAGATGCATTTGCACTTGATTTATAGACGAACGGAACATCAGTCTCTGGCAGTTCTAAGAGTAGTTGTGCAAAGGATTTGGAACCCTGCTACGCAGATACGAATACGAGTACTCGTACCAACGAGTGAGCCCAAGACATTATTGTGTGAAAATCTTGATGATGACTACGATGATGATGGACTGTTTGCATTGAAAGTCATACTGACACCGAACACTGCACATACTCGTAGAGCACATGGTCATATTTATACTCGCAGTCGTATCCGTACTCATATGGTCATCTTAGCTCAAAGTGCAGCGATTGGAAGTGTGCTAAGTAGGTGTTTGTACTCGAGCTTCCACCATCAGCCCGACTGCCTTTGCCTTCGCCTTCGACTTCATCACTGCTTTTGGTTGTGCTACCTATGTATTCCAAGCTAGGCGACAACGGACGCAAGAGATTGTGTATAGATGGGGTTATTGAACGAGCCCGGTAATTAAATTTATGCCTTTTTGCATGCCGTGCAAAGTTGGCTGCAAAACATACTAGTCTACTAGTCTAAGCACGGCCTTATGGGTAGTACATTCTGAAAAAAGGAAATTAAAGCGTACAGCCATGCATTGCAGTCACTATAGACGAAGGGTTGACGTTGTTGTTGTTGTTGGTGTTGGTGTTGGTGTTGATGTTTATGTTGCTGTTGCTATCGCTATTGCTGGTGATGTGTAAGATGTTTTCTGTTTACACATGGCAATGTGTTGGTTGCAATTTATTTAAGGGCTTTTTGTCATCGACGCTACTCATATTCTCACTTTTAGGGCCATTTTGGGAGGTCTTTTGTTTGTTAATTAGGTTTTTGCCTCCTCTTTGGATAATTTGAAAACTTAATTGCTCCATGATAAAGAGTTGTCTTATAAGTATAATTGTATAGATGTAGTCTGTATAAAAGTCTCCGGGAAGTAAGACTTCTTACTCTTAATGGAGATAAATCAATTTAGGTCAAGTTGAGTGTGCAAACTTTGGGAATGATGTAGAATTCTGATGGTTTGAGGGGGAAAATCGACAAGCTGATGCAGGAGCTTCAAGTGATATTGTATTTTGTTGTAAGGACGAGTCATTGGTTCATTGTCTTTTCTAATTTTAATATTACGGAAAAATACTTGCGATGCATAGCGAAAATCTACCTACACATAATGTGCTAACTATGTTACTCCATACAAATTGAGGCGACACAGATTGTCAATATCGCGATTTACAACAAAATTTCCCACATCGAAAAACGTGTCAGTATCAAACAATAAACAAGATGATAAATCGTTAATTGATTATTTAAGTAGACAGTCAATCGGTCACTAGTGGCCTAAGGGTCAGCAGCAAACAATTTCAATAGTGAAACCCTGTCGAATATGGCTAAATTAGGCTGAAAACCGCTGTAATGCTATTCAACTATGAGATTTTAATCTTTCTAAAATGTCCAAAAGTTCAGGCCAGGGCGATGATTTCTGCATCTATATGAAGATGCTGAGTGGCCGCGGTATAAACTAATATGTGGCGGCTTTATTATGGATTTCAGTGACCTCTGAGGGATATTTGGGCTTAAGTAGTCTTTCTCGAGTTAAAGTTCTTCATTCCTCAAGAAAAATTTCTTCAACTATGTTGGGCTAACGCCTGTTTTCCGAGATTGCTGTTTAAGTGGACTGTGATATATACGAGTAGGTATGTTATGTCTTGTCATGGAATCAAGGAATCCTTCCACAGAAGAAAGGAATCCAAAATATTTTCGTTTGACATGCGGTTTCGAGGGGTCGCAGAATCCATGCAATCAGAGTGGTCACTTTACTACTTTGAATGGAACTGTTGTAACACGGTTTTTTTGTTGCTATTATTGCTACTCTAAACTCTAGTTTTCATGATGCTAGTGTCTTGTTTTGCGTGCACTATGTGTTTTAGTTAGCTGCTCAGACCTATGTACGTAAGATAAACATCAGGTAAACGTGAATGAAGGATGCGTAAACACGAATGAAGGATGGGTAAACAAGTAGGTTCTGCCACAATCTATTGCAGTAACCACTTGATCTTAATTGTTTGCGAAATTTCGACGAGGTGAGCTTTTCCTTCAAAACGAAGGAAGGCCATTAAAAGCTTGCGTCATTCTTGAAATGGGAGCTTCAAGCTTGAGGTTCTATATAAAATTGCTAATGAAGACTTCAAAAGGCTGGATTTTATGTCAACGTATGTCCGTTTATTCTCCATTTAATAATTGGAGGAAGTGAGGTGTTGAAAGAAGACCTTAGTTTAAGTTTCGAGCACCATTGAAGAGCAGAAAATTAATTTTTTCTGAAGTCCACATACTTTTGACGGATAAGGTTAGGTTAGGTGAATATAACATAATTAGAAGTGTGCAGCATAGTAAGCACTTTAACCAAGTGTCACAAGTCACAGTTAGAGAAAAAATTCCTAAAAGAACCGTATGGCAATACGAGAAAGCCAACTGGAGCGGTCTTAACAGCTTCTTTAGGAATTTTAACTGGTCGTTATGCTTCTTCGAAGACGACGTGGATGCCGCTGCTGATATGATTACAGACACCATTCTCTTTGGAATGAGATCCTTTATTCCTCATCGGATGAAGAGTATCAAACCAAAACAAAAGGCAGGGTACGATTCGAGCTGTAAAGAGGCCGTCAGGGTTAGAGAAATGTTTTTTCGGTCCTTCAAGACCAACCCGAGAGACGAAAACCGAAAAAAAGTTCAAACGAACCAGAAATGACTGCAATGCCTTTCTTAAGCGTGTGAAATTCCTATACGACCAAAAACTGAGGCAAAAAATACTGCAATGTCCCAAAGGCAGAAAAATTGTTGGTCGTTCGTCAAAAACATTAGAAATTCCGCCTCATCCTCCAACCCAACGCTCATTTACAATGACATTCCAGTTGTCAGCTCTTTGGATAAGGCCAATCTGCTTGCTGCACACTTTGCGGCCAGCTCAACACTCCCAGATTGTGCTTTGTCTCCGCCTACACTTGAGTGCGTCGAATCTTCAATGGGACGAATCTACTTTCGCACTCGTGTAATAGCAAGAGTACTTAAAGATCTCAACATACATAAATCCGCTGATCCAGAGGGTATAACTCCCTTTCTTCTGAAGAGGTGTTCTTCCTAATTGGCAAAACCACTGCGTAAGCTTTTTCATCAGTCCTACACTTTCGGACTCTTCGCGAGCAGATGGAAAACAGCATTTGTCCAGCCTGAATCATCTTCTCTCTCCTCCTACAGACCATTGCACTTACGTCTCTTCTTTGCAAGGTCATGGAAACGCTGATAAATCGTCAGCTCATAAAATATCTCGAAACACGAAAACTTCTCAATGACCGGCAGTACGGTTTTCGTAGCAACAGGTCCACTGGTGATTTGATGGCATGTCTCACCGAAAAGTGGAACCAAAGCGTACATCAATCTGGCGAAAGCAAGATAGTTGCACTTGATATTTCTAAGGCATTTGACAGAGTTTGGCCTCAGGCTCTTTTGTCGAAAATGCGTGCATTTGGGATCGACGACTCTCTTCTTCAATGGATTAGAAACTACCTTTCGGAACGTTCAATTCAAGTTGTCTTGGACGGTTTCAAGTCTGATATTCACAAAGTAAATGCTGGTGTGCCCCAGGGCTCTGTTCTGTCACCGACACTCTTTTTAATTTTCATTAACGATCTCTTGTCTGCTACTTCTAATCCAATATATTCCTTTGCTGATGACAGTACTCTCTGCTTTTCATATTCGTTTCCGGACTCACGGCCCTGCTCTTCGGCTGTAGAACTATCAATAGAGTGCAATTTAATGCTTCCAAACCACAATGCTGTCTGCTGTCTTTAAAGCGAAATACCCAGCCATTATCTATGAATGGCACATCGTCGAAACCGAAAAACTTTCCATTCTCGGTATGTGTGTCAATGGCAACTTACGTTGGAATGACCACATATTTGATGTCGCCAAAAATGCTGCGAAATGTCTAGGTTTCCTCAAGCGATGTAAGAAATATTTTACCCCCTCTGATCTGGCCTCAATATATAAGGCATTCATCCGCCCAAAATTGGAGTACAACTCCCACATCTGGTCAGGTGTTCCTAAAACATCTCTGCACCTGTTAGATAGGATTCAAAACCGTGCGATAAGACTTATTGACGATACTAATATCAGTCAATCAATAGACACCCTCGAACACCGACGAAATGTCTCGTGTCTCACTTTGTTTTATCGCTATTTCCACCACCAGTGCTCCACTGAAATCGCCAGTAGCATTCCGCCCATTCAAACTTTCAACCGTAACACCCGTCTCGCTATGAATGCTCATCAGTATACCCTCAAGCCCATTTTCGGACGTACTCTAAAATATCGTGATTCGTTCCTAAGCCGTACAACTCGCTTATGGAATGCCCTGCCGATCTCTGTATTTCCTGGTCGTTATAACTTGCAAACATTTAAAAACAATGTACATCGGTACCTCTCTTTTCTTCCTCCCTAAATTTCCTTTGCCCGCGCTGTGTACAATCACCTTAAGAGTACTCAAACCCCTTGAGCGCGCGCTCATTATAAAAAAAAAAAAAAAAAAAAAAAGTGATTAAAGTTCAAGCCGACGATTTTCATTATTGGGCTGACACTCCAGTCTTGTTGAAGTTTATTCTACCTTCTCTTCCTTCAAGCAAGTTGCAAGCGTTAAATGTTCCCCTTCTACATATGTACATTTACAATCAGCGGGGATTCTATCACACTTATACAACTTCACAAATCAAGTTTAATTCTCAGGTAATATGCCGAAAAACAGAAATTTTTATATCCACCACTCTTTGGGTAGGGAACACCAAATTTCTGAAACTGTAAGTTCAGTTCTTCGCCGGTCAGAGTCACCACAAAACCACAGATCTCTCTCTTTTTGCACACAAGGACAAAATGCAAGAAACCATGGTTTACGCTGGATTGTCCCGCTATCAAGTTAATACGGTTTTCGGAGAATTTCTATTGATTAATTCTTACAAAACCCATGATCGGATCTAAGAAAATATGGCGACATTCTCTTCATGATTTTAAAAGCTATTTATGAGATCTTTGGTCTTGGTGTATGAATTTTGTCCTTTCTAATTGACTTCCACTTGAGGATGCTGCTTAAATACAATACATGCTCGAAATGTTCAGAGCTAAAGAATTTTTAAGTTTATTCCTGTAGCTATTCTAGACTCACAGCGCTGTAAAAAAGTATTTCCTTACATAAACCAACCTTTCATGGGCAATTGTTTTGTCTTTTCGATCTCCAAACCCTAAGGTGTGCAAGAACATGTCTCGAATTATTCATTGTTGTACATAAGAGAAGGAACTGGAACCATATAGTTATACCACATGTTATATAATGATTGTGATGTGTACGTCACCTTTATTAACTTTCACTTCATGTGATTTCTATTACTAATAAAATGTATAAAGCCATTTCCTTATCCCACTTTTCAAAGCCTGTTAAACTGATTTCCACAAACGAATACATCCACCATGCTTACATGACATCCGTTACTACCCTCTTCTCTGTTCCTTTCGTTCGACGTCAGTCCCATAGACTTGTCATGTGACCACCAATACGGCACACTAATTAACCCATTAGGGCAACTATGCACCCAAACTACTGATTCTACCATCGCCGCCTCCACTAAGTTGCTCATGCTCTAGTAGTTAGCATTCAAATGCACTTCTCAGGCTTACGACTGTTACCATGGAAATTCGAGTGCGGGCGGTGTCGGCGGTGGTGCTATGGTATGGTAGTCTATCACTAAGCACGTCAAACCGAGGCATCTACTCGTATGTGCCTCGATAATTACCACCGCGATCGTGCAGAACGGATTATTATGATCATTTCAATCAGACCAGCAGCTGGACAGAAGAGGTGTCCGAGGGTAAACATTTGTGATGTGTCTGCACTTGACACTTAGTCGCATTCTTCAGTTTCAGATGTTTTTCCATTGACCATTCCCATTGCCCGCCTTCGAATTGTGGAAATGTCAACCGAGGATTACAATGAAGGTGGCTCCATAAAGCCATTAGATGACTGAACTCGAGAAGCTGTAAGTCTAAAGTGATTTCTAGTACGAGTACCCATATACTCGTACATATATGGATGTGTGTATTTGTTTAGACTGTTTGCTCGGAATCTCAGAGTTCTTGGAATCGTGACGGAACATTAATTTCACATGCAAAGTAACAGATCAAGAGGGGTAAACAGAGAGAATCGCAGATTGTAAGCTAACCAAAGCGATGGTAGAAAATGGGACTCGGTGGCGACATATCGGATATAAATTGTGCTGGTGACGAATCATTTAGCGGTCAGTGGCTCTAAAAGACGTTTCACTATATGGCTTGAGCTGGGATGAATGTAAAGAATTAGGGCGCTTGCAATAATGTTATTGTATTTTGATTTTCAAGTGTCAACCAGTAATGTGGCTCCGATTTGGCGGGATACACCCGTTTTTATTTTTTTTTAAGTAGGAACACTGCAATGTGTCATCCTCCTAGAAGTAAAAGGCCTGAGTTTATGGTTAATTCTTCATTTTTCATATTGAACAAGACCCTGAAAGCAGCAGCCATAACAATACAGTTAGGTTTGAGACATCCTGCAATGGTATGATGAATAAAACCTGTAATTAAACTTTCTTAGAAATGAAACTTCTATGTTAAAAAAATAGGATACAGCCGGTCACATCTATGGTTCTTGCACATACTATGACTATGTTTTTAAGCTAAGTGAGCCTACGTATATGCCGTTTCTAAGTAATTATTGTCAGACTAATGAACCCGCTACTGCTTCAAAATGTCGAGCAACTGGATTGTGTTTATTAGAACCTGCTCCGATGACGTCAGGTATGTACTTTCTTGCGAAATATTTATTTCGTAGTAAGTAGTGGATGTTCATAGTTTTTCTTCAATCTTAGTCCCAGATCAGATGGTTATTTGTTTAATGGCAAGCATCTCACCGAAAGTGCAACCAGAATCTACATCTAAACCTAGGCCTAATATACATAGTTACTACTACTATCGTCTACATAGTTACTACTACTACGTCACGTCACGGAAGAAGTCTTGAATTGAGGCCTTCATCTGCTGATGAATCTCTTTTGAAGGTTCCAACTAGAACTATTTTGGGCAGTTTGAAGTCAGAAATCTGTTTTTTATTTGCATCTCATTCTTTGTTTATGATTTCACAATTCATTTATAAACATGTTAGAAAAAATGGCACAAACTTTATTATCCAAACGGAAGTTCAATATATTTGGAAAAATTGTCCAATGTCTGGGTTGCGCAGACAATGATTTTGGATCACGGATCGAATAGGTCAACACTATTAGGTTTTTTTATAATGGGAGATTTTTTAAGCGTTTGGTGTTAATTGTCAAAACAAAAAAACACAGGAAAATTGCAAAATGTACAAAATTTTTATTTGAGTTGATAAGTCAATGCTAGCCATTTACTTTTTAAAGATTATTTCATGTAAATATTGACTCCGACTACTTTTTAAGTGGTCCACACCGAGTGTCCAATTTGGAATCACTTTTTCGAGCATATTTGCTGGTATCTCGGTAATAACACTTATAATGTTGTCTTCCAAGGCTTCAATTGACGCTGGTTTATCGGCATAGACGAGTGATTTGACGTATCCCCTTAAAAAATAGTCTACAGGCATCAAATCGCAAGACCTAGCCGGCCAATTCACCGGTCCAAAAAGTGAGATAAATTGTTCACCCAACTCATTTCCCAGCTGGTCTATCGATGCGAGTGCTGTGTGGCATGTAATGCCGTTTTGCTGGAACCACATGTCGATAAAGTTCAGCTCGTGCATTTTGTGCAAAAAAAAGGTTCGAAATCATTGAATGATAGCAGGCGCCATTTATGGTATCTAACGTCGTTCTCACGCTCATCTTTGAAAAAACGCGGGCCAATGATACCGCCGGACCGTAAACTGCACTAAATAGTGTCATTTTTCGGGTGCATTGACAGCTCCTGTATTGCCTGAAGTTGCTTAAAATCTTCCACATAGTCGAGTAACACAATCCCATTTGCTGCGAACGGCGGCGAATGTACAAATCATGGTCTTCATTAAAACAGAAGCAATATTTTCCTTTGTACGCACTCTACGCATACGGTTAGATGGCTTGATGTCCAAAAGCGTGAAATTGGTGCGAAATTTGGTCACTATGGCTTTAATTGCTTGCTTAGTAAGTCGATTATGATGACCGTAATTTTGATAATAAAATTCAATAACTAGTTAGCGTTGTTCGGGTGTAAGTCTATCTATGATGATATGGCAATGCTAACTGAGCAAGTTTGACATTGATACACTCACGAACCACCCGTGAACTGTCAAAAATAGAACACCGACAAGAAGCCTTGAGCATCCGGCACGTGAACGAATGCATTGTAACAATTTGCATCAATACTAATTTCGCCAAGAAAATATATTTCTGTGAGCTCTTCGAAAAAAGAACTACGAGCATAGCCATACGCTAAATAGAATGCCTAAGACCATTTCTAAATGGTCATATGGAAATATATCTTAGAGAAAACCTGAAAAAGTCCAGATCGCTCTCACATTTTTATCGATTTCAAGGTCACATAAGACAACGTTTATTAGAGACGAGCTTATTAGAACAAAATCTTTTTATGGCATTCTTACAAAACTCGTTAGATTATACAGAATGACGATGGAGAAATTTCGCTGCTCAGTAAAGCGCTTTTCAAAAATTACTTTTATGCCCAGAGAAGCAAAAATTTTGCGAAAAGGCTGTGCAACTATTTACATAAACAATAATAACATTGAAGTTATTGTAGGAACACATCGTTCTGCCGCCGGTGCGATCCTTGGAACAGCCAAAAGTCGCAGGGGTCTACGTTGGGTCTGTACAGAGGCTGACGAAGTTGTGTTGTGACAAAAACTGTAGCACAATATTTGCCGAATGTGCTGGCATATTATCAAGGTGAAGATGCCAGTCGCCGATATCTCTAAAACGTGGCCCTTCTCTTCTCACAGCGTCACGCAACCGTTTAGAAATTCAAGGTGAAATTCATTATTGATTGTCTGAACTCTTGGGGTATATCCATAACATATACGATACCTTCATAACTGAAACAATTAAGATGGACTTCACTTTGCTTAGATAAAAGGCCTTCTGCATCGTTTTGATAGTTTCCGCACAACTTTTTTGGAGTTCAAATCCAAACTTCATGCGAATTCATGCCCTTAGTAACTGTGGTAGCCGGTGAGTTCGTGAGCAGTCACTGGTCACTCTTACACCACGCAAAGGTCGCTCGAATTACGAACGAGTATCGAATAGTTTTGGAACACATCTATTTTAGATACTGATTTTGTTATAGTTTACGTGCATAGTTCTTGATAAACTTGTCTTCCAATACTTCGACAAACTTACCCATTTCTTGCTTTTGTAACTTTTGTCGAGTTCTAAACAGTAAGTATCTTATTGCAGATAGCTTAATATTATAAAGGCTGGTGATCTCTCCACAGATTAAACCATCCAACCGGTCTTTATGTTAAAATAAGTAGGGTGAGCTGAAGTATCTCAGTTCAATGTACAAACCCCTAATTTTTCTTCATTGGTAAAACGCAGTACGCAGTACATATTGTCTACATTATGTTCCCCGTATTCTAACCCGGCAACATATATGTATTTATCAGTACACAATCCGCGTTCCAATAATATACACGCGCCAGAAAACAATGTTCACCTTTCATCCATCTCTGTTTGTGAATATATTTGAGAGTCTGTACAAAATGAATATATATACATTCCTTACAATGTTAAAGTTTAAAAATATTTGCATATCCATTTGTCATTTGCATATTTCGGAATTCATCATATTACTTAACTCCATTCAGCCCTAATGATGATTTTCTCATTTGGAATGTCAATAGAACAACGGTTGAAAATAGCAAAAGCATTCTACGCGTACATTCAATTACACACGCCTGTTTTAAAGTCACCGGGATTGTACAAATAGAGAATATTTGCTCAAAAATTGTTGAAAAAACTTGAATGAGTTCTACTGAACAATGTTGACTGACATGACAAGTAACTGAGTATGAGGAGTCTCATGTGGCTGACAGTGGCTTCATGTGAATCACACGTGGACATTTGTGTTGCAATACTGTTGTATATGTTCCTCAACGGCCTCCATATATGCCCTTTCCAATAAATCTTTTACTTGATTTATTCACCAAAAGTGTTCCTAATACAAAATCGATATAATCCTTTCACTTTTGTTAGATTTTTTGTTATAATTAGTTGGGCTGTAAGTGAACGGATCCATTGTCATGTGCAAGTAATTTGAGAACTTTCCGATATGCTACAAAAACTGACGGGTGGGGAGAACTCGTAGTCAATTAAAGGGAAAATTCAAAATCGAACAACTTCAAAAGCTTACAGGAAACCATAATTGAAAGTGCATATGAAAGGTAAAATGATGTAAGCTATTGACAAGGATACGCCAGTACTCAGCTTAAATTGTGCAACAAATAATTTTGAATTTTCTAATTGTATTACTCGCATTCCATTCCATGAGTCTTTGGACTTTGAAAGTGCAGTATTTTGTTTTATTCTTCATTAGATTCGCACCCTATTGCGACATTAGTCGCTAACAAAGAGGAAATGGCAGATATCATGAGAGCTGAATTTAGCGAAGCAGTAAATGGATGGACCGGGGACGTGTAGCTGACCAGATCATACTATTCGAAGTGTAGACCAGAGTCGCAAATCTTGGGTTAAATGCCAGTAAAAGGATGAGAGGCGATCAGATGCTTAACCAGTGAAATCTCTTATTTCCTTGTTCCACTGTATAGAGCAAATATGGCGCGAGAAATTGTAACAACTAATGATCGGTGAAATTTACGTTGCACACTACGAAAATGTACGAGACAATCATAGACAATTAAAAAATAAATATTATTAAACTCACATTGCAATCAATGTGACTTTGTTGAAAAACATTGCGAAGCTTCGAAAGATCTGCATATCGTTTTCATCGACTTGGTGAAAGCGTTCGACGGGGTTTCCATACATCTTAATTGGACGGCGCTAATATCTTAGATTTTATCTGAGACGTATGCTTTATAAGACTAATACAATATATCAATGTTCGATGAGGTTAAAAGGAAAGCGAAATACCCGGCGGGAACAGAAAACTGAATTCAAAGTAAAAGTTGGGGTACACCAAAACAGTGTACAAAGTCCGTTGTTTTTTAATGTTACACAAGCCTTACTATTGAGGCAGTAATTAACGATTTCGGAACGATTTCTCTTCTTTTGGTCGATTATAGCGCTATTAACCTCTTAATAATTAGAAAAAGTCGCCAGAAGATAACGAGTTATGAATCAATCGTACTAAGATCGAATATCTGATTTTTCGTTTTTCCGCACGTACAAGCCAAGCTTCTGATATCTATTTGGAAGTAGTCATCGTGCCAAAGTCAGAACAATTTATACACTGATGTTCGGTATCAGTGTTCGGTATCTTAAGTAACGGGCATTATTTGGTGACAGAAAAATGAGGCTTTAACTTAACTGTATGCACAATACGCATAGTAATTTACAGTGACTATTTCTAAATTGCTCGTGCTGTATGAATACAAACTTCTCATTTATATGAAACATTGCTAAGCGCAATTCAAAGGTTGATTGATGACTCCACCCCCCCGATTTCTTAGAACTCAGATCATTATTCAAGCTTTTCGTATCGAGTTTCATTAATACAAAAACTTCTTGCTGCCCTATGTGTACTATTCACATGGTCATTCCGAAAACATTTGATAGAGTTGTTTCAACATAACCATAACCAGTTCATTACACTAATGTCGTGCATGGAACCTGAACTTTGTTGAAAGTCCTATCCATCAAAATCCCTCGTTCAAGTTTCACATTGTCACATTCCACAACCTTAATCTACGAGCGACGAATATTCCCATTTTACACAATCTTCGGGTGTCCAATGTGTCAAGTACCCTACGTATTGTGGATATTTCTACTAATTTTCGTCGCACTTTTCTATTTCATTTTCTCATTTTTGATTCCTACAAAAACTAATCCCACTAAATCTTCGATAACAACAATATTGGCCATGATCGATTACCACGAAAAACAAACGAATTTTATCGAAAATGTCATTTACTCCCCCTCGTCTGAGCGACGCGACACATGTCGCGTATACATACGAGTATGTCTATTTTTCGATAACTTAAATTGTAACTAGAAAAAAAAGGTCCCCCTATGCCCCAAAGTTATATTCATAAACTTTCCCTGTGGAGAGTTGTTTTTTTTTTACATTTTCTACCTGCTCCACATGCGTGGCTAAAAAGTGTCAACAAACAACTCGCGGGTATGAAAGATAGTTGATATGCTCATTGACGGTGACAGAGCACTATCGAACTGATCGGAATCTAATCACTGCACAAAAGAAATTAAATTTTGATTGATTTTTCTTTTTGAAAAAAAAAAATCGAAAAAACTAAAATTCGAAATAAATAAAATTTATAAACACGAATAAAATTTGAAAACACGTGAGGGGTACTTAGTTATCGCTTGCGGCAATTCCTTCCTGACTTGGTCAATACAAATACCAAATTCGCCAGTTGTGTTATCGATTTATGTTATTTTGCTGGTGCTTACTAATCTTTTCTATAGTATTACAGTTGCACCATGGGTGTGTCTTTCAACTATGCACTAGGAATGTTTGTTTCTTAATTATTCAAGAAGCCCGCGCGAAAATTGAGATGGTGGACTGGCCTGTATGATGAACTTAACATTTTCTAAAGGCCCTAAAAGAGGTCGGCAGATAATGATTTGTGACAGAAGTAATTTCCAAATGCTTTTCTTGCATGGTTTGCCTAAATCCCTTTATACTCGCTATAACAAAAAGACGGCTACCTGATTCCAAAACACGTGGAATGAGAGGTTTCAAGGGGGTAAAATTATATTCAGATACGCAATCTCATTGGAATAATTAGGTGTGTATTTGACGTGGTGGAGTAACTTAAGGACATTTTATCACCAGGCATACCGCTTCGACATTGCCAATTATGATGGCATACACCAAATGATGGTGTAGGTAATGCTCAAAAAATCTGTGCTCTGAAACTACGAGTAATAAATATCGATGGGCAAACTCTAATTGAGAATTAGTAAATTAGTAGCTTATAAGATTCAAATCTTGTAAGAAGTGAAGCTTCTTGATCATTGAGTGCATCGTACGAGATTGTCCTTAATCCTTGTTGGAATGGCTACGTCAAAAAGCGCATATGGCGTACTTGGAATTCAGAAAATTCGCAAGCCATTACTGAGATAAAAATGATGCTTACCAGAACGTTTCAGTTATTAGAGACTGCCTTTGGGTGGATATAATTTCGCGTTAATGACCTGTGAATTAGCCTCTAAGATCGTGTGATTTATCGCCTTTGGTTATTTTCTGTGGGGACATATGACGTCGCTAATTTATCCGGATAAACCAGAGAGGATGGATGACTTAGAAGCCAACATTCGCCTCATTTTTCCCGATATATGATATACAAGGTGGCGTAAAATTAATCATCAAAATTTGTTTTTGTTACTTTGTTACTTTTTTACTAAATAAACAAAAAAAAAAGATTTTCAGTGATGGAAATCTTTATTTGGACCTTTACAATTGTTTTTGTTAAGTGAAAAAGATGATATCCGCCAATGTAGATAAACATTTGTGGCCGTTTTATCGCATTTTCCATGATTTCCGGTGAGAACTGTTTGCATTTCTGTCGAATATTCTCCTTAAAGCCTGGGATTATCTGAGGCTTGTTAGCATAAACCCACGACTTCAAGTAGCCCCAAAGAAAGAAGTCTGGGATGGTTAAATCGGGCGATCTTACTGGTCATGCTAAATCGCCAAACCGGGTGGTCACGCGATCAGGAAACGCTTCCTTCACAATATGCATTGTGGCTCGTGCTGTGTGTGCGGTTGTACCGTCTTGTTGAAACCACATGTTCACCAAAGCCCCGCTCATCCAATTCCGGCAGTAAGAAGTCGTTTATCATGGCCCTGAAGTTCGTCAGTAGCAGTGTCCGTATAATGGCTCTTCGTGCATCACATGCGGATTTTCAGTGTCCCACAAACGAAGATTTTGCTTATTGACGTAACCGCTTAAGTGGAAATGCGCCTCGTCGCTCATGATGATTTTCGACACAAAATCGCCTTCTTCGTTGTTGAGATTGAGAATGGCCTTACAGTAATTCACACGCGACTGACGGTCAGGAGACATTAACTGATGCTCTGTTTGCACTTAGTACGGGAACATGAGTAAGTCTTTCACTAAAATTCGCTGTAGAGTCCGTCTGGTGATGCCCAATTGCGTGGCCCGTCATCTGGTTGCTGTTTCTTCATTCTTAGCGACATCGACAGCCACAGCCGATATTCTCGGCCGAACGAACAGTCCGGTGGCGGCCACGCCCTCCATAGTCTCCTGTGGTTCCACTCTGTTCGAGTCGAATAGCTAAGCTCCGGAATGTTTGTCCAGTTGGCACTATACGATTAGGAAATCGACGCCGAAATTCACGTTGCGCTAACACCACCGACTGATTATTGGTGAAAAACATCGACACAATTATTCCACGCTCTTGCGGAGTATAGCGCTCCATCGCTCCATATAAACAGTTATATACTGCAGCTGTCTACTTCACAAATGTCAAATATGATTGACGTACGATGCTATTTGCAAAAATTATACCATCTTCCGATAGTGATTAATTTTGTGCCACCTTGTAGAATCAGATACTCGAAAAAATTGGTCGAAAATCTAACTTTAAGATTGAGCTTCATTCGGGTCAGCCGCGGTGCCCATATCTTCGAAGTCATATCCTTCAATGGCACAAAAATATCTTTCCAGTAAAGTTAATACCATAACATCCCTTATTTCAATCAATGAGTTCCTTCGGTTGGACAAGGTCCTGCGCCTGTCTAAAATTTTAAAGGACGTCAACAATCAATGAATCAGATGTGGTAACATCATAAAGAAAGCAGTCATCCTTGCTTTGATGGCAAGTGTGTGAGGTGATAGAAATTGCGTACAAGGTAATGCTGCATGCATCTAGATATGTTTTAACATATGACCTTTTCAAAACAGTACTGGGATTGGGCAGCGGAAGATACTAGCTTCCATAGTCCAACGATTGGGATACTAAGATAACATCGTATTATCGCCCGTTTCCACTACGCAGCTGAATAGGCGTTTGTTAAAATTGAAGCAGAGGCTCGATGAGATGGTAGATCTCGTTAGGTAAGACCAAATAGATTTTATTAACGAACAAAATAGTCTCGACAGATATGACACTAGATAGTGCCAAATTTGATAACTACAACTTCGAACGAGTTAAGGAGAATTCAATTATCCCGGAGATATCCTCAACTCTATGAACGACATCATAATAAACCGTTATTACATCGCTTTGATTCTGCTAGTTTTTTTTGGGTGCAACCGAGTCCTGACGATATCCACGCATGTGGAGCTAATTAAAAACGCTTTTGAAAATGGTGGATGGTGAGTAGAAAACAAGAACCGCGAGTTCTTTGAGTTATACCAATATGTATTGTAGATGAGTTCTCCGGTAGGCTGTATAGAGGGAATACGCAGTATTGCTTCAGCCAACAGGATTTTCAAATACCAGGACCCATGTTCGATGTAATAAGGAAAACCAAACTTTCATTTTGCAAATAAAGTCGACATGAATCACAGAAACCCTGTTCTACAGAAGTGGAAGCAGAGTGTACTACATCGTCGGTTATTGAGCATACAATGTCTCAAGCACAGGATTTTTGACAGTTAGGGACCGCGCTAAGCAGGCAAATATCCTAAATCGACGCTCTCCTATGTCGTGCTTTCGGAAATAGTTAGAAGAAGAATACTATAGTGCAACCGTAAAACTGATTTTACCTATGTTCTTAAAAACATTTCAAATTCATAGAAATTTACTTACCATAGCAAAGTGGTCAGTAGCGCTGTATACCAGGAATGCAATGAAGAACTTAAAGGACAACAATACTAAAAGGAATAGAAATACTAGAAGATAAGATAACTGATCAAGCATGCGATAGTGCGGATCGATATTTTCCAAGAAGAGATAATTTCGAAGCTCTTTGGCTAAATGTTGAATGTTTTACGAGTGTCTCAGCTGTCGATTTATAATTTATTCACACTCGAAGCTCTTTGGCTGAATGTTGAATATTTTACGAGTGTCTCAGCTGTCGATTTATAATTTATTCACACTTCTCGATTTTCCACTGATTTATGATTTAGAAATAACTTTGTTCTCTAAGTTCATGCAAATGACATAACTTTTGGCTCTAAATCCAAGGATAGGTTTGGGCTTTGACTAAAACAGAAGTAAGCATCTTATTTAGGGTAAGAATTTCGAGAACTAAAGAGTGCTAATTCATCGACCAAAGTATTAAATATGATGTGAACCTTCGTGGAAACTTTTCGTTGACATTCCAATTGACTCGTATTATGTGGTGTCAATCCCGAAGGCTCTGAATGAAATATGGGTAAATAGCCTGCTACCTGCTTCAGACTCGAAGGAACGGTTTGCCTCGGCCGCTTAGGAGCTTCTCATATTGGTGCAATCCGTACTGAGGTTTCGTTGAGCATAATATTTGACGCAATGGCATCCGGTAACTTAAGGAATACGAAGTCGACTAATCCTGCACAATCTGAACCAGGAAAGAAATGCAGGTACTCGCATTTTTGTACAGGACAACAACTTCCTTATTTATGAGGGAAACTTACATCTGTCTTCCGTTACCCAAGCATAATGGAAATGAGCTACGATAAATTGTGAGCATTAGGTGAAGAAGGTAAAGTATCTGCGTCTGTATTTTTAGCCAAACTTCGCTTAAGGCCTAATTGAACCCTACTCATGCTGGAAATGGGATCAATGGTGATTTACTAAGCAATGCTCAGAGGAGGACTACTCAGGACCTTAACCCGCTTTTTAACTGCCTATGTCCTCAGTTGGGTAATATCTCCATGTTGCAGGCTGATCAAAAAATATTCTCCACCGTTTCTAAGAAGAAACTGTTTGTTCCAATACTCCATGGTGGGTGGACTTCTTATACATGTCTTAACTGAGCACATGACTCTTCTTCGTCATCTTAGTGTGCAAGAGACATTTGATACCACTTCCTCCGACGCTTACTGTGAGAGTGATGGCCAAATTTTCTGTTTGAATGCCCAGATCATGCTCGCATAAGGTTGCAGGTAACATACGCTGATGTTAAGGGTGTTGGTACTATAGGCACTTTATTACTGAAGCGATTACTCATCTTTTCTTTTGACAGAATGAGATTTTCCATTAAAAGTAACATAAAAGGAATACAATGGGTTAGTCGTTCATCTGAGTGTTCGGAGGCACCCAGTCGGTTACAATTTTACAAAGATATTCAATGTGAAATGGTGAACTCCTTGTGCGACTTCTTGAACATTGTATATTACATGCAAGGACTATTTGAAGCAATAAATAAGCTAGGGTTTTCTTCGCGCTTTCAATGCAATTCAAAAAAGGCATGAATCATGAATCAAACTCACAAAAGCGCATGAATACTTTTTAAATTATTATCAAGTTATAACCACGAGCTATAAATTCGTATTACTTTAAATTACAAAAAATAAGCACATAAAGTAGGTAAGAATTTTCCATAAACGTTATGACTCCGAGGGATTCAGCCTCACTTCAACCGGAGTCAATTAGGTTCACTGTAGTTCATTTAAGTGGAAGAAAATTTTCAGTCAACTTAAAGTAAGCTCACGACCGAGCTGAGATCATAAGTCCAAGACTTGCTTGATATTTGATGCTTGGTACAAGAAGTGCTCCATGCGAGCTCACTGCAAAATGAGACGATCAAATTGCCACTACATCAAGTAAATTGCTATCCATAGTTCTTAAGGTAAGCATTGTCTGCGAAAATTCTGTCAATTCTTGAGTCTATACAAAATTTCAAATCATTCTTTGGAAATCTGCTGAATTTCGCCGTACAAGAATAGTAGTATGACGAATTCTTTCCTTTATTTGTCAAATCCAGATCGAATGTGAAGAAATAACGTCGGCCAAATTCTAGGACGCCAGAATAAATTAAAGTCAAGTGCCCCCCTTCAACTATGTATTGGCATTCGAAATTCCGTTTTTTTGGCAAATTTCTATCACTATTCACTTACTACGAAATGATGTCTTATTTAAGACAAAAAAAAAAAAAAAAAAAAAAAAAAAAACTTAAGTAAACAAGCAAACCGCTTAAGAAACCACAAATAGACGCATTCCGCGGTCGCTACTTAACATCGAATGATCGATTCACTTGATTTTCAAGTACAAAAAAAAAAAAAAAAAAAAACTAAAATTATGTTAGGTAGCAAGGGTAGTGATTTTTGTACTCGTATTTTCATAGCTTCTAAACAATAGGAAATCAAATTTTCCACCCAATCGGTTAGGGATTTTCTCGTACACAATGGATGCTGGAAGTTTGATTAGTTTGCATGTCAATATCCAAGGTAGAGTAATCATTTTGGGCAAAAGATTCATTTCGAACACTGAATGAGTGGAATCTTTTTTGCCAGTCCAATGGTTTCCAGGTCTAATGGATTTTTATTTTTTTTATAATTTACGCGCGCCTAAGGGGTTAGATACCCTTTTACTGGCCCGGGCGGAAAGGTAGAAGGAAGAGAAGGAAAATTGTTTTTTGTAGTGGTTTGAAACTCAGGTGTGTTTGGTTTCAATATTCGCTCTCCAGGGGTGGGAGTCCGAATAGTCCGAATTTTTTCTGTGCTTGAAACTCTACAACAGCCAAATCTACGTGTCAGTGTTATGCCTTCACACGCAGAATTTTTCTGTCTGAGCTTCAATTCCACAAATGGAAAACTGACTTGCCATGGGCAGGATTCGAACCTGGACCCTCCGAGTGAGAAGCGATTGCTAGTACCACTACACTACGGCCACCCCCAATGATGATTCTATGTGTTAGGCTTTATAACATAAAAATCGAATTTAGTTCACTTAAATATACCTTAAACCATTCTTGCTAGAGGTGTTAACTAAATTTCAGTAAAAATTTCGGTAATAAGGCAAATGAACATTAAATATGAAATCATGCTATTACGCCGCCCAGCTACTGTAGTTATAAATAACGTGGGCGAATGTGGCTCCTTTACACTAGGAGAGAGTACAAATCTTGTCCAGATTCCAGCAAGGTTAGACTGACAAACTCGTACAAGAAACAATTTGTTCTGACAGAAATGGATTGTATACTTGGATAATTAACAAATAATATGCGGGGGCTAAAGTAGGTGTTTCTCGAAATCTCGAAGGGCATGCGATAAAATTTTTGTCAAGAAGAATATTGGATTTTATTATGTATCGCAGGCAGTGGGAGGGAATATACTTCTTGACAGCATGCGCATTTCTCAACCAGATTTATACAAACCCTTACATCAATCAAAGTGGCTGGCAATACGTAGTGGTTAAGCTTATCGATTACTACGCGAGATGGTATGTACTAGGTGGCGCAAAAGTCATCACCCTACCGGAAGATGCTAACATTTTTGCAAATGGCGACAAATGTTAACTCCACTTTGACATTTGTGAAGTAAACATATTCAAAATACTCGTCAACAACGTCCCAAAAGTTTCGGTGTTCGAATCCCAGCCTCGCCCGAAAGACATATGTATTAATTTTTTCAGTTAACGAAAATCTAGTAAGATGAGTAGTTGACTAGAAATCAGCAACAAGCCAACTTCCACTAATAATTTAGTTTCCCCATTAAATGTTGGATGCCACCCATGGAGTGAAATAACCACTGAGCCCAAACATCTTTTTTTCTCTTTCTATCCCATTTTCCGATTTTCCAAAAAACTTAACACGTGCTCAGGCACTTTAAGTGTATTCATACCCACTTGAGTTAAAAAAAATTAAATGAACACTTTTAAACGTGGCCAAATGTAAACAAAAGTACATAGTTAAGTCCAGATGACAGCCATTAGAGAAGTCTTTACTCTTTATGTAGCACGAAGATCTCGCAAATGGATTATTGACCAACATATGTAACATAGGAATATCAGCTCTTCTTCATGTGGGTTTGGCCGTAGTGGACACTGCTATCATGTTCCTAAAGGGCTTGGTTAGAAAAGTACTGAGCCAATTATGCCTAAGTTTGTTATAATCTCCTCATAGGTATGTGATTCCTAACATGACCCTACATACTATAGAAATCACGATATATAATAATATTAGAGGATCTCACCGGCCTTCCCTTCTACAATATAATAATTTTTGGTATCGTGATTTCATCTGGATCAAAAATGCTCCAACAATACGCACAAATTTACCATTAAAGACTTAGTCACAGAATCACTCATAACTTTTGTACAAATAGCGATTTTTGAAGGGACTGCAACCCCGATCTGACTAAGATGAAAGCACCACTTGCTCCCAATCTTTCTCAGATTGTGTCCAAAGTCATATAGGAATTGAAAAAGGGACATCTTTGGGATTCCCGTATTAATTCCTATAGAGTAATCAAATCCAAAATTGACAGTTAAAGTGGTTTATTGTTTTTAAAAATGTAAAACAGTGCAACTCTGGTTTAAACTGCAATCGTAGATGACGCAATTGAACAACAGATATCCAATAAAGTACGATAATATCTAAGATCGCATGTATTTTAAGGTTTTATTAGATTTTATTCAAATGTACTTAAGAAGTCGTAAATTGAAAATATCTAGTATTGCGCTAGTTAATAGAGAAATTATGATGATTGCCTTGCCGATAGTTGGGATGGTCATAGCACTTATGTACAGCAATTAAGAGTTCTCACCGCAAATGCATCAGGCGACGATTTAACCTTCTGACATAGGCAGCAATACCACGCTCCATAGTTTAAAACCACTCATGACCTCTTCACAATTGGAGTGTCTGTGACCTCTTTTACAGAAGGCGACTAGAAACGTTCACTCTGTCAGTGTCGGTTCGTCAGAGTAAATTTATCTAATTCCACTACACATAACATAAGTATGCACATTTCATAGCCGAAGTCTTAGTTGCATTCCCATCTGTATCTCTGAATCTAAAGAGTTTAACTTGGCACAATTGTAGGTGCGATGCGGTTGGCCAGAGTTAATCAAAGCTTATGCGTATCTAAAGTGTCTTAATTTACTGCGATATCGATGGTGGCGAATGCATCAACAATAAGTTGTTCGTTGTCTGTGGTACGTGATATCTCTAGAGTGGCTTTCAGATTGCCTATAAGCTTTAACTACTGCCACCGATTGCGAATTAGAGCGGTCTCTAGTTAAGCGGGATTATCTGTGCAGTACATATAGATTTCTTTTTATGTAATTCGCTGATTGCCCATCGGCATTTGGGTCAGAATCGAATAAAAGGCTCTGGATGGGAAAAATCGGTACTACGAGTATGTACGCCACTAGAGCCACAACTGCTGCAGCCAAGTTGATGAAGTTATTAGCCACGGGTATTAGAAGGAACAACATTCGCTTTGGATGTTAAGTTGAATTTTTGTTTGTTAATGATCCGGGGCATGAAAAACGTTACACATTCATAAGCTGTTGTTGCTCTTAGATAGATGGCCAGATGGATAGTCCATACATCGTGTGGAATTACGATTGCTGGTCTTAGTCTTAGTTGGTTGCTTGAACTATGGACACTATCTGAAACAGGTTCATTTAGATAGGAATTTGAAAAGGTAGCTGCGGCAGCTGTTTTGATTTAGATGCTAAGTCGATATGGAAATCGGGCTTTTGTCGATTTGAGTGCAGGTCTTACTTGGGATTAGATACCATTCTGGTGGTTGGTAAATTTTTTGGCGTTGTTTATTTTGATTCATAAATTTTCAGATTTTGGGTGCAGTGTGGTGTATATTTACAATTCATCTCTTACAAAAATACTTTAAAGTGCAAAGTTATTTACTGTTTTCGATTACTCCTAAGTACAAACTAGCCGTTGTGGTATATGGAGGTTTATAAGACTTACTAGGAATAACCATTGAAACGTTTTGGAAGTTCTGGGGCCTATGGTGTTGACGGACATTATTTGAGTGGCACCACCTCGGCAAAAAACACGTCAACAACTTTAGGGATACTGAATCATTATTGTATCAGAGTTCCAATTTCACAAGAAACAGTACATTTTACTCATAAAGGATTGAATGTCCTTAGTGAATGGGTTTTTCCTTTAACTTATTCGATTTGAAGATTTGTTTCAGAAAATATACCCGGATATCCAGGATTTCGACGGCACGTTTCACATCAAATAAACAAGACTGAAAAGACAATCATCGCTTTATGTCATCGATACTCCAGCGCAATATGCACCAAAGACTACTTCCTTTAAAACGAAAGATGATTTTGAGGGTGCAGACAGTGATATTTATTATACACCGTTATTTTTTTAATCCGGCGGAAGCATCGTTGTAAAAACGGATGCGAAAAGCCGAATTATCAGCATCCTTGGTCGATTACATCCAAAAACAACAAGTATTGCTTTTATCCAAAGAGTTTATGATTCATCTAAACTGTTACCCAGTTTATCCGACAGCTCAATTTGAGTTGAAACAATCCGCATTGGTTCAATACGCTAGAATAAATACCATTTCAAACCGCATTGAAATATTCAACACGCATACGTTCATACCTACTTATAAAACGCATTGAAAATATGTAACCATTTTCAAATATCGTATAAACCTTATCAAATCGCATTGAAACATTTTATTCTCTCACGTTCTCATCATTCTTTCATCATCGGGCATTTATTAGTTGTGTATTTAAAATGTGGGATTGCAAACGAATTATTTGGAAAGAGAAAGAAATAAGAACAATGTATCAGGCTTAGTGTGAAGTTTCAGTTCAACCAGCTGTTTGTTAAACTTCTCTCAATTTTCTCTCGCTCATTTTGGATAATTTCATATAAACAACAGCATTTCTACGGGTATTTAACTAATGCGGATTGCTTCAACGCAAATTGAGCTGTCGGATAAACTGGGTATGTGTTGCCTGACTGCCTCTCTGAGCGAGAGAAAATTGAGAGAAATTTAACAAACAGCTGGTTGAACTGACACTTCACACTAAGCCTGATACATTGTTCTTATTTCTTTCTCTTTCCAAATAATTCGTTTGCAATCCCACATTTTAAATACACAACTAATAAATGCCCGATGATGAAAGAATGATAAGAGCGTGAGAGAGTAAAATGTTTCAATGCGATTTGAGAAGGTTTATACGATATTTGAAAATGGTTACATATTTTCAATGCGTTTTAGAAGCAGGAATGAACGTACGCGTGTTGAATATTTCACTGCGGTTTGAAATGGCGTTTATTCGAGCGTATTGAACCAATGCGGATTGCTTCAATGCAAATTGTGCTGTCGGATAAACTGGGTATGGGTTACATATGCCGCCAAATGTTGCGTTGTCGAAAGCATAATTCAAAAATTGATTGTCGATAAAAATGTCCAACGCGTGTCCTTTCGCGTCGAGCGCGGATTTCATTCTGCGCAATAATTTTGAAAAAGAGCCTTACAAAAGTTCCGTTAGTAGATACGCATGTTGCATCTTATGCAGGAGATTTTGTGTCCGTATGGAACTCAACCCTTCTCTTCACCAGACAGGAAAACTGACTGATACCTAGTCTGTAGCATAATTGGACATGTGATATCGAGGCCAGAAGACTTGAGACCATCAAAGTGCAACAGCATATTTACAATACTAGCCCAATCCATTACCAAAATTGGTTAAGGGGGTTCTCCCGTGTGGCCTGTTTTTAAGCATTTTTGGCAATTTCTTTTTGCGTCTAATGATTACGTGAGGGTAGGTCTACAGATAAAAAAAATTCACTTGAGCCGGCGGAAAAAAATAAATAAATCAAAAAATAAAAATATCAACGCGCGAGTGCAGTGAAATTTACAGTGCGGGCATTCCAACCTTCTTGCCCCTGGTCATACTTGCACTCGGTCACTGCCGTTGCTGTATTACATTGTTATACAGCGCGTGCAGCCGCTGAGTGCATGTAACAAACAACCGATGGATAGCGGGCTGTGAGTATGAATTTTGTTGGTGTGCTGTTTCCTATTGTTGTAAGGGCATAACACCTACAACAATTTGATTCGGTAAACCAACTCTGAATTTTTACTTCACAGCTGTGCTTAGTAACGTCGGTGTTTGTGTTTTTTGTGTTTGTTTTTCTTTATAATGACTCGGGAATTTAGAGTGGACTTTGCAAATATACGCGGGCTAAAAAGTAATCACTTTTCTGCGTACATCCACGTCTGTAAATACAGACCATCTGTTTTGCCACTTAGTGAAACACAGGTAGATCCCAGCCCACACATATCAGATCGCTGTGATCTGAAACTATATGGCTACGAACTAGTGAAATTGTTCTTCTCTCACCGCGGTCTCGCCATTTACGTGAGTAGTGATGTTGCTTACCAAACTCCACTACAATGTAGTCCCTGTTCCAATCCGGAATTCAATTTCATGTGGTTAAAATTCCATCCTCGTAAGCAAATTAACCACTGCTGCTTTATTTACAGAACCCCCAAACTGGACAGCAATTCGACTTTTAACGAGTTTGATGCGCTGTCTGACTCCATTCAAAGAGCTATATCCCTGTATCCTCATACTGAAATCGTTATTACGGGCGACTTCAATATACACAATTCTGGATGGCTTCGACATTTTGGACAGACAACACCCGAAGGACGGTGTGTTGAGATCTTCGCTCCGGAAAACAACTTAACGCATCTTGTAAGTTAGCCCACGCGAATACCAGACGTTGATAGTCATACCGCCAACACCCTGGACTTGTTTTTAACTTTTCTAGGCTCGTCGGACCATTGTGTCATATCAGTTAATTTCTCGTATATCGACCACACAGTTAGAGACAAAATTCCTAAAAGAACCGTATGGCAATACGAGAAAACTAACTGGAGCGGTCTTAACAGCTTCTTTATGAATTTTAACTGGTCATTATTTTTCCTCGATAACGACTGGATGCCGCTGCTGATATGATCACAGACACCATTTCCTTTGAAATGAAATCTTTTATCCCTCATCGGATGAAGAGTATCAGACCAAAAGAAAAGGCATGGTACGACTCGAGCTGTAAAGAGGCTGTCGGGGTTAGAGAAATGTTTTTTCGGTCCTTCAAGACCAACCCGACAGAGGAAAACCCAAAAAAGTTTAAACGAGCCAGGAATGACTGCAACGTCTTTCCTAAGCGTGTAAGATTCCAATACGACCAAAAACTGAGGCAAGCAATATTACAATGTCCCAAAGGTAGTAAAAATGTTTGGTCGTTGGTCAAAAATATTAGAAATTCTGTCTCATCCTCCATCCCAACATTCATTTACAATCACATTCCAAATATCACACACACTTTGCGGCCAGCTCAACACTCCCAGATTTTGCCTTGTTTTCGCCTACACTTGAGTGCGTCGAATCTTCAATTGCACGAATCCACTTTAGCACTCGTGCAGTAGCAAGAGTACTTAGAGATCTCAACATACATATAGTCACTGGTCCAGATGGTATATCTCCCCTTCTGAAGAGGTGTTCTTCCACGCTGGCAAAACCACTGCGTAAGCTTTTTCATCAATCCTACTCCTTAGGACTCTTCCCGAGCAGATAGAAGACATTATTTGTCCAGCCCGTCCCTAAAACAGGCGAATCATCTTCTCTTTCCTCCTACAGACCCATTCCACTTATGTCACTTCTTTCCAAGGTCATGGAAACGCTGATAAATCGCCAGCTCATGAAATACTCGTATCTCGAGACATGAAAACTTCTCAATGACCATAGCGTACATTGATCAGGCAAGCAAGATAGTTGCACTTGATATTTCCAAGGAATTTGATAGAGTTTGGCCTCAGGCTCTTTTGTCAAAAATGCGTACATTTGCGAGCGACGACTCTCTTCTTCAATGGATTAGAAACTACCTTTCGGAGCGTTCAATTCAAGTTGTCTGGGATGGTTCCAACTCCAATATTCCCAAAATAGATGCTGGTGTGCCCCAGGGCTCCGTTCTGTCTCCAACACTCTTTTTAATTTTCATCAACGATCTCCTGTCTGTTACTTCTAATCCAATATATTCCTTTGTTGACGACAGTACTCTCTGCTTTTCATATTCGTCCCTGCTCTTCGGCTATAGAACGGGAACGGCAGCGTATGTCAAACTCATTAAATTCCGATATTAAAAGCAGAAGCAATTGGGGAACTATCAACAGAGTGGAATTTAATGCTTCCAAAACACAATGTTGTCTGCTGTCGTTAAAGCGAAATTGAAACACCCAGCCATTATCCATGAATGGCACTTGCATCGTCGAAACTGAAAAACTTTCCATTCTCGGTATAGATGTCAATGACAACTTACGTTGTAACGACCACATATTCGATGTCGTCAAAAATGCTGCGAAATGTCTAGGTTTCCTCAAGCGATGTAAGAAATACTTCACCCCCTCTGATCAGGCCACAATATATAAGGTATTTATCCGCCCGAAATTGGAGTACAATGCCCACATCTGGTCGCGTGCTCCCAAAACATCTCCGCACCTGCTAGATAGGAATAAAAACCGTGCGTTAAAACTCATAGGTGATACTAATATCACTCAAACAATGGACACCCTCGAACACCAACGTAATGTCTTATGTCTCACTCTGTTTTATCGCTATTTCCACAACCAGTGCTCCATAGACATCGCCAGTAGCATTCCGCCCCTTCAGACTTTTAACCGTAACACCAGTCTCGCTATGAATGCTCATCAGTATACACTCAAGCCCACTTTCGGGCGTACTCTGAAATATCGGGATTCGTTCCTAAGCCGTACAACTCGCTTATGGAATGCCCAGCCTAGCTTTTTATTCCCTAGTCATTCGAACCCTCAAACATTTAAAACCAGTGATCACCGGTACCTCTCTTTTCATCCTCCCTGATTTTCCTTCGCCCGCGCTGTGTGCAAACATCTTAAGGCTACTTAAATCCCTTGAGCGCGCGCAAACTATAAAAAAAAATATATAGAACTTTGACTTTTTACCATTTATTTACTACTATTTAAAGAGTATGTAAAACAAATTTTAAGTAAATATCTTCATTAGAACGTAAGTTGTACCACTCCGAAGACACCCTCCTTGAAAAAAGGACACTCACTTCCTCCATGATTTCAGCTTATTGGCTTATCAAAAAGAAAAAGGAAAACAGTGTTTTAATCTGTAAGCTTAAATGCATCGAGTAAAAATTTGAGAATATTGAAAATTGGGTTTTTGGCAGACTTCTGAAAAAAAGTTTCAAATTTCATGATTTTTTTTTCAGGTTTTCTCAACGATAAAAATAGAAATACTGTTGAAATTTAAATTTGCCCACATTTATATTCTTACAGACAGTTTTCCCACCCTATTTACCGCCACTCAAATATCTAACGTTCGTCTCCTAGAAGTGCACTAACTTCACTTGACACCTGCTGAAAGCCAGATGTAGCGTCGCATTTCGTCTGGCTACTAGCATGCATTTTTTCATTTCCCACATTCCCACGATTTATTATTTGTTCAAATACCTGGAATCATCCTAATTCTATATATGAGTCTACTCTATAAATTTCAAGTGAATCGGTCAAACCGTTTTCAAGATATGATGGAGGAAAGTTTGAAAAACACAGTTTTGAGAGAAACGCATTTAAAGTTTCAGGTACCATTAAGACTATGAAAATCTTAACTTACCATCAATCTACGATGCGAAGTTTGACAAAACAAGTGGCTAAAAAATGTCCTTCTATACTTGTATAAAATTGTTCAAACTTGTCCATACTTGTATAACTGCACATTTGTATAGAAGGGTCTCAGGCGTGGCTGCTTATCTGCGAAGCGATTTACACTGCGAAATCGAGTGCAAATCAGACGTATATAGTTCCTCTGAGTACTTGTTTCTTAAACTCCACTGTGGCGTAGAACGCCACCGATAATAAGAATCACCGAGGAAATTTCGTGCTCTGCTTCCAATGTTATAATATGTGGAGACCTTAACTGTGACTTGAGTAGTGCTGCCACTTCAGCTAAGTTAGTTGATAATTTCAGTAGTCTTAACCTCAGACCAGTCAATTCTCGGACATTAACACACAGGGAATACTGATAAAGCTGTGTGCTACAGTCAGTTAACAGCCTCAGGTTTTTCAAAGCATCACTTGATATACTTGACATATGACATACCAATTGGTTCAAAGCACTACGTAATTTTAGAGACTATCAAAACATCAACTATGAAAGGTTACAAACCGACATCGCTAACGTCGAATGGGAACAAGTTCACCTTATGTCTCTGTTGAACAGCAAGTGGCTTTCCTGCAGCATAACATAAAAAACACTTTTTGACCAACACGTTCCGTTGATCAGAAAGATTATAAAAAAAACTTGGTTGTTTTACGCATACAAAGCGCGAAACGAGCTCACTACGAAACTTTTCTCTGCCTTAACAATCAATCAGGAAAGGATATTTGGAAAAATCTACGTAAACTTGGGAACGGGAAACGAAAATTGGAAGAAACTGCTCATGTAGACTGTGACATGCTTAACACACAATTTGTGCCCGTTGCAGTGTTTACGAATTCTTCCTGTACTGAACACCAATTGCCTTGGCAACAAATGGAAGAAATTATTGACGGTGAGCAATACTTTCAATTTAATTCTTTAAACGATGAAGATGTAGTTGAAGCAGTTCTATCTGTAAAGTCAAATGCCACAGAATCGGATGACATCAATCCAAAGTTTTTGAAACTCCTTCTTCCGTGTATTTTGAAACACCTTATTTACATTCTCAATAACATTCTTACCACTTGTGAATACCCTCTTTTATGGAAAAAAATCCAAAATACTTCCGTTTCCCAAAGCAAATCGGGTAAAAACTGAATACCGACCTATATCCATTTTACCGTTCTTGTCGAAAGTGTTCGAAAAAGCCTAGCTTAAGCAACTGCAAACACATCTTTTCACAAATAACCTTTTAAACTCCACCCAGTCCGGTTTTCGTGAAAAAAGAAATTGCAAAACTGCATTACTGCTTGTCGTTGATGATATCCGTAAAGTTATGGACAAAGGCTGCTGTACTTTTCTAACACTGCTTGATTTTTCAAAAGCGTTTCACACCGTAAACCACCTTGTAATGTGTAATAAAATGTTGAATAACTTTAGACTCTCCCCATTTGCAGTAAAACTATTGTACTCCTATTTAACCGGGCGTCAGCAATGTGTGGCAGTGGGTAACCGATTATCTTCACTCCTTCAGATAACAGCTGGAGTTCCTGAAGGTGCTGTCCTTAGCCCACTGTTATTATCAATGAAATTTTCAAACATTTCTCAGTTCAACATCTCAAATGCTGTGGAGAAAATTAATTTGGATTTAAATATTACCTAGCAGTGGGCACTAACGCACATCCTGTTCTTAAATCCACAGAAGTTAAAAACTTTATGTATATACAAGCAGCTTTTAAATACACCCAGCTTTCCTCCGATACATGGAGTCATCGTATTGCGACAACGGTTGGAAAAGTCTATAATGGACTTCGATTACTTTGGTGTTCGCAAAGATCTATTCCAACTGCTACTAAAATACTACTTGTAGAAGCTTTACTATTGACAATCCTAATATACTGCTGTGAAGTGTTTTGCAATGCCGATTACAACACAAAACGTAAATTAACGTTACGTAAATATAACGTATAACAACATAGCTCGATATGTGTTTAATAAACAACGTTTAGACGATATATCTCCCCTTTCCAAGCTAATTACAGGCTTGAGATTCGATGATCTAATTACATATAGATCACTTATTCTGCTCCATGGCATAATGCAATCTCAACAGCCTGACTACTTGTACAATAGACTTAATTTTCCCAATTCCGAAAGAACGACTATCCTAATCCAACTTAGATTTAATTGTCAGCAGTCCGAGCGTACATTTTACGTCCATGTCACCCGCCAGTGGAACTAGGTTAGCAACTTGAAGTTTGCTGACAATTAGGTTAAGTTAGATTGTATAGTTAGGCTAAGTAGTTTAAGGTTTAGTATAAGTTAGCATAGCTAGTTAGTTTAAGTAGTTTAAGTTTTACATAAATACAAACAAACAAAAAAAGTTCATTTACTAAGTTTTTTTTTAAATAATTAATATTTTCTTAGTTTAACTAGATGTTTAATGAAAAATAATTATTTTTTAAAATGTTAATTTAGACGTCGAAAGACATAGAATAAGAATATAGTTTAGCTTATTTATAGTAAATTTAGGAAGAGTGAAATAAAATGCATTAAAAATGAAAATGAATGAATCACCCGCCAGTGGAACTCATTACCAATTCAACTTAGGAGAATCGCAAACGCACACATCTTTAAAACTGATCTTTTTAAATTCTTGTCCGGAAACATATAACATTGTTTAACTTAACTTCCTAAATGTAACTTTTTTGTAATTATTTACTCTTGAATGTCTTCTACCGTGAGCATCGAACTTGTCGAGTTGTAGAGGCTGAGTAGGGTCAATGACTCTCGAGAAGAAATTCTCCAGACGAGTCCTGAAACCAAAGGATGCTCCCCCCCCCTCCCCAACTCCCAAAGCACTCCATCATTCCCCTGGGCTGGATCAAGGTGTTATACGACCCGTGCCGAAGATCAACCTGGCTGAGGGCCCAGTATCTCCAAAAATAGCTCAGTCGCAAACGGAGTATCCGGATACCTGGCGACCTCCGGATTAGCTAGCCTTATCTGTATATGGCGGATCTCTGTACAGATGGACATCCCTTTCTCCGCTACTCGTGGGACTATTATGGATAATAACCAGATAACAAAAACCGAGGCCGGTACTCCTCCATTACCGGGCGGTGGAACGGTGACTACACCGACTACCGGCAAGGCTCCTGCATTGCCGAGAGGAGGCAAAACTGTGGCAGGCCATGGTGCGCCATCCTCTAAAGGCAAAAGGAACAAGCCAAATAAAAAGAATTCAGGAAGTGTTAAGACTGTGGCAGGCCATGGTCCTATCACCTCCTCCACCCCTAGCAGCAGCAAGTTTGTGGCAGGCCACGGACTTGTCGCGGCTACCAAAACTCCTTCAGGGAGTGTTAAGACTGTGGCAAGCCATGGTCCTATCACTTCCTCCGCCCCTAGCAGCAGCAAGTTTGTGGCAGGCCACGGACTTGTCGCTGCTACCAAAACTCCTTCGGGGAGTGTTAAGACTGTGGCAAGCCATGGTCCTATCACTTCCCCCGCCCCCAGCAGCAGCAAGTTTGTGGCAGGCCACGGACTTGTTGCTGCTACCAAAACTCCTCCCTCCAAAGAGGAATCTGGAGCTCAGCCGCATCGGCAAGCTCCATCTAAGGCGCTATACATAAGACGCCGAAATGCTTCACGCATTATCAAAACCTTCGGATCCATTCCGGAGGTGGAGAGAAGTGCGGAAATAAAGAGCAAGGTTGAGTGGGCTAAAAACATCCTAAAAGACGGATTTCCCACTGCTTCCATTGCTCACAAAACGTCAAAAGACTCCTCTAAGCGTCAGAGATCGTTGGAGGAAACCGTACCGGTTTCCAAGAGGCCCAAAATACTCAGTTCCACAACCCCTGGGCCATCCAACAGCAGATCTCTGAAGTCTTATAATGAAGTCCTAAAGGACGCATTGGTGATCGCGGTGATCGATAGAAGCGATACCGACGGTTCCATTACACCGGAACGGTGGCAATTGGTCAAGTTGAAGCTCTCCAGCAACTTCTTGGCCATCATGCGGGAGAACCCAGGACCACCTCCTATCACAAGCGACGCTGGCTGGCACCAAGGCCATGTCAAGCTCATCGCTTGCTCCGACCAGAGATCTCTCGATCTCTTCACCAAGGCCATCGATGGTTTAGGAGAGGTTTGGCCAGGTGCAAAACTCGAGGTCGTATCTAAGGAAGACATTCCTAGTAGACCTCGAACTCGTACCTGGATTCCAGCCGAACCCTCCTCTCCAGAAAATATCCTGGAAATCATCCGGCTCAGCAACCCGACTCTTCCGACTCATGACTGGAAAGTCGCGAAACTGGAGGAACTAAGGGGTTCTTATAGATGCGCGTTAATTGTGATCAATAAGGAATCCCTTAATCCTCTGGCGCAGACGAAAGGCATGATTCGGTTTGGATTCGAGTCCATTCATTTAAGGGTGTACAAAAAGGATGAGTTGGATGCTGATAAGCAACCTCCTCCTCCTTTAACACCTGACATCACAACCGTGGATCTTGGAGCATCGATATCCTTTCCAGAATTGGATAGCGATGACTCCAATCTGTCCGAGGTGACTACAAAGCCGTCGGTCTCCGATTCTGACACATTGTCGGAAATGGAAACCGATGGCGAAGCAAATAGAGGTTCTACACGATCAGAGATTGAAGATGAGCTCTTGGGCACATCTTCAGAATCGGAGGACCTCAACAACACCGTGGTGGAGGCGACTCTGGAAGACTGTAGCAATGATACGGTTTCTCCAGATTAATCTCCACCACTCAAAAAAGGCTTCGGCCACACTCATTCTGCGTCTTTCCAAAAGCGCAGAAGACATTATTCTAATCCAGGAACCATGGATTGCAGAAGGCGTGGTTCGTGGACTTAGGACACCCTCATACGTTCCGCTCTATACAAGAGACAAAGGTAAGATTAGAACTTGTATATTAGTGAAACGTAGCCTTAATGTATTTCTACTTCCCAACCTCAGTGACCCCGACCTAACCGTTGCCAGATTAGAAACTGCCAAAGGCTCATACTGGCTGGCATCGGCTTACCTTGGCCACGACCAAGTGGGCCCTCTCCCTGGTGATAACCTAGAAAGGGTGGTACTGGAAGCGGGAAGGCAAAAAACTGGCCTCATAATCGGATGCGACGCCAACGCACATCATACGGTATGGGGCAGTACCGACATCAATGATAGAGGTGAGTCACTTTTAGACTATATTTTAAGAACTAACCTCTTAATTTGCAATATTGGCAATGAGCCCACTTTCATAACAAAAAACCGACAAGAAGTTTTAGATATTACTCTTGTCTCCGACAGCATCACCCAAAGGCTAACAAACTGGATGGTATCGTCTGAACACTCCTTTTCAGACCATAGATACATCCAATTCAGTCTGAGTGATGATCCCCCCGCCAACCAGCTTTCCGGAACTACCGGAAAACTGATTGGACAAAATATAGAGGAATACTGTCGGAAACGATATCCTCTAAACTATCAAGTCCCCCGCGTGACACCAATGAGCTCGACATGAAAGTCAGGGAATTTACTATGACTCTCAATAAGGCTATGGCCGCTTCCTGCCCTCTTATTCAACCAAGAGGCAAGGAAAAGCCACACTGGTGGACATCGGCACTAGGACTGCTCAGAAACACATGCAGAAAACTTTTCAACGCAGCAAAAAGCACAAGAAAAGTGACCGACTGGGACTCATATAAAGAATCCCTCAAATTATACAAAAAAGAACTGAGGAAGGCAAAGCGACAATCCTGGAGGTCATTCTGTGACAAAATTACAGAAACCTCTGAGGCTTCGCGGCTAAGAAAAATCCTCACCACAAATCCTATGATGCCCAGCTGTTTGAAAAAAACCGATGGCTCTTGGACAACCTCAAGTGATGAATCACTCAACCTGCTTCTGGACACCCACTTTCCAGGTAGCTCCCAACTCACGGCCAGTAGCAGCCCAAACAAGCCTACTGCAACCGTGACCAAAATTCATAGTCTGATTACGAGAGACAAACTGCTCTGGGCGCTACATAGCTTCAAACCATACAAGTCTGCTGGTCCGGACGGTATTATACCTGCCGAGCTACAGAGATCCTCAGATATTATTCTACCAGTGTTGGAAAATATTATGAGGAGCTGTGTAGAACTTATCCACATTCCACTGTTATGGAGAGAAGTCAATGTAGTATTCATTGCCAAAGCTGGAAAATGTTCTCATGTGGTCCCAAAGGACCTCAGACCTATAAGTCTATCGTCATTCCTTCTGAAAACTTTAGAACGACTGATTGATATCCATATTCGAGCTAAAGTTGATCCAAGACTTCTGTCTACGGCTCAACATGCCTACTGTAAAGGAAAGTCGGTGGAAACGGCTTTGCACTCTCTGACTAGCCACATCGAACGATCCCTACAATATAAGGAGTACACAATGGTTGCTTTCCTGGACATAGAGGGCGCCTTTAACAACGTCAACACATCCGCAATCACGACTGCGTTGTCAACTCTGCAGGTAGACGGCTCACTTGGGGAGCTGATTAATCTAATGCTAACAAGCAGGATAATCAACTCCAAACTGGGTGAGACTTCTGCTAAAAGATATGTCAGTAGGGGTACGCCGCAATGCGGTGTCCTCTCCCCCCTTCTTTGGAACTTAGTGGTTAACGAACTACTGATATACCTGGAAGCGGGTGGTAGCAGAGTGATTGCCTATGCGGATGACGTTGCCATAGCCGTCTCAGGAAAACATTTAAATACCATTAAAGAACTCCTCCAAGTAAATCTTAACAGATTAACCTGCTGGGCAGATCGCTGTGGATTGGGAATAAACCCCCATAAAACTGATCTTGTCCTCTTTTCTAGGAAATATAAAATTCCAATCATAGACCCTCCTTCAATAAACGGTACCAGTTTAGCTTTCTCCGATACAGCAAAATATCTGGGTCTGATTTTTGACAGGAAACTAAACTGGAAACCTAACATTCAAGAAAGAGTCAATAAAGCTACAATAGCTTTATTCTCCTGCAAGAAAGCCATTGGGAACAAATGGGGCCTTCAACCTCGCATAACCCACTGGCTATACATCTCGGTCATAAGACCGATACTTACTTACAGGATGGCTGTCTGGTGGACGGCCTTGGAAAATGCAGTCAACTGCATTAAATTAAGCAGAGTCCAAAGAACAGCATGTCTATGCACAAGCGGAGCCTTGCGGTCTACCCCCTCTGCGGCATTAGATATTCTGCTTCACTTGACACCCCTCGACATTTTTAGCAAGCAAGTAGCTGCGACTGCAGCTATTCGCCTTAAAGCGACTAAACAGTGGACAAATAATTCATTTGGCCACGCCAACATTCTTAATACATTAGGAATCCTCACAGAGAACACCGATTACACCATACCTGAACTTTGGTTTGACAAAAACTTCCATGTAAGCTTCCCCTCTAGATCATTCTGGGAGGAGGATGCTTTCATGGAGGACAAGTCAATCCATCTCTACACAGATGGATCTAAAACCGACAGCGGAGTTGGTGGCGGTGTTTACTCAGATAAGCTAAATCTAAGCCTCTCTTTCCGCCTTCCAAATCACTGTAGCGTGTTCCAGGCGGAAATTTTGGCGATTAAAGAAGCTCTGTCCTGGCTGAAGAAAAACGTGATATCTGCAAAGGATATCCGCATATTTTCGGATAGTCAGGCCGCCATCAAGTCCCTGGACTCGGTCTCATTGTGTTCTAAAACTACCCTTGAATGCCGATCATCTCTCATGGAGATGGCAGAGCAGTTCAACATTCACCTCTGTTGGGTGCCGGGCCACAGAGACATTCCAGGGAACTGCAGAGCCGATGAACTCGCCAAAATTGGAACCACTCTACCTATCCTACCAGACAAAGGTAGTATAGGTATACCAATCGCTACGTGCAAACTAACACTAAAGCTAGATGCCAATAAAAGAACGGACCTTAGGTGGACTGCTGGACAAACATGTCTAGCGACAAAACAGATCTGGCCAAAGCTGGATCTGAGTCGATCTAAGTGTCTGATCCTCTTAGAAAGGAAACATCTCAGCGCCATAATAGGTGTCATTACCGGACACTGCCTCATAGGCAAGCACGCAAGAAGGCTTGGCGCTTTTACTAACGATTTTTGTAGAAGCTGCATGGACGAGGAAGAGGAGGAGACAATCCCCCACCTACTCTGCACATGCCCAGCTCTCTCTCAGAGAAGGAAGCTTCACCTAGGAGCTTTCTTCTACAACGACCTAAACGATCTAGAAAAAATAGACGTTAACAGTCTCCTACGCTTTATTAAAAGCTCAAACTGGTTCCAGTAGTAAGAAGATCATAGATCCACGTGGCATCACAATGGGCCAATAGGCCTAAGTGGGTTGGTATTTCCAACAGCCACTCTTACCTAACCTAACCTAACCTACTCTTGAATGTATCTTATTTGTATTTTCGTATTTTAAAGCTAATCACAAAATATAAAATTGTAATCTTAATGTGAAATTATACATATTCAATAAATATTAATATCATGTCCGGCCTCCTACTACTCAACTCAGCGCTCCGAACATCTGCTTCTTCTAACTGCTGTATCTTTATAGCGACTTCAAATTTAAAAAAAATAACTTTACCAGCATATTCTACACATGTCAAGGAATCAATTTATGCAAAGAAAATTAATGTTTTGAACCCATCACACGGGGGAACCCCCTTAATAGGAAATTATTATGTGCTGGCTGCGATCTGATTACCTGAAAAGTGAGTTTCCAATATAAGATTCTACCTCGAACATGAGTGCCCACTTCTAGCTCAGTGTAGGTTTCATCATTCCATTCCATCGTCGTTGACCAGTTTCCTATTTTCACCGAATATTTCATTCTTAGAAATCTTATTAAGCATTTTATATTTTGCTTACTTGAACCAGTAACCTCTCTTTGGCCAACTGATTAATATGCATTTGCCCTATGTATTCTAGATATACCAGGTGACTGATGCGCACCTTCTCCTCCTATTCGGAAGGAGGTCCAAAATTCACCCGAAAAGCAGGGCTAGAATGCAGAAGTCTTATACATATATGTATGTATAGATTCTTTTTAGCGTTTCTTAATCAGGCTTTATTACTCAATTGGTTTCTTTGACTAAAGAAACGGGGATTGCCAAGTACGGCTCTTCGACTTATTTCTGATCAGAATTAATAGCGGAACCAAGATACTCGTAGCTAGCAACTAGCATCCCCCATTACACTTCAGTTGATTAACTGTATGTTAGTCCACAAAAGTAGTGCTTTGCCCACTTTGTACTTTTAGTGTTGATGGCATAATTAGCAGGTCCTCTAAGATAGATACCGTCGAGAGTTCACTGAGTAAAGTGCTAAGGTAGATTCTCAATCATGTGACCTTTTTGTTACATTTGACGCAGACTGATGGCATAGGTTTCCGTCGGATAATTTTAGACTTAGTATCACCGTTTAATTAAAACATGCACGACTTACATGCACAATCATATGATTCTACACCTAAAGGTGTATTACAAAATACTTATAAATTGCTCTATTGAAAATTTTTCTTCTGACTTGCTTCTGTATTCGAAAAGGTTTTATTATAAAACATTCTAACAACTGAAACTTAATACGTGGAAAGGCTTCACCAATTTGCATCCCTCTTTTTGCTGGATGTCATGCATTACTTTCAAAAACTGTCAATATTCCATAAATGCATCTCTCCACCGTCCAGCGATATCACGACCTCAAGTGATGTAATTCCAATTGTCGGACCGTGCCCGATCTTATGTAATTGTTATTTATTCAGTTTCTAATTTTCTATAACATTTGTAAGTATATCCCATTAATCGCAGCAAAAACAAAAAAGACGAAAATCAATCCAATGTCGTAACCTGTGCCAAACCTCTTGATGACATCAATTGGAATTCAATTATTTATAGAATGAATAAATTGAATCGTAAATGCAACCTCTGTACAAGTGTTATGGGGAAGACAACTGGTTGGTAGTAATGTGAAATAATCAGATGATTATAGTGATTTGGCCGTGATTTGTTGTGTTGTATGTTACATTACCCAGTTACGACAGCAGAGAGTGGGCGATCAAGCTGTAAATCGGTTTTCAACTATGTGGTTGGATTGGTCCTAAAATGTTTTCTCTCCATCATAACCTGCTTTCTCAAAGGTCATACGCTTCTCTAAATCGTAGGACTATACACGCTTAACAGTAGTTCCGATTACGAGATGATCAAGCAGAGAAGCAAATACCCGTTGAAAATTAAAGAACGGATGCCACCACAAAAACTTAAAAGAAATATGATCATATTCAATAACAGATTTTGGGGTGGAAAATTAAATTAAATTGCTTGTAATCTGGCAATATAGACTTGGTGTTGCAAAATTGGGGTAGGCCTACACCACCAAACGTCTGTAAATGGAGTTAGACTAATTGACTTTCTTATGGATACCACAGATCAATGTGCAATAATGTGTGCGAATGGACTGGTGTCATATAAAAATGTTCTGACAAGACAACTATATAATATTTGTATTGCTGATATTTTTCCTAGGCCAGCTTATAATTCAAAACTGTCTTTCTATGACCATTCTACGATATGTTTATTTATTCAATCCGATACCTTAAAAAATCCTTATAAACGAAATTCACACCGTGTTTTACGAACAGTTAACTAAACTTATTTAAATGTTCGTCTAATACAAGGAAGCTGGTCAGAAGTGTGGTCGACGAATGATCCTAATGTTATTTTCGAAGTATTTACTTAAACTCTTCAAAAACTAACTAGTGGGTATCAAGTTTCTTAGTAAATAAAGTACATGAAAAAAATACTTTAAGGGTTAAATGCAAAAAGCATCCAAATAATGTCTGTCTTCGTAACGTCTATGACAAAATTTGTAAAAAAATTAGTAGGAAAATTCCAATTTGCAAAGAGAATTTCTACATCAACAAATTCCACAATTTAAAAGGTAAAGCTAAACTGGAATGGGGAATCGTCAATGAACTTTTTAATAGGAATGTTTCATAGGGCGTGCCTCATTCTATAAGTCATAATAAACGCGATATTTCGAACACAGAAATAGTCAATATTTTTAATTCGTATTTTATAATAATAATATATTTTAGAATAAACAATATCTGATGCAGGACCAAATTTACAGGAGTCAAATCGATGTAAAAATGAATGTTACAACAAGGAAAGGGCAGTTGCTCATAGCTTTTTCTATGAATTTATTTCCTCAAATGAAGTTTTTAATACTATTATTTCATTGAATAACTCAAATTCAAGTACCCATAAGTCTTACTCAAATCTATTTATTAAAATTATTGTTTCCTTCATAGCGGAGGTTTCGTCTCATTTATTTCATAAACGCATCTTCAGTGGCGAGTTCCCAGATGTACTTAAAATTGCGGAAGCCAAGAAAGGTGCCAACAAATTGATATGTAATTATATGTCCATCTCTCTTCTTCCTGTTTTTTCAAAAGCATTCGAAAAACTTATTAAAAAAAAAAAGAAAATCGTGTCATATTTCGATTCTATGTGTTTTTTAAGCCATAGCCAGTACACACAAAAATTAAATTACAACCGTTGCTGATAGAACAAAAGCATATGAATAGAATTATTTGAAAAAAAAACGCCATGGACACAGTTTTCCACTATTTTTGAGCTCCTCAATATTGCCTCTGAAACATTTGGGGGTGGCCGTGGTGTAGTGGTACTAGTAATAGCTTCTCACTCGGAAGGTCCAGGTTCGAATCCTGCCCATGGCAAGTCAGTTTTTCATTTGTGTAATTGGAACTCAGACAGAAAAATTCTGCGTGTGAAGGCATAACACTGACACGTAGATTTCGCTGTTGTAGAGTTTCAAGTACAGAAAAAAAAATACTGTGACTTATGGCAAGTCAGTTTTTCATTTGTGTAATTGGAACTCAGACAGAAAAATTCTGCGTGTGAAGGCATAACACTGACACGTAGATTTGGCTGTTGTAGAGTTTCAAGCACAGAAAAAAAAAATACTGTGATTTATACCTCGAATCACTCTGAGTGAAGAAAAAACTCACCGTCCTATTCGGACTCCCACCCCTGGAGAGCGAATATCGAAACCAAACAGACCTGAGTTTCAAACCACTACAGAACAATTTTTTTTCTCCTCCTTCTATCTTTCCGCCCGCACTCTGACAACAGTAAAAGGGTATCAACCCCTTAGGCGTGCGTAAATTATATAAAAAAAAAAAAAAACTTGTATAAAGTTTTAAAAATATTCTGAGAAGTGGATATTCGCTTTATCATGACGCTAATGCTAATGATATTGCCTCTATTGCCCCTCATAATACATAACTGTTTTGGAGTTATTAATATTCTGTAGTACCTCGTATGTTCAATAAACTAGCGATTGAACTAAGGCGTTCTCGTAATATCCCTCTTTTCAACAATAAGTTCAAAAAGTGGCTGTATGATTATGACTTTAGTGAGATTGATGATTTGTTAAAGGTAATTATTTAATAATAAAAACTTCACTGTGTTACAGTACATACTAAATTTGAACTATACCTTGCTAGCATTTATTTTGTTTTTTGCCATACTACTGTATACGTTCGACACTAGTGTTCACTATGAATGCGTTTACTTATTTTTTTTTTACTTTCATGAATCATGAAAAATACTTAGGATTAATTAATATACGACAATTCCTAAATTTCCCTTTGAAAGTATTTTATGTTCATGTTATATACCTATACATCTTCCTCCAATTTGCAATTTGAAATTAAATTACGACTAAATATGTACTTGAGATACTTTTAATGTGTATTTGATGTACTCGAATGAACGAATAAATGACAATTAATAAAAAAAGGTGTGATATAGCATTTAAAAGTTTACTTTCATATGAGCAACTTTTTACCTTCTGGGTGGCTATGTAAAAATATTTATGTAATATTTCATTACTTATATACTTATGTAATGTACGGGTCCTATGTTTAGGCTAGTCATCAAAGCGTCGATTTAAATAAAGGTAGTTACACACGTGATCAATATACAAAGAAGGTAGTAAAACTCTGTTAACGAATTATCATTTCAGTGCCATTCTGAGAGCCAGATTACGAAGCAAACAAGGTGTGGTCCAAATTCAAGTTTCTTTTTGAATCGTATGTTATTTGGTCACTGAGGGCTCTTTCTCGCTCGAAATTTTGACCATGATTTGTAGGGTGCCCTTAAAGTTCGATGTTATGCGGACAATCTAGAAACGATTTAAGCTCTTAAGGTGGATATCGTCCGAGCCATTCGTGAGATAGATCCAGAAACGGTCAACAAGGTCTTGAAAAGTTGTGTCGACAGAATACTCAACTGCGAAGCCAGCCGAGGCAACCACATTAATGAAATCGTATTCCGTAACTAATGGGAATGTTCGCTCTTTCTAATAAAGCCATAAATATATAAATAATTACCGAAATAATTGATTGATTGAAATACCGAATATAATTGATTTTTGTTCATTTTATTTTATTTTTAAAGAGAAATTTGTATTTTGATCACCCTGTAGTAAACAAATCAGCATGATTTGGTATGCAAACAACAATATGGCATCCGAAAATTAGAGAAGCACTAACCAGATTCTTGGGACTTTGACTTGGTGAACATTAGCCTAACTAAACAATATTATATGTTACTTTTGTTCATTGACTTCAGTAAAGCTTTTGATACACTAGATCATAACAGACTGATTGAAGCTATCCAAAAAGTGTATAATGGGAAAATTACTGTAATTGTTAACTGACTACCCAGAAGGATGAACATTTTCCATAAAAAGGAAGGATTACTATAGCAGTGAACAAGAATTGCAGTATGGGAGTTCCACAAGGTTGAAACCCTAGTCCTCTTCTTTTCATACTGTATACGAATGAAATGCTTTGATACTTGAATAAGAGCACCATTTTCGACGATGCAGATAATATAGCATTTCTTATTTGTCGTCAATCGATGGGAGTTTTACAAAGTCAGGAAATGATGCCATGATAATGGGCTAGTAATCAACACACTAAAAACAAGGCCCATGCATTGCAACATTTAAAATGCATGCCAATTTAATACCAGAAAAGGAAAACTTAAAGCATATGTTATTTATTATACTAGAAAGTGCGCAGCAGTCCTTTACTAGAAAGTGCGTAGCAGTCCTTGCAATTTTGAATTCTCAAATTGTATTAAATACAGAGTGACTGATGAAACGTGCTACTAAAATGACAGGTAGAAACTTTTTTTCTATATAAGTAACCAGTTCCATTTCTGTTTTACAGATTGTTAATTAAATTTAACAAATATAGACGCTTGGAACGATGAAACCAGGGTTTGGACAGAACGACGCTATCATGATTTGCAGTCCGTCGAAAGAGAGTGTAGGTGGACGCTTGGTGGCACTTCTCCGAGCCGACCTACCGTTATGGGGCCAGCAAACTATTTTGCCGAGTGTGGGAAAACATTAAGAAGTCCCTACCACCGAGATCCTTCAGTTCGGACACAGGATACGATTGCTGCTGTGGCTGCTGTCATACAAACAAATGCAAGCGTTTCGACCCGAAACTTATCTGCAGACAATCACTACAGACAATTCTCCACAACAATTTGAACTTATTTCCCTACAAAGTTCAAATTACAAGCAAATTGCACCCAGCTGACGAATCGGCAACGTCTAGAATTTTGCCAGAAGATTATTCAAATGCTGGAAGAAGACAACGACATATTAAACTTTATTTATGTGTCTGACGAAGCCATTTTGATTTGAACGGCAACGTAAACAAGTAAAATTATCGAATTTGGAGTGACTCTAACTTGGACTCTAACCAAAATCAATAACTTTGAAAATCCATTAAAAAAAAAAACATAATAAAAATTAATTATCTTTATAATGAACTGAAAATAAATAAATTATATGAATTGAAAAAAGCCATTATTTGAGTTTCTTAATGTAGCAACATTCACCAGCTGACCTGTAGTAAATATAGTAATAATAATTTGTTGCGAAGTAATTTTGAATTTCAAACTATGTTTTTTGTTTCTTTCCTTTTAAGTATAATAAAATTCATTTAATAATTGGATAGTTTTTCAAAAGGTTTTGTACATAACTTCAATCAGTAAAGCCATGAATGAGCTCAGGATATCTGTCCAGAATTGAAGACAATAGAAGGTTGCTTCGTAAATAGGCCCGCGAATCAATAAAAGCAATGTTCACTTAATCGCATCAGTTCAAAAATTCGGTTCCCCCAAATGAATTACGAGTATACGCACAATTTGAGCAACTGGAAATATAATTGACAAACTGGAGAACCAGTTCAATCATTTGACTTGGGGTCGTTCTGTTTATTATCCTCCACATATTTGTAGCGAAAAGATTGAAATTCGTTGTTGTTTATCTGCAGCTTGTCTTATTAGGACTTAGCTTCGTATTGTAGTTCGGCAGTTAAAGCCAATCCAACTTGGGTCCTCATCTTGTAGTCTACTTATACATCCGGAAATAAAGTTTCCTAATAGCACTGCATAGTTAAAATCAAACTGTACATATTCAACGACTGATGATGGGGATCTGATGAGCCAACTAGCATGAATACCTACTTTGGTGTTGTCGATGTTTTTGTAAAAAGCTCGCTACATCTTACGGTATAAGTTGTGCTCATTGTCATCAATAGTTTGATCCAGTGTATCTGCGTTATTAAATATTCTCCATTATCATTCCATTTGTGTACCTTAAACGCTATAGATAGTTCAACTTCTGTTCCAAGTTATGGATTTTTCTTTATGCGTTCTAATACCTCTGTTACGCGGAAGAGATCTATTCTATTGCCACTTGCTGCCAGGCAAAATTGAATACAACTTGAGAAGAAGCATAATTCAACAGAGCCTTGGAAATGTTCTTTTCATGAACATTTCACACCGTTCAAGTGCAAAGAACTAGTTAGTACAGATATTTATTATGCATCTCAATATGAAACAAAGACAGTTAATCTATTTGTTCTGTGTTAACTTTTCCTACAAATTAAGTACCGTTACTGATTTATAAGATATGGGTATTTGCATTAAATGGACATTAACGAGCATAGGCAAATGGCAGATTTATGCAAACACAACATTTTTATGAGTTTCTTGCAATGTTGCCGTACATTCACATTTATAGATACGACCCTGTTTGCCATCATTCAAATTGTGTAGTTTTATTTTATTTTTCCTCTAATGCAAGCAATGTGCTGGTCAATAATTGACTATGGTTTCATTAAAGCTATTTTTGTTACGGAAATCTTTTTTGCCATGATTTCGGATTAAATCAAAATGAACTTTCACTAGATTCCAGTTCGCACTGTGATAGTAAACATTAATAGATAGGAGGCATCAGTGAAATGTACTACAATTGGCTTCTGTGCGTATAATGCACCTTTAAGTGAGAGCAAGATAATGGCAACTGCGTTAAGAAGATTCTTTCTAGAACAAGAGCTCAAGTAAACCTAAGGAATATTTCAAGAATCCCGATCTACTCAATCATTCAGGCCAATGATTAGAAGTTATTTCTGTGCTCTTGTTTCTGTTTCTCATCTTGTTGGTGTATTTCTACAGTTACACTTTCATCTGACTATTAAGTTTGGTATCCAATCCAGATTGGATTGATTGATTATTTTTAGATGGTCATAATGCTCATATGACTAATGCTACTTCTAAACAATTCTCCATAGAAGCCTTAACAACTCTTTAATGTGGGGTGGAAAGAGGATTACTCACTGCAAGCTACAATGAATAGAAATATTAATCGGCTTTGGTGAAAAAATATCCCTTATTCCGGTTATTAATGTGGATTAACGTATAGGAGAAAGATATTTTTGAATTGTGGTAACACTAAAAATTGTTTTGAATAATACCTATGTATGTTGGAAAACCTTAAAACGTTTATCGTATATGGGAAATTACGAGTAATAACGAATATCATAGAGGAATGGAAGCGAAAAACCGTAAAGCGTATCTCTAGGAAGGGTTGTTAGTAAGATGTATAGAGGGGAGTCAGAGCAGTGTGATATGAGCGCCTGCACAACATTAATAGATTTTATATCTAACTACATATATGAATGTGGTCTTTGTCAACAAAGGACGGCTTAGAAAAGGCGGCTTAAACTTTAGTAATCATGCGCTTAGTTTGAACACAATCTGCATTAAGGTTAAATTTGCTAACATATGTCTCGAAATATCTGAAAATAAGTACGAGTATCTCCATAGAGCAGAAAGCCAATTTTTGCAATTTTACGGGCTACTCGAATAGACAGTTCTAGACTAGTTATGACAGGCATCGATTAGAGACACCGCATCTAGTGATCTAGTGTGTTGTTCATTATAGAAATTGGAGGTTTGAGGTAGCGCTGAAAAGATGGACGAGAGCTATTCACGAAAAAGATGAGAGGAACATTGAATTTTCCAAAATAATGAACTGTATTCAGTTCGGTCGGAGCTTTCATGCCACACGCATCGATCTTCCAGTATAGTATACCTCTACATCGTTTTGTTTCTTCTGTTTTTTTCACAATATTAATAAGCGCGCGAGATCCCCAAATTCCGGAGACAGTCTTGTCCGGTTAAAATGGTTAAAAAGGATTTAAACTCGAATTACTGGAGTCACTTGCAATGCCATCCAGACAGTGACAATGAAAGTGAAGAAATGGATGACGATGTGCTGATTAACAATGCCAAGAAAGTGATTGTACTCCCTATTAAACTATTGCAAAAACCATGTGAATTTGAGCACGATCTAATGAGAATTGTCAATATTTCTGATTATTCGATAAAGAAAATCTCCAAAATGAATTTAATAGACTAGGACTTAAATGCAAAGAAACCAAAATGATTACTAAAAAGTACGAAAAATACACGGATACTTTTTATATAGTTTTCCTCGAAAGGGGATCAATTAAATTAAGTGAACTTAAGAAAAACGTTCGTTGTATTTTTCACACTCAAATTAAATGGAGCTTTTATCGCCAACAAAAGAATAGGGTAACGCAGTCGAAACTGCAACAACAACAATCGCGATTTCAATACTCCACGATTTTCCATCTCTCACTATACGCGTAGGAGCCCAGATTGGGAATTCCAACAACAATTCTTGGGCTTCAGCATGGAAATGCACTACATCATGCTCAGCAGCAACACCTTCTACATCATCACTCGCCCGTCACCAACACCAACGGAGAATTGTTCATAATGGAAGAGTTGAATTCACTCGTAATGGAGATGATTTATAAACTAGGTATATGTAAATCTAAATTAGATGATAATGTTATCGCACAATTAGCGACTAAGTTTCGATAATAGTAATATGAATGTTATTACATGGAATTCCAGAGGTATTCGTAGGAAACGTGTAGAATTTCCTAATTTTTTAAATAATAAGAACATTGACATTGCTCTAGTCACTAAAACATGATTGAAATCTGAAAAACGGATTCCATCATCGGACTATAAATGTTATAGAGTAGATAGAGAAATTGGGAAAGGGGGGTGTTGCAATTTTGATTAGGAGATCAATTCAACGCGAGCTTTTGTGTGCAGACTCGATACGTGGAAAATGTAGGAATTGAAGTCACTTTGCGTAATCAAAGAAAACTGAAAATTTATTGTGTGTATTTTCCCGGAAAAATTACGGGTGCCTTAACGGCTGAAGAGAAAAGACTTGGTCTAAAAAATGATCTTAGAAAACTATTAAGTATGAACTGTGAATTTGAAATGGGAGGTGACCTAAACTGTAGGCACATAGATTGGGATTGCTTAAGAGCAAATTCATGGGGTAATGTACTGTCTGGTCTCTGTCTAGTCTATTGTGCTGCCAATGTCTATTATGTTCCCACCTAGTTATACTTATGTTCCATCTAATTCTCGTGGAAGTCCCTCAGTTATTGATTTATTTGTAACAAATGACATAAGACCAGTCACAACCAATTCCGATAAATGAGCTTGATTCTGACCATAATCCGGTCCTTTCTCATATTCGTTGTTCGGGTTCAGAAAAAGCTGCAATATTTTCTAGATTTGAAAAACGCAAACTGGGCTAATTTTAGAACAGAAGTTAAAAGAAAATTCGGAACTATTCCAATAAATCTTGAGAATATTGAAAACAAACAGGATGTCGACTCAATTGTTCAGAAATTTTCCAAGGACATTATTAGTTCGGCTGAAAACAACATCCAAAAAGTTGCGATAAAAACTTACAGGGCAAAGATTCCATATCACATCTTAGAATTAATTAAAATAAGGAACATGCACAGACGAAATTGGCAAAGATATCGTCAAGCTGTCACGCAAATTCTAGTAAAATATTTCAATAAAATAATCAATATGAGTATTCAAGCCAACCGAAATATTGTAACAAGTGGAATAAAAAGCTCCAAACGCTAGACAAATCTTCCAAACCCTTTTGGAACATTGTTAAAATTATAAAAAAATAAAGCCAAGTATATGCCTTGTCTCAAAAGTGGCCCTAATATTTATTATACAGACACTGAAAAGGCGAAATTATTAGTTTCTAAGTTTTCCCAAAAGCACTTAGGGAATGCAAATACAAACAGTATTGTAGAAGATGCTTTTCAGTCGTTTAGTATGGTAAGCTGTGAAACTCCACCAAACGAGCTTATAACCGATGTTGATATAAAATTTCTCGTAAGTAATCTTCTTACAAAGAAATCGAGTGGAATGGACCAAATAAAAAATATTTACCTTAAAAATTTGCTTAATTATGGAATAAAATATCTCACATTTATAGTCAATTCTTGCCTTAAAATACAGTACTTTCCAGATAAATGGAAACATGCGAAAGTAGTAATGATAATACTGGATATTGAAAAAGCATTTGATTCTGTGTTGCACAAAGGTCTCATATACAAAATGTTAAACTTAAACTTTCCTCCTTTCCTCTCTAAAATCGTTCAAAGTTTCATGTCGAATAGGTGTTTTAAGGTGCATGCTAATTGTGGTGTGTCCGACCTGGTTAACTTTTCCGCTGGTATACACCAGGGCTCTGTTCTTTGACCAGTGCTATACAATTTATATACTGCAGATTTCCCATTCCTTCCAGATTGCAATGCAGCAATATACACTGATGATATAGCAATATTTTCCTCACATGAAGTTGGTCTCAGTATTGAGACGAATCTTAAAAATTAGGCTAAAATTATGCAAAATTACTACACTAAGTGGAAAATTAAACTTAACGCGGAAAAAATCCAAGCATTTACCAGAAAAAGAAAACCTTGTTTTTTTCCGACTAACCAGTTAACTATTGGCGGGCACCCCATAACGTGGGAATCATCTGTAAAATATCTGGGCATTTATCTTGACAAGAAACTGACTTTTCAAGAGCATAACATTAAAACAATTAAAAGAATAAATATTGCCATTAAATTGTTGTACCCATTTATAAACAGAAGATCATTGCTTTCGAATGAAAATAAATTATTAATATACAAAACTGTTTTCCAAGCAATTCTTTTGTACGGATTCCAGGTCTGGGGTAAATGTGCAACGTGTCATGAAAAAAATTACAAATAACTCTGAACAAAATTTTAAAAATAATGTTAAACCTACCCTGGCATCATTCCACATCAGATCTTCATTGAGTAGCTAATGTTGAATTGATCTCCAATAAAATACAGAAACTTAACAAAAAAGGCTACTCTTTGGATCAGTCGAACTATAGAAGCGGATCCATTCTAAAAGCGCCATTAAGAATCTTAACGGGTATTTCACAAAGGCGATTAATGATTAATGTGCTGAATCCAACAGAACTCACTCCTGAAAAAGTGTTTTAAGTACGGTATGGTTATTTTACCACAGACCACATTTTGCATAATTTAGCAGAATCTTTACACCTTATTCATAGACTTCAGATCATGCTTCAATACAATGTATCGACCAAAAACTCTGTTATAGACTATACATATATCAATATGGAAAATCTTATACAAGTGCGCTGGATAATGCATACGTAACATTCGTATACCTTTTCCCGAAAAGGAATAGAGTTGGTAGTATAATAATATAATAATAACCGTAGTAGCCAGTAGCAAGGTATTTGAAAAAGTAGCCAGTTGAGTAGTGTTTAAGTGGGTTTGGGAAAAACAATGTAATCCTGGATAATCTGTTTGATTTTAAAGCGAGTGACGACGTTATTCATACCACGTCGAAAGTCATCTCTCATACACAATGGAATAAATGGAAGAATCACTATACGGGGCATGTCTGCCTGACTTGAGAAGATTTTCTACGTCGTATAAGGCTTTATTCTTGCAAGGAATATTGTTTCATAGCAGTCAACTTGATTTAAAAGTAAACGTCATATGCTTTTAGTTATCCCTTTGGTTCAATGTAGCGCATTTCTACGAGTACATGTACATGAAAGCAAATCGGGTGTGTGAGAGGCATTGACTTATAACCTGCCTCGGTCTATACACCAGAGTTACAGTGCAAAAAATACTATTCCAAAGATGATAAGGCTCGTCTGAACATTATTAAAAATTTCTTGATTAAGATGTTTTCAGGGAAAATTGCAAGGATGATGATCAGAGATAATGGCTTGATCTTCGGTGTTTGTTTCCCCAATGTAAGGTACCACGGGAGTATACTCCGATTTGGATTTATTCTGATGAAGGCAATTCTCTCTACTTAAGCTAAAGGTTTGATGCAGGGTAGGGATAGTATTCTGATATTATAACACCGCTAACAAAGTGCGAAGAACAAGTGGCTCATCTATCAGTGATTTAACAGGGGTTAAATTAATGATGGTATTTAGTAGTATACCGAATTTTGACTCCTTGACTTGGACTTGACAACTTTGAATTTAATTTGTGAACGCACTCTTTCACTAATCATCAAACTGTTACTGTCAATTTATTCAGTAAACTCAACATTTTCATTACGGTAAAGTACACGAACGAGCAACGTTTGCAAATTATAAAAATTTTCTACCGAAATTCGGAGTCGGTGACTGCAACTTTAAGAGCGTTAACTCCTATTTTCAGTCGTAATTCTCGCTCTAGTAGATAGGCAATAACAAGTTTAGTGCAAAAATTTGAGCCTGCATATTCGTTGTGTGATGTTGCCGTGTGAGACAACGGGTTGGTCGAAGTGTCGAAAATATCGCTGCCGTTCAGGTGGCCGTAGCAAACGATCCAAATCAGTCAATTCCACGGCGTTCTCAAGAATTGGGCATCGCTCTGACCACATTATGGCGTATTTTGCGTAAGGATCTTGGTTTACACCCATACAAGATCAAGCTCACTCAAGAATTGAAGCCGATGGACCATTTGAAGCGACGTACGTTCTCCGATTGGGTTCTGGAGAAGATGCGACAAGATGATGAATTTCATCGCAAAATCATCTTCAATGTTGAAGCTCATTTTTGGCTCAATGGGTTCGTCAATAAGCAAAATATGCGTTGTTGGTCGGGTGAAAATCCACATGTGCTTCGTGAATCACCACTTCATCCGCAAAAAATAACTGTTTTGTGCGGTTTGCATGCCGGCGGCGTTATTGGGCCATATTTTTTCGTCGATGATAACGATCATCACGTTACTATGAATGGTCAGCGTTATCGCGCCATGATCACCTATTATTTTTGGCCCGAATTGGAAGATATGGACTTGGACGACATGTGGTTTCAACACGATGATGCCACAAGCCACACAGCACACGCTACAATTGGTCCAACGAATCGACCGCTGCAAACGTGCCCGCGGTGGCCATATGAATGAAGTCGAGTTCCATTCATAAATGTTTTGATTGTACTTCAAGCCGATAATAAAGTTTTTGAAATATCTCAAATGGTTTGTGTTTTATTTAAAAAAAAGTTGTCAAGTCCTTGGGGAATACTGCAAGTTCTCTTTATCAGGAAGTTCCTGGGGTGACCCATCGGTCGCACCCATTTCTGCTAGTTATCTATGTATATGAAAGACAAGCTGTTACTGCTCAGGGAAAACACTGTGTTTGCCAATGGAGACAATTCGGAGACTTTTGTAAATCACAAACATGTTAAAACTGCTGGAAAAGTCATGCAGAAACGAAAGCGATCTGTCCACCACATACTCTTAAACATAAACTGGAAATAAAAGTTCATAATTTAAAGTACCTGCACAAGATCCAAAACAACATTCTATTCCAAGACTATGACAAATGTTCAATTGCTGTCGAGAATGTGTCAACGTGCAGATGCTTAGGCGTTGTGGTAGACAAAAACTTTAAATGAAGCTACCATATTGCCCAGCGGAAGGAAAAACTTCGGCAATCCGCCTACGATCTATTCCATCTAAACTACAGATGTTCTTCGGCAGTGCTACTTCAGCTTGGTGGAGCCGCACCTCAGGTTTGGCACCATAGCGTGAGGCAATGCACCACAGCTCCAAAAATTGAACACGATACATATATAGAAGTATTCAGAAAGTGAAGACCAGATCGCAACGTCAGCAAGGTAACAATATTAAAACGTATCTTACCATCAACTAACTGTATAAACTGGAGACTGAGAACACATACACCTACTCAACAATTAGTAAATACAAAACCGATATTCTGGAATGACGTCGACCGTAGACGATGTGCAATAGCATTTCCGGCTACATTCATTCAATGATCTACCTAAGACAATATTTCTGAAAAAAAAGCAACAAAATTTGTCTTAACTCATTAAAACAGTGAATAATGAACTAAAACCCTTTTAAAAAATAAGCTCAAAAATAAAAAAAAAGTACCTAATCTTCTGCAACTCTAGCTTTGTCGAAAAAATAATATGGCTTGTAAATTTTTGAGCCCAATATTCAGTTTAATTCAATTCAATCCCTTCGGGTCTTGTAATATTCGAATGCATTCGAATTGTACTAGATTTCCTTCTTTAAAAATTCTATTCTAAAAAATCAGTTTGTTCTTCTCATATCACTGACAAATTTAAGTGCATTCGTCGTGCTTTTAAGGATTCTTAGAATAGAGGTATCTGCTTGAAATGACTTTCCTTTCTAGCCAGTTGCGCATAGTGAGAAAATTCTCTATTATTTCTGAACGGTCTATTTAGCATTTACCAATAAGTTTTGACCTGAAATTATATTAAATTAGCCGTATTGGAAAGTATGGGCCAAACTTCAGTGGAATGAAAGGAATATTTTCTTGCGTCTCCTCCGTTAAATGCGTACATTTAAAAAAGCTCTCCTTTCAACGTTTGTATCACATATATATACAATCTTGCTCTATTTTATGTTCTCAGTTACTTGGGCTAATGTATTTTCATCTGTGAAGTGCTGAATTAAGGGAGCAATATCTTTAACACCACTTTCCCAAAGAACCTGCTACCTGTAGGAGCAATGGCGAAATCTTTTAACGACAACTCAGTGGCAATACAACTTGGTTATCTCTAGGATATCAGATTTGAACACCCCTGGAGAGAGATCTTCGGAATTAAACAGTGTCATGCACAATTTTTATGAATTCTTAAGTTAATTTTCTTCTACCGTGAGCATCGAACTTGTCGAGTTGTAGAGGCTGAGTAGGGTCAATGACTCTCGAGAAGAAATTCTCCAGACGAGTCCTGAAACCAAAGGATGCTCCCCCCCCCCTTCCCCAACTCCCAAAGCACTCCATCATTCCCCTGGGCTGGATCAAGGTGTTATACGACCCGTGCCGAAGATCAACCTGGCTGAGGGCCCAGTATCTCCAAAAATAGCTCAGTCGCAAACGGAGTATCCGGATACCTGGCGACCTCCGGATTAGCTAGCCTTATCTGTATATGGCGGATCTCTGTACAGATGGACATCCCTTTCTCCGCTACTCGTGGGACTATTATGGACAACAACCTGACAACAAAAACCGAGGCTGGTACTCCTCAATTACCGGGCGGTGGAACGGTGACTACACCGACTACCGACAAGGCTCCTACATTGCCGAGAGGAGGCAAAACTGTGGCAGGCCATGGTGCGCCATCCTCTAAAGGCAAAAGGAACAAGCCAAATAAAAAGAATTCAGGAAGTGTTAAGACTGTGGCAGGCCATGGTCCTATCACCTCCTCCACCCCTAGCAGCAGCAAGTTTGTGGCAGGCCACGGACTTGTCGCGGCTACCAAAACTCCTTCAGGGAGTGTTAAGACTGTGGCAAGCCACGGTCCTATCACTTCCTCCGCCCCTAGCAGCAGCAAGTTTGTGGCAGGCCACGGACTTGTCGCTGCTACCAAAACTCCTTCGGGGAGTGTTAAGACTGTGGCAAGCCATGGTCCTATCACTTCCCCCGCCCCCAGCAGCAGCAAGTTTGTGGCAGGCCACGGACTTGTTGCTGCTACCAAAACTCCTCCCTCCAAAGAGGAATCTGGAGCTCAGCCGCATCGGCAAGCTCCATCTAAGGCGCTATACATAAGACGCCGAAATGCCTCACGCATTATCAAAACCTTCGGATCCATTCCGGAGGTGGAGAGAAATGCGGAAATAAAGAGCAAGGTTGAGTGGGCTAAAAACATCCTAAAAGACGGATTTCCCACTGCTTCCATTGCTCACAAAATGTCAAAAGACTCCTCTAAGCGTCAGAGATCGTTGGAGGAAACCGTATCGGTTTCCAAGAGGCCCAAAATTCACAGTTCCACAACCCCTGGGCCATCCAACAGCAGATCTCTGAAGTCTTATAACGAAGTCCTAAAGGACGCATTGGTGATCGCGGTGATCGATAGAAGCGATACCGACGGTTCCATTACACCGGAACGGTGGCAATTGGTCAAGTTGAAGCTCTCCAGCAACTTCTTGGCCATCATGCGGGAGAACCCAGGACCACCTCCTATCACAAGCGACGCTGGCTGGCACCAAGGCCATGTCAAGCTCATCGCTTGCTCCGACCAGAGATCTCTCGATCTCTTCACCAAGGCCATCGATGGTTTAGGAGAGGTTTGGCCAGGTGCAAAACTCGAGGTCGTATCTAAGGAAGACATTCCTAGTAGACCTCGAACTCGTACCTGGATTCCAGCCGAACCCTCCTCTCCAGAAAATATCCTGGAAATCATCCGGCTCAGTAACCCGACTCTTCCGACTCATGACTGGAAAGTCGCGAAACTGGAGGAACTAAGGGGTTCTTATAGATGCGCGTTAATTGTGATCAATAAGGAATCCCTTAATCCTCTGGCGCAGACGAAAGGCATGATTCGGTTTGGATTCGAGTCCATTCATTTAAGGGTGTACAAAAAGGATGAGTTGGATGCTGATAAGCAACCTCCTCCTCCTTTAACACCTGACATCACAACCGTGGATCTTGGAGCATCGATATCCTTTCCAGAATTGGATAGCGATGACTCCAATCTGTCCGAGGTGACTACAAAGCCGTCGGTCTCCGATTCTGACACATTGTCGGAAATGGAAACCGATGGCGAAGCAAATAGAGGTTCTACACGATCAGAGATTGAAGATGAGCTCTTGGGCACATCTTCAGAATCGGAGGACCTCAACAACACCGTGGTGGAGGCGACTCTGGAAGACTGTAGCAATGATACGGTTTCTCCAGATTAATCTCCACCACTCAAAAAAGGCTTCGGCCACACTCATTCTGCGTCTTTCCAAAAGCGCAGAAGACATTATTCTAATCCAGGAACCATGGATTGCAGAAGGCGTGGTTCGTGGACTTAGGACACCCTCATACGTTCCGCTCTATACAAGAGACAAAGGTAAGATTAGAACTTGTATACTAGTGAAACGTAGCCTTAATGTATTTCTACTTCCCAACCTCAGTGACCCCGACCTAACCGTTGCCAGATTAGAAACTGCCAAAGGCTCATACTGGCTGGCATCGGCTTACCTTGGCCACGACCAAGTGGGCCCTCTCCCTGGTGATAACCTAGAAAGGGTGGTACTGGAAGCGGGAAGGCAAAAAACTGGCCTCATAATCGGATGCGACGCCAACGCACATCATACGGTATGGGGCAGTACCGACATCAATGATAGAGGTGAGTCACTTTTAGACTATATTTTAAGTACTAACCTCTTAATTTGCAATATTGGCAATGAGCCCACTTTCATAACAAAAAACCGACAAGAAGTTTTAGACATTACTCTTGTCTCCGACAGCATCACCCAAAGGCTAACAAACTGGATGGTATCGTCTGAACACTCCTTTTCGGACCATAGGTACATCCAATTCAGTCTGAGTGATGCTCCCCCTCTCCAACCAACTTTCCGGAACTACCGGAAAACTGATTGGACAAAATATAGAGGAATCCTATCGGAAACGATATCCTCCAAACTATCAAGTCCCCCGCGTGACACCAATGAGCTCGACATGAAAGTCAGGGAATTTACTCTGACTCTCAATAAGGCTATGGCTGCTTCCTGCCCTCTTATTCAACCAAGAGGCAAGAAAAAGGCACACTGGTGGACATCGGCACTGGGACTGCTCAGAAACACCTGCAGAAAACTTTTCAACGCAGCAAAAAGCACAAGAAAAGTGACCGACTGGGACTCATATAAAGAATCCCTCAAATTATACAAAAAAGAACTGAGGAAGGCAAAGCGACAATCCTGGAGGTCATTCTGTGACAAAATCACAGAAACCTCTGAGGCTTCGCGGCTAAGAAAAATCCTCTCCACAAATCCTATGATGCCCAGCTGTTTGAAAAAAACCGATGGCTCTTGGACAACCTCAAGTGATGAATCACTCAACCTGCTTCTGGACACCCACTTTCCAGGTAGCTCCCAACTCGCGGCCAGTAGCAGCCCAAACAAGCCTACTGCAACCGTGACCAAAATTCATAGTCTGATTACGAGAGACAAACTGCTCTGGGCACTACATAGCTTCAAACCATACAAGTCTGCTGGTCCGGACGGTATTATACCTGCCGAGCTACAGAGATCCTCAGATATTATTCTACCAGTGTTGGAAAATATTATGAGGAGCTGTGTAGAACTTATCCACATTCCACTGTTATGGAGAGAAGTCAATGTAGTATTCATTCCCAAAGCTGGAAAATGTTCTCATGTGGTCCCAAAGGACCTCAGACCCATAAGTCTATCGTCATTCCTTCTGAAAACTTTAGAACGACTGATTGATATCCATATTCGAGCTAAAGTTGATCCAAGACTTCTGTCTACGGCTCAACATGCCTACTGTAAAGGAAAGTCGGTGGAAACGGCTTTGCACTCTCTGACTAGCCACATCGAACGATCCCTACAATATAAGGAGTACACAATGGTTGCTTTCCTGGACATAGAGGGCGCCTTTAACAACGTCAACACATCCGCAATCACGACTGCGTTGTCAACTCTGCAGGTAGACGACTCACTTGGGGAGCTGATTAATCTAATGCTGACAAGCAGGATAATCAACTCCAAACTGGGTGAGACTTCTGCTAAAAGATATGTCAGTAGGGGTACGCCGCAAGGCGGTGTCCTCTCCCCCCTTCTTTGGAACTTAGTGGTTAACGAACTACTGATATACCTGGAAGCGGGGGGTAGCAGAGTGATTGCCTATGCGGATGACGTTGCCATAGCCGTCTCAGGAAAACATTTAAATACCATTAAAGAACTCCTCCAAGTAAATCTTAACAGATTAACCTGCTGGGCAGATCGCTGTGGATTGGGAATAAACCCCCATAAAACTGATCTTGTCCTCTTTTCTAGGAAATATAAAATTCCAATCATAGACCCTCCTTCAATAAACGGTACCAGTTTAGCTTTCTCCGATACAGCAAAATATCTGGGTCTGATTTTTGACAGGAAACTAAACTGGAAACCTAACATTCAAGAAAGAGTCAATAAAGCTACAATAGCTTTATTCTCTTGCAAGAAAGCCATTGGGAACAAATGGGGCCTTCAACCTCGCATAACCCACTGGCTATACATCTCGGTCATAAGACCGATACTCACTTACGGGGTGGTTGTCTGGTGGACGGCCTTGGAAAATGCAGTCAACTGCACTAAACTAAGCAGAGTCCAAAGAACAGCATGTCTATGCACAAGCGGAGCTTTGCGGTCTACCCCCTCTGCGGCATTAGATATTCTGCTTCACTTGACACCCCTCGACATTTTTAGCAAGCAAGTAGCTGCGACTGCAGCTATTCGCCTTAAAGCGACTAAACAGTGGACAAATAATTCATTTGGCCACGCCAACATTCTTAATACATTAGGAATCCTCACAGAGAACACCGATTACACCATACCTGAACTTTGGTTTGACAAAAACTTCCATGTAAGCTTCCCCTCTAGATCATTCTGGGAGGAGGATGCTTTCATGGAGGACAAGTCAATCCATCTCTACACAGATGGATCTAAAACCGACAGCGGAGTTGGTGGCGGTGTTTTCTCAGATAAGCTTAACCTAAGCCTCTCTTTCCGCCTTCCAAATCACTGTAGCGTGTTCCAGGCGGAAATTTTGGCGATTAAAGAAGCTCTGTCCTGGCTGAAGAAAAACGTGATATCTGCAAAGGATATCCGCATATTTTCGGATAGTCAGGCCGCCATCAAATCCCTGGACTCGGTCTCATTGTGTTCTAAAACTGCCCTTGAATGCCGATCATCTCTCATGGAGATGGCAGAGCAGTTCAACATTCACCTCTGTTGGGTGCCGGGCCACAGAGACATTCCAGGGAACTGCAGAGCCGATGAACTCGCCAAAATTGGAACCACTCTACCTATCCTACCAGACAAAGGTAGTATAGGTATACCAATCGCTACGTGCAAACTAACACTAAAGCTAGATGCCAATAAAAGTACGGACCTTAGGTGGACTGCTGGACAAACATGTCTAGCGACAAAACAGATCTGGCCAAAGCTGGATCTGAGTCGATCTAAGTGTCTGATCCTCTTAGAAAGGAAACATCTCAGCGCCATAATAGGTGTCATTACCGGACACTGCCTCATAGGCAAGCACGCAAGAAGGCTTGGCGCTTTTACTAACGATTTTTGTAGAAGCTGCATGGACGAGGAAGAGGAGGAGACAATCCCCCACCTGCTCTGCACATGCCCAGCTCTCTCTCAGAGAAGGAAGCTTCACCTAGGAGCTTTCTTCTACAACGACCTAAACGATCTAGAAAAAATAGACGTTAACAGTCTCCTACGCTTTATTAAAAGCTCAAACTGGTTCCAGTAGTAAGAAGATCATAGATCCACGTGGCATCACAATGGGCCAATAGGCCTAAGTGGGTTGGTATTTCCAACAGCCACTCTTACCTAACCTAACCTAAGTTAATTTTAATTTAGATTTAATATACCCTGGTTGTCTACTCAAAAACTTACTCTTCTGGTGTTGTTTTCATGATTTCGTTCTCAATTACCCAAACTTCCACATGTATACATCAAGATTTTCTATTTTCAGTATGAGCATTTACATGAGTGAATTGCAAACTTAGAAAACTATGCAGACTCGAGCCTTTCCACTAGGATTAATTGTGAAATTTCAATTATTACATGTCCTATATTTAATTTAAGTTTATTTTTATACCATGAACACGAGCTGCTGTTATTGATATCCCGCACTACAACGATACATCTTCCTTCATATCGACACAGTCCCCCTTCAGAAGGAAAATCTAAGAACTTAAACCAAATTGAGTAGAAGATACCCGCGACACCCGTACGAGTACATTTATAAACAAACCCACAGAATTGCCTCATTCTACTCGCACGGAATGCAACAAATCAATTGCTTTCATCACATTTTCACATAGATGTCGCCACGTAAATGATCTTGAATTCTGGTTACATCCTCTAATGGTTTATCTCCCCTTCTCACAGACTCTTTCTTCATATTTTATTTATGATGGAGAACCGATTTATGACGCCACAGCCACAGTTTTTAGTTTTAGGGTTAAAAGTTTATGGGATCACGATCGACTGATTGAACCGACAACGACGACGATCAGCGGCAGCGATTATCTCTATCGGAAAGTGAAATAGCTTCAATGGTAACATATTTCGAAACCATGGGATCAATTAAAATTTAATAGAGTTATCCCGAACATAATCGGTTCCGACCACAGAATTAGCAGAAAATTGTTTCTGATTGTGGGGAGAGATCATTTGCCGACAACCACAAGCGGATCAGACCACAAGTCTGATGCAAGACCACCAATAGATCGAATTTTGAAGAATATTAAGAAAAGAGAGAAAAAAAAAATTTGCGTCCGAAATCTGTTTTCGTTTTAGGAGGCGTTGACTTGTGTCTGGATACTTAGGCTGATTTGCTCCATGAGAACGAACCCTTGGGGATTCAGGTCCAATTCAGGTGAAGCTAGTGGTTTCTCATCATTGAAAATAGATACATTCAAGAGACGCTCTTACCCTTATACGAGTATGCAAGTCTAACTCTGGTAATGTATCTGTATGGGATTTTATTATGATTACCTTCCGCCTGCTGCGTTATAGTCCATTTGTATGGTAAGTTCTAACACTTAAACCTTGATGTTGAGGTGTCGTAGATTCTATTGAGCCAGTAAGGCAGTGACACCACCGTTAACGTGTGGCCATCATCAAAGTATCTATGCGATTATTTATTTTTGTCTAACTAGTCTTATACCCATGCAATGTTAGAGACTGCGGTACGACGGCGGTGACGGGATGACGAGGCGGACTAATCGAACCATTTAGATTCATCGAAAGAGGTGTTCATGCTGTTGAAAGGTATAAAAGATCCGCCATGCTTGTTAGGCACAAAATACTAAACATGGCCATTTAGAGTGTCAGAAATGACTCCATAATTGATGCAATAAAAATTCCAACAACAAAAAATATTATTAGTGAGGTTTTTCGTTTTTTTTTGTCGATCTCTGCGGAATTGACTTTTGGATCTATGATTTTTTTAGAAAGCTTTACCTAGCTGGAGTTGAGTTTGGAGAGCCCCTGCTTGGAAAAGGCCATCATAATCATGCTGATGATCATTACTATGGTAATCAACCAGGTGGAATCTCTATGACTTGGTTTTGGTCTTGTGAGTGTGTATGTGGGTTTTTCCATCTTCTGAAGAAGGTTCTCAGTCTTTAGTTCAATTGACGAGTCATTTAAAATGCACACTAAAAAAACGACGAACGATTTTTAAATGCGCATTTCGTTTTTCCTTTAAGTGATGGCTAGAATCTAAAGAGGGCGATAGACTTGATTATGTACTTTCACTAGGAGGCTGGACTGAAAAGCCGCTCACAAACTTCGGTGCATTTTCTAGAGCATAAAATTAAGTTCTCCTTTTGGGATTCGATTATGAATGGTGATAGATAAGGTAGATGAGAGGGAAGAAAGGGAATCATTGGTCTATGATTAAATTGATGATAATTGTCTGCTTGTGCAGCATTAGTGAAAGCTGCTTGCTGTTGAGATAACAAATTGAACGTGGGCAGAGCAACTTGAATCCATGGTTGGTTGAAATAGCAAAGTGATGGTAAATCTGGGAAAATAAAACGTTTACTATAATGAGATGTTCTTGGGAGATTAGTTGTAGCTTACAGGTTTTGTTAGTGTAACTAATTAAAGCTTAAGAGTGTTATACCTAAAGAATGATGTAAGCCTAAGCTGATGTTTTATTCGTAATTTAACAAAGGCCAAACAACTTGATGCATTATAGAACAAATTACTAAGCAAATCACCGAGAACAGTGACGTTCTCGAATTAGAAAGATCGTATCAGAACCTTGAAAATACTTGTAGGTGTAAGCACCTTCGATTTGATTTGGAATCGCTTACTTGTGTTATTTTAATAAAATTACTATTTATTGCAATCAAATCCTATTCATTTCTTCAATAGATCATCAGGCTTTTTTCTTAAGGATCTGCTTGACAGTAACTGACTATTCACTTGTTGTATTATAGTTGCTGTTGATGAGCTTTTGTGAGAAGTTGATATTTGTTGTATTTGCAACGTATTTTATCCAGCCAAAAAGGTTCGTAGTTGCATCTTTTTGATTGTTTGATATTTTAAAAGTTTCCACAAAATTAAACCATGAAATATATGTTCTTTAATCTGTCTATAGACCTCATATTTAATATTTTGTGTTTTTAGAAAAGTTTGCTAATCTTTAACAAAAAAGAAAAATAAAAAAAATTCAATTCATCTTTGTAGGCAATTTTAACATTATTGAAACTGTCTCTAGTTCATTGATGAGTCCACAAGGAATGTATTAGGTAGATATTTGGATCATATTTATGAACGATTCAGAACTGAGAAATATGTAAATATTTTATGATACAATTTCTCAGTTTGATGATTGCTGATCACTCAATGAAGGCACACTTTGTAAATATCTCAAACAAGCAACAAAAACGAAACTAAAAATTGCACATTCTTATTTAGGAACAAAAATAACTGAACTTAAAAACAATATTTGGTGCGATTGTTGGTCTGAAGTACTTATAATAATGATTCCATTCTATTCTATTTGTACTTCTTTCCCTTTAGAAAGCTGGTATCAAGATATCAAGGTACTTATTAAATAAAGTTATAGGTAAGAACAAACTTAGAGTGAAATGTAATAAATATTTATTTATTTATTTATTTATTTATTTATTATTATCATTAAATGTGCGTTTTTTTTTAAATTAACATTTTCGAAAATAGGAATCATTCTATAGTCTATAAGTGACTAGAGGCGAATGTTCCTTCAGCTAAATTATACATTTACATTAAGAGATATTTTGTGGGGTAAATCGCAAAGTACAAAAGGATAATAAATAAGTTAAACAAGTATAAGGCAAAGTGCAAAGGATAATAAGTAAGTTAAACAAGTACATAAATAAGTTTATAATGAAATGACACAAACATTTTATATTAGAAATTTGTATTGAGGAGAGCTTTGACTGTAGAACTATCCATATAAAATGGGTTGAACTATTTTTCTTATATGTATTGGCAATTTATTAAAAAGCCTTGGTGAAGTCGCAGTATAAAATTTAGAGCAACGAGTTTTTTTTTGAGATTCGAATATTAGATATTGTCATATTGTTTATTCTTAGTCTGTATATATTTGAACATCGTAATGTAATGTTATATCCACTTCGCATGAAAAAAGTCTTTAGAACCTTAAAGATGTATAAGTGGTTTAAAGGAAGAACACCCAACGATAGGAATAGTGGCCCACTATCCTGGGTTTAAGAAGAAATTATGTATACAACTTAAAACGGAGCTTCTACTTAATTCAGCTCTACTAAGGGAATTTAAAAAAAAATTAATCGATTACCATATGCCTGAAAAACTACTGTTTTAGCATTTAATGACTGCGTGTCTGTGACTGAAAATCTTGTTTGTTGCCCAATCCAACAGATTTGTTCCCTCTGTCCATCCATAACTACATCAAACTCGTGTGGAGCTTTCAAGCTTTGTACTTAAATAAATTGCATGTTTTCTAATAGACGTCTTAGCAGATACTTTTATTCGTTGCGTGTTTGCAGGAGACTTTCCTTATGGCTTCAAACGTGCCAGATATTATCCTATTGCTCAAAAAGTGTTCTCCTGCTGAAGTCGGTATTTATTGGCCTATCTCACTTCCTCCTGCTTTCACTAAAATATTCGGAGTACTTATGATGAATAGGATACTGAGTTTTTGAAATAAAATAAAATTTTGTACAGTTTTGTTCTCAAATAATATCAAACCTTGGTTGGGAAAGATTTACGGCTGGTTTTATAAACAAAGCTTTCTACAATTGTTCATTAAAAGAAAGCTAGTTTCCATGGACTAATGTTGAACTGGTTTAGGTCATAACTTGGAAATAGTTTGCAAGGAGCAAAAGTAGATGAAATAGGAATCGAAATTAAATTCGTTAATCTGGGTTTACCTCAAGCGTCTGTTTGAGAGCCAATCTAATATCTAGTCTACATAAATTTCAAGGTTTCAAGTGTAGATGCGCGTCTATAACTATAATTTTACATTATTTGGGACCTAAAACTATAAGCACATGGTGTTGCTGAACATCATTTAATTCTAGAACTAAGTTAATATTCTTCAAGTTATCTTCTTTATACAAATGGAAAACTAATTATTTTTTGTTTATGATACAAATTATACCACTATCTGTAGTTTAAACTGCAGTGATAAATTATTTCTGATAGAAATGGTAGATGATTTTAAATACTTGAAACTAACACTGGAATTGCTTGTTAGGAAGACGTCTATTAAAATAAACTACACCTCTGCTTATCTTGCAAAAATTTATTTGATCCCAGACAAAAATTTTTAATTTTTTTATTGTACTGGCATTCAACTCAAATTGTTTTTATTTCTTGTATCTTAAGTATGTTACCTACTTTTTTTTTATTTTGAAGAATTAGTGAAATTAGAAGAAATGAATAAAATATCTGTATAATCGAATCTAGTCTTCTACTTCCCTCGATCTTTAAGCACAAACTGCATGGGAACCATAATCTCGTAAACATTGAAAGTCATTGGACTCGTTCAGATTAGCACCCGAATTGGCATGTCAATTCGTGGTTAAATGTACCTTATGTGATGGCTCCAGCAATACATCTGTCCTTGTTAAAATCCATTTAATAGTATGCTTCTCGACGGAATCCAAATTTCGAGCATTTTGATGGAGCAGAGTAGAAGGTTTCTTGAATTTGAAAATTGTTATTAAATACGTTAACAGTTTTTCGCTATGTAGAGGGACTTGAAAACTAATTATCGCGGATTGGTAATCTTTTGACTCACAATTTCCTCAAAATTGTGCCTATTTGTAGATGTTGGAAACATCTTTTTAAGAGGCGATTCCGTTTCACTTGTCCGCTTGTCTTGCTTTCCGGGTTTTAAACTACCTTCATTTTTTTGGTTTTATTTATACAAAATGATATTGCACAGTGAGTGTCCTCGTCTTAGTGAAATTGACCGATTTTTACTTCTTTCGGTCGTAGCTCATTTCTCAATGGTTTTTCGTACTTTTGGAAGGCAAACGAGGGTACTGCTGGTGCATGCTCTGCGGAAATTTCCACATGGAAGCCTACATAATGCAGTATGTGCTGTTAATCGAATAGCAGCGAGTACAGCGTTATGCTGTATTTTTTGTCGTTCTTTTGGTAGCTTGAATTAAACAAGCTCACTTACGTTAAAGAAGAAACTTAGAACAATTAGCTCACATTTAATGTGGATAAAAGATAAAAGGAGGAACTCTTTACATGCTTTCCCACGTTTATCATCTGGTGGTGTTCCCGCCTACAGCTCCTCCAAAGAACGCTATAAAATAGATATTTTGTCACTTTTGTCATAAGTTCATAAAATTTACTGTCTTGGTGGAGAGGTGGAGATCCAAATCCAGATGTGGATTTTAAATCTTCCTTCGTTGAGAAATAGAAGATAATTTGTAATTGTCCTCAACGTTGTCAGAAACGATTTAAAAGATTTTATAGCTACTTGACTACAGGTGTTAATGCAGATACCACCAGTCATTTCAGCCATTAATTACCGAAACTTCTGCCTCAAATACACTTTCGTAATTCGGGAGACGAACAGAGTTACTCTGTGTGAGTATACATCGAGTGTACAAGTTTTTGAGCCATCATTATATATTAACATATGTATCTGGATATTTAGCTTTCAATTCAAATTACTACCTACGATCGTTCCTAGAAACTTTGTTTCTTTGACAAAAAACAAGATGGATTTTGGCGATAGTAAGTTAAGCCATAGATGGGATTCCATATTTCCTGTTAAGAAAACTAACTTGATCTTGTTTGAGATGGAACTCTAACCCACACTTCTAGTCCCAGTGGGAGAGCCTACTCAGAGTTTTTTGTATTACGTCTTTTAGAGTAATCAAGCATTTTCTCAACTGCATTTTCGTTCGCATAAGTGAATTCTTTACAGAATAACCATTCCTAGAAAAGAAACTGTTTGTTGAATTCCAAGTTGCATAGAATTAGAGAGAACACCATCCTGCAGACTCGATTGCCACGTCTTCAAGCTGAGGATTCTTCTAGCTTTGTGATTTTAACTAATCTGCTGAGGATCTGATGCTCTTTATTGCCTCTGCTTTGCCATTATTGAAGGAAACCGCATGCCGAGAAAAGCTGTTTAAGCATCTCATAGTAAATCTTTTACAGCTTAATGCCATAGGAGTACTCCTAACTCGGTTGTCTTTAGCCAAATTGCAAGATAGCTTAGCTTCCATTTCTCGAGTTCAAAACTGTTGATTAAGAAAGGCCAAGGCGCGAAAAATGTACAAACAATTCCTAGGCTGGTTTTGTGTTCTAATCCAAAAGAATCAGAGGACCATAATATTTGCGGTGTTAAGCATATAAGGCTATCAATTGTAATTCTCATTCACCGAAATGAATTGGTTCAGCGTAGTGATTGCACAGACTGTTTAAATATTATAAAAAAATTAATGTTTGTCTATCTGCCCTCTCTGGGTTCCTCTACCGGCGGCGCACGCCCGCGAAGTTTTCTGGCTTAGTACAACCTCTTTTACAATATTTCAGTTCAATTAAATACAAACAGCGATATTTCATTTCTTGGTGACATAACAAGTAGTGTTAACTGTGACATTCCAATTCCCGCTCAAAATTAGATAAAAGATATAACAAGAATTTTCAGAGCAGTGTCCGGGCAGTTTCTCTCCGTTTTATCGTAGGTGCAATCGAATTTAGTTTTCGCTATCCTTCGAAAGCTAATTTTATATTTTCTCCAGTGAATTTAGGAACATCGTCAACGGTCACATTTCATTCCGTGTGTGAGGAACCGAACAAGTTGAACTCATAACGATATTCCGATTGCCGATAAATTCACACAGATTTTGAATACATCTTCCCTGTAATTATGCCTCCCAAACTATAAGCGGGTGGTCAGTCTACACCCTAAGTATGAAAAAGACAGCTGAAATGCTTGAGAATGCTGTAATCACTACTCAAGAGACTCCCTTACCGCCACCTCGCTCTTTATCACTAAGGCTATTCGCCGAAGCTGTTACATCACCTCTTAAACTGACAATCTCTCGATTTGGCACTTCCTGAGCTTCTTCGGAATAGAACAATTGACTTGATGAACTAAAAACCAGCAAAAAACCAGCAAAAAACCTGACTGTGCCACCTTCTCCATCGAAAGTACATCAAATCACATCGACACATACTGGCTTGAAGACTTTTTTAATTGTAAAATCGCTATTTTCAACTGCCAAAAAATCACCTCGGTCCAAATATCAAAGTCGTTTCGCTTCAAATTTAACATTCCAATGAAATACGAGTGGCGTTTTTGCAATCCCTCCTCATAAGTCATTCAACTTGGCGTATTGAAGAAGGGAACTAAAGAGCAACACAAGCCAAACGTTACGATTAGTATTAAACCAAGATATATTAAACCAAACAAAAATGACTACCCACAGACATTAAAGAGCTTCGACAAATTTCCATGAATCTTCAACATCTCCCCAACATGTCTCATACTTCAACATGCTTCCCATGTCTCTTCTAAAGGTATCTTACACCTGCAAAAGAACCCGTTGTAGCTTTAAAAACTACCATCGTTCCAAACCCACTCATCAATAACGCGTCCAAACGCTTATCACTTTATTACCAAAATGCAAGGGGGCCGCGCCATGTAACAACTTCTGTCTCCCTCAACTCCCAAAAGCTTCCACATAATATTTTTACTCTGACCGAAACGAATCTGATATCTGATGTCAAAGACATCAGAACTGTTTGCAGCAGACTTCGGAGGGTTTCGTGATGACGGCCGTGAGGGTCCTCCTTGCAATTCACGATTGTTTTGACCCTCAACTCGTTAAAAAGTCAGTTACATCTGAATCCTAATTTATTGGTTTTAAAGTTACTGTCTCCAAGCGCAGTTTATATGTATATACTCTGTTGTTACATTCGTCCTGGTGAATCTTATCTCGTTGTGTCAAATGCTGTCTCAGATAAGGAAATCCTTTTTACTGACTGCCTTTCCAACTTAGGCCTTCTTCAAATAAATGGTATTTCAAACAACATGGGTAAACAACTAGACCTAATCTTTACATCTGATGCTATGAATTGTGTTGGACGTGAGTCTGAACTTCTTCTCTCCAAACTAGACCGACCACATCTTCACCTGTTTTTTATTTTTGCATATGACATCAGCAATGAAGAAATTTCCTTCCATTCCAACAATCTTCTCAATAGTGTGACTTTAGTTGTATACCCGATAAAAACACATCTATTGATTCCGTCTTGGAAATCTTCTACGAGAAGATCTTCCGTATTATGCGAGCGGTCCCTTACCAACGAAAGAGAAACACTTCATCATCTCCTTCGTGGTATAATGAAATACGTGCAGTTGGCAACAAGAGAAATAGGTTATGGCACGTGTTCTTACAAACTCATCACCACTTCTCCTAACTTTGTGAGTTCTGACCCCAAGAAATTGTTTCGATTTATTGATATGAAAAAAATCCGATAGCTATCTGTCTCGTTTCATGCTCTCCAATATTTCATTGTCTGATCACACAACCATCACCAATTACTTCGCTAGTTTTGTTAGTGAATCCCTTTCCACCCAGACTGAAAACCCGGATCCCGAATACTTCGGTTACTTGAGTAACTCCACTCAGACATCACTAATGTCTATTGAAATAGCACCAGCATTGTTACTGGAAAAGATTAACAAACTTAAAGATGACTTTTCTCCTGGTCCCGATGGTCTGCCCGCAATTTTTCTTCACAAACGTGCAAATAATCTTATTCAACTTCTCGAAAGCATGTTCAGATTCTCGATCTAGTAGGGAGCTTTTCTCGCCTCTGGAAAAGCACTTATGTAAACCTTATTCATGAAAAAGGACTCAAACAGGATATTACCGACTACCGACCCATTGATAATATCCTGCATTCCCAAGAATTTTTGTTTTTTTTTAGTAGTATATATTTAATATATTTCTTATAAATTCATTACAATTGTGTTTGTTTTATATCTAAATAAATAATAAATAAAATATACATATCTATATGACATTTTGTATTTTGTGACTTCAAGTGTAAAAATAGTGTTAAATGCCACTACAAAGGAATAAAATTAACAGTGGATGGAGGTGAACTTAAAAAAGCAAATTAGACTGATAAAAAAGCTTAATGCTGCTATACAAATCAAATTGAATAAATATGATACAATTATTAAAAGGATATGTAAAATAAAAAACAAGAGATAAAAAAAAGAAGGAGATCCTTTTTTACACCAGATGTACAGCTTTTTCAAACACTCCAGAAGATGTTATTGTTCTGATTGATTTATTTAGTTTATTAAAAAGATGGCAGGACGACACCGAATAAATATTACGGAAAGCGGTGGTGAGAGCAAAGACTACAGATACAACATTTAAATAATTTTTACGTAAATTATGATTAGAAATAAGCCTGCTATTTAAATTTCCTGATCTGAAAAAGAACGTTTTTAAAACTTGACAGCAATTCAAGTGACAGACTGCAAGAATTCTCATATCCTGAAACAATACAAAACTGGGATGTCTACGGTGTTTACGACAAATTTTTCTTATAACATTTTTCTGCAGAAATAAAAGCAATTGAATTTTCTTATTATAAGCAACTCCCCAACATGCAATACCATATTGAAGTTTTGAGATAAATATGCCATAGTATATAGTTTTCAATAATTCCTTAGAAAAAACATTTTCAGGTATAAAACATTCAATATGGCTCACAAAATTCATTATAGAATCAATGATAAATCCGAAATACTTAAATTCGTCCACTTTTTCGATTAAAAAACAATTTTTGCTGCAATTATGAACGCTAAAAAAAGTTTGCGAAGTAGAGGCGAAACCACATTGGAGCTAATGTTCAAATTTGAGAGCATTATGTATTATGCAATATTTTCTCATTGCACCGAACCAACATGGATTTCTTAGGAGCAGATCAATTACTACCAACCTTATTGAGTTCGTTTCTAGTACATTGTGTGCCCAGGGTAACGGAAAGAAGTGGATGTGAGTACCACTGACTTTAGCAAAGCCTTTGATAAAATCATAAGTTAATTCTTTTGCAACTCAATGCACTTGGTTTTGAGCCTGGGCTGATTTCTTGATTCTAATCCTACTAGCAAGAACGCTACTACCTAGTGTATTTTCGTTCTCGTTTGTCTAAACAAATTCAAGTCACTTCGCGTGTTCCACAAGGCAGTCACCTTGGTCCATTAATTTTAATTTTGACTATTAATGATGTTGTAAATATTATAAACAACTCACACATATCTGTCTATGTCGATGATATGAAAGTCTATAGACAAATTTCTAAATTTTTTGATTATCAACCACTAAAAGATGATCTCGATAGGCTCTTAATATGGTGTGCCACAGTAACTTCCTTGAGCACAACATAAAGAAATGCCAAGAGACTCAAGCTGTACGTGTTTTTTTTTTGTTGGTTTTTAAAAAGAACTTAACACTCAAGAGGTTATTACTACTTTTAAAATGTCTGTGCGCGTGTTAAGTTTTTCAGAAAATTGGGTAGAGAGAGAGAGAGAGAGAGCGAGAGAGAGAGATAGGGAGAGATGTTCGGGCTCAGTGGTTATTTCGCCCCATGGGTGGCATCTAACATTTAATGGGGAGACTAAATTATTAGTGTAAGTTGACTTGTTTTTATTTATTTTAGGCAACCATTCATCTCACGAAATTTGTGTTGCCTGGTGCATGGCTGGTATTGAACCCCGAACCATCCGATTGGGAAGCCAATAAACTACCACTTGAGCCACGGCCACCCACTGACCTTCAGCCAATTCAATGCAGGACTTGGGCGTTATATGTGATACTGATACACATATCGATTTTATAATTATCAGAGCTAACTCTGCGCTTGGCTTTGTTAAACGATGGTTCAAACAGTTCCCTGACCCTTATGTCACAAATTTGTTAGGCCACTTTTGGTAGGTATGGTCCCCTTACTATGTAAACCATATTCTACGTATCGAATATGTCCAACCATATTCCTACGTTTTGGTCTACGCATGGGCTGACCATTACAACCTTGCGCCCTATAATGACCGACTCAAATTGCGGGGTCAACTATTACTTGAAAAACGTCGTGAATCCGCCGATATTCTCTTTATACACCAACTCCTAACCGGCTCCATTGATTGTCGCTCACTGCTGGATCAGATTTTTTTTAATGCCAACGCACGCAATTTAGGATCTGTTCCACTTTTTCGTCCAAATAATCACCGAACGGAATTTGGTTTTAACGAACCACTGACTGCCGTGAATGCTACGTGAATCTAATAGAATTTCTCATGTGTTCGATTTCCATTGCAGCAGATGTACCCTCAAGAACACCCTTAATTATTACCTCTTGTGACACTGAGTTCCCTGTCCTTTAGTTTTAGTTTTGGTTATAAGACCAGTTTGTACTGAACTCAATAAAGTCATCCGAGATTGACCCGGGCCTGTTAAACTTAAACTTAAACAGGCCCGTTCGTCTGAAACAGACGAGCAATGGGAAACAAGATTGGAAATCGATTGAGTAGGCACTGCTCAAGCTCGTCTGAAACAGACGAGTAATGAGAATCAAGACTGGAAACTATTCGAATACGCACTGATCGGTCGAGACGAACCCCGAATTTTGACTTGAATCTGGGTTCATTCCATTGTCAGAACTATTTTGTTGAAAATGAACAAAATGTCATAAGGAAATGATCCAAAAATAAATTAAATATTGTTAGAACGAGTTTCCTTTAAATTCTATTTTAGTTTGGGGCGTAGCAAAGCGCGCAGGGTATAGCTAGTGCGAGATAAAGCATAAATGCTGTCACAGATTGAGCGGTTTTCACAGGGGCCAAAATCTTATAGACACCAGGCGGATCGATCTTTTGAAGGAGTTTGGCTATCAATTATTTCCTTTAGTATTCCAAAAGGGTATGCTTTGTGCTTTATAAGAAGGCTATCTTAGCCTCTAATTAAAATACGTAGAAACTCACACTCGACTTAATAAAAGTCAGAATAAAACCATCGTAGTCGCAATATATAGATATCGCCTCAAGTCTTAATTTAACAAAAGCAGAAGTGAGTACTTGAACTATTGTAATAGACACGTTAGTCAAGGATTAGATCAGTCAAGATACCAAAGATGTATTAAGGCACAGTATATTAACTGATTATACTAAGATTTTGGGAAGAACCAAACTGAAAATTTCCTTCTTCTTCTTATTTTTCTACCGTTTTTTCTGTTGCCGCTAGGCATGGATGAAAAATCTCTAAAAGGGGATAATTTTTTCTTCCAGCTCTAGACATATCTGATAATATGGAACTAGAATTTAATTTCAATTCGTAAACAAACGACTACATCTTCCTGGTGTTATAATTGCTTCTTTCGAGTCTGGTCTTATGCAGGATGAGCGTTATTATTGGAGGGAGGGAAGGGGGAAGCAAGCATTCTTGCCACCATAATCTGTGCTAAGATAAGAAAATAATAGACGACATTTTCATAACACGTGCTAAGGGGCGGCCAGGTGAGCTATTATCTCCATTATCGCCACAGGCACGTACCCCTACTTATACTCTTTACAAGAATGCTTTTCCGTCAAGGACATTTTCAAGATGCCAGTTTACGGATTGCAGTTGCAGTTGCAGAAGGTTTTTTTTATTTTCTGTGCTCATGCATTTGTGTGGCAGTTGTTTTAGTTGTCCGTTTCTTTTCAGTTCTTGGCATCTGTTTATCGATTTTTTTTTTCTAGCATTCCATTCCGAGAAGTACTAGTTCTAGTACTCATTGTCGTTCTTGTGTGATCCTTGCATCCTGGGTACCTTTTGTTACGAAAGTCACTTTCTCGCCCGCACATCAATGTCAAACTTGTAACAACTGGAAATGCAATGTTCTGTAATCAACCACCCTCTGAGGGCATAATGTCCTCGTGGTGATACTGGTTCTGATGTTCTTTTTATATTGTTCCGTCCGTGCGTCGGTTAGTTGTTTCACGAGGTTCGCCTTCACCTTTTTTCACCTTTCTGTTTCTGATTCTGATTCCTTTCCTTTCCTGCCCGCTGGTTCTCATTTTCATTTGTAATTACAGCAAATGTTGGTTGTTTGCGTTACCATTATTTGTAATGTGAAATGCGAGGATGAGGTACAGGAAAAAGGATGCAACACAGCTTCACAAGTGCCTAGGCAGGAGTATTCCCTTAATGCCAGGCTAATACAGAGATCACATTCCAGCGCCAGGCCAGGTCTACTTGGAGAACAGCCTTCCCTGGGTTGGTTTTTTGTTTTTTGTTTTTACCGCTGCCATGAATTTATGCACATACATGCGTGCCAGAACACCTGGGATCTCAGGTAATGCATATTCAACCTTCGGGGGGTTTTGAGATACTTTTTTGTTGATGCTGCTGTTGTGGGTCTTCATCAAGGTGAGAAACTCTTCAACCACTCATGTGATTATTGCGTGCCAAATGAGGATATCGCACTCTGTGCCTTGAAGTTTAATATATTACTGGCGTGTGTTCATGTAAAAAGGTGGCAAACCTAAATTTGTTGTTTTCAGTTTAACCAATTCAGACATCATTTTCAGATTTGTATTCTTTTTTTTTAATCAATTTGCACTTCATTTGGAAATATCTATGTATGTAACATACGTCCGGTGGCATCCACCATCGTCGTCGATCGCTGATTCTCGTCATTGGCACGTAAGGACATGTTAATTTAAAGGAGTTAGTGCTCCGATGTGTTTGTGTCTGCCTCTCTGGGGTATACAGATGACGTTGGGGGGTCGTCTGACAATTATTCGGGTGCGTGATAGTTGAATTTTTTTGATTTTTAGTCACGAGTTTTTCGAAATCGTACGTTTTTGAGAGAAATCACTTAGAAACGTGGTCGCATTGTAGCCTAGAGTGTAATGACACTGTGAAAGTAGTTAAAGAAGTTGATATCTTCCTTCTGCAGGCGCTCCATAATGACTTGACTGTCGTTCATGTATCGGTCTGATACTATTCAAGTGTAGGCACTATAAAATCCACTCAAAAGGACTCATCTGTGCCCTCTAAATATATGGCGGCTCAATTAATTTATCATAGCTTAACGCTTAAGTCTCGTATGGTACCACAAAAATCTACCCTATCTGTTCGAATTGCATGTCGTAGGGGTTAAGTGTATCGCATCAAAGGCCATTTTAAACCAAGCAAACACGCTTTTCACATTTATCTTATTGATTAGTCCTAATGAAGGGTAATATAAAGAGTGGATTAGGTTGAAGTGTACAAGGATTGCAGAACTTGATTCTTAAATGGAACCTTTATTGCTGTCTGACTGTTCAGATAAATCAAAATAGTCTTACACTCTAGGTTGTAACTTTTAATTATTTTGAAAGCATGTAACCATTTGTAGTCGGATTGGCGTAGTTCGTCGATTACTACAACAGATGGATTTGGTGTCCCAGGTCATACACCAACATACAAAAAAACAGAAAACGTTTTTTAGACGTACAAATTCGAAAATGAACATTTCTGCCTATTTAAATGTCTCTTGCTATTCTAAGTCCCAAAAATTTAATTGGGCATAAAATAATACAACGAGTGAAGAGTACCTATTTTCAGTATCATATCAACATCGTCTCTAACTGAGGAACACCACCCTATTCTTGCAACACCATCTTCAATGACTGACAACACATTCCTGGCTGTATAGCGGACACGTAACAGTCACGGGTGTTGGTTTTTATATTTCCTAAAGTTTGAGGATGCGCTTTTATGAACGATGATGAGCTTTGCAACATCACAAACACTACAGACTATTTCGAGTTTGGTTATTATGTTTCAAATTTGGTGGTTAACGTCTTTGTATTCCAATTACAGTACTATTATTCTTGAGTAATAATGTCACTACTCATCCAGAGCAAGGTTTGTTTTCGTAACCCATATTAATTTTTACCCCAGAACTTATACAGGGAACCTTAATTAAGAACCATTTCGGATACAGCTATGAATCTCAGCTTGAGTCATACAGCTCGTCAAAGAAGGTACGAACATGAATTCTCATTCATCTGTCAGCAAGGACAGGAGAGTCACATTATTTTTTTTTTTTTATAATGAGAGCGCGCTCAAGGGGTTTGTGTACTCTTAAAATGTTTTTACACAGCGCGGGAAAAGGAAATTTAGGGGGGAAAAGAGAGGTACCGATGTACATTGTTTTTAAATATTTGCAAGTTGTTATAACGACTAGGAAATAATACAGAGATCGGTAGGGCATTCCATAAGCGAGTTGTACGGCTTAGGAACGAATCACGATATTTTAGAGTACGCCCGATGGGCTTGAGGGTATACTGATGAGCATTCATAGCGAGGCGGGTGTTACGGTTGAAAGTTTGAATGCTACTGGCGATCTAGCTGGTGCAGAGATGTTTTAGCAGCACTTGACCAGATGTGGGCATTGTACTCCAATTTTGGGCGGATGACTGCCTTATATATGGAGGCCAGATCAGAGGGGGTAAAATATTTCTTACATCGTTTGAGGAAACCTAGACATTTCGCAGCATTTTTGACGACGTACTCGTAAGTTGTTTTTGACACACATCCCGAGAATGGAAAGTTTTTCGATTTCGACGACACAAGCACGTGATAAACAGATTCAATTTCTACTTCGTCCTGGCACATTCCTTAGTACTCGTTATATAAGGACTCTTGATGTTCCGCATGAATAAAGTGCCCTAGTGCCCAGTGGTAGTGTCTGATACAAATCATACCACTTACCGACGGGCTTTATTAAAGGATCTGATTAGTTTTTTTGTCGTAGACTTGCATATAATTCTACCCACTGCGCATATGAATATACATATGTATATAGATCAATAACAGTTTGCAGCCTGAATTATGTCTGCGACTTCAGCTCGGAAAACGCTACAATCATTACTTTTGTCTGGAGAATGGTTGATTTGTAGTGTTTAATGCCGGCTTTTATCTTGATTCTCTAATTATAGAAAGATAGTTCTTTCTCATTAGTGACCATCTGACTCTTCTATTAACTTCTTGAATAGAAGTTCTTTTCTTCATGATTTTATCCGTCTTGTAACTGGATGGGATACGAGTAAATGAATGCTTTAATGGAGATGATAACCACAATAAAGTTTCTTTCAACGCAGTTTTAGCGGGAAAAGGTTCAGCATGGTCTCAATCGAAGCTGTGGGTGTTGTTCTTAGTAATCCTGAGATTTTGGAACAGGTTGGACTTTGACCAGTTGTTTACAACTATGTGTACAGCCGGTGTATCGTAAACAGTTTGAAATCTTACGCACTACTAAAGCCGATGTCATGTGTAGAAGTGTTATGTTGTATTATAGTAAGATGTAATGAAGATGTCCACATTGTAAAATGGTACGACAATAACTTTCTATTAGAAATGCCAACAGCTGGGGATATGAAATTTGAAACCTCGACATCAGTTTCGATGTCATTGAAGTTGAAGTTGACGGGCTGAACATTCAGCTCGCCTACCAATTGAATTCCAAAATACTTCACCCCTATGCTAGCTGGCTTAAATAGTTAATTGTGTTGAAATAGATTATTCTAAGCGTCTCAATTTAATGCCTTAAATGTAGGTCAGGGCATTATATTCTTTAACAGTCTATTGACTTCTGACTTTGTCGACTTTCTATCTTAATTTGTTACGGATAAATTGCGAATGAGTATTGAAAATGAAGTTCTGTGGTTCATAAGATATAACGATCAGAAAAATTAAAATAAATTCTAGATCTTCATCCCTGTCGAACTTTTAGTTTAAATTATACATTTGTATTGAACTCATTCATAAAGGGTTCTCTGGAAACCTTAGGCTAAATATAGATTGATATTACTAAGTGGTTTCGGATACAAACGAAACAAATATGGATTTAATTTTTGGTGTTCAATAAACATCTTTATAGTGATCATCGAACACCAGTGTTTCAGGTGCAGATCACTTCTCCATATTCTTTTTATTGAAAAAGCGTTACTTAGTGAAGACGTTCAAAAGGAGGCCAAATAAGTTATTGCACAACGCTAAGAAAGAAGTCCCAAGCTTTTACGGATATCGTAGACTTACATATGTATGTGTTCACAGCTGCCTAACCAACGGAATCCACATTTTTATAATATATTGAATAAATGTAATACCAACAGCAGTTATTCTGTTAAGTCATCGGAATAACATTTACAATCCCGACGACAGCTCAGTTATTTAGACCCTCCACAGTGCGGCGTTAGGAATTCATTTACAAATTTAGTCGTGTTTTAAATTGAAAAAAAAAGGAACAGAATTTCAATGACAGCACGTTTAGGTAGGTAGTCCTATTGACGAAGTACCATTGCTATTCCAGCGTCATCCTTTACCTTCTAAACCCAACCCATTCCATCAATTTAACATAAATTTCCATTTTCTCAATCAGATAAATTTTTTAATCGACACTAACGGATACTCATGTCTGCGGTTGGGTTACTCTGTTTTTGCAACCGCCTTTGACCGAATTCAAAATGAAAAAGCCTACGTTCCCTCTGATCGCACTGATCCTACTAATCGTCCAACATTTTTATTAACCGAACGAGCAATCAGAAAGATCTTATCGAAACGGCACGGTGCAGCCCATTTAATCAATGCATCTGTTATGCAGCATCATAATGCCGACCAGCAGCGGAATCCCTTTACAGATTCGATCTCTAAATAGTTTTGTGGATAGAAATAGGAAAGCACCCTTGAATTGTGTCCCATCATTTGGATTTGGAAAGTGATGCGATACGATGCTCTTTCATTAGGTACGAGTATCAGGGGAGTGATGAAAGAAAGGTAACATTGTCCATTAGTGAGAATCACCGATCAGTGATCGCCGTGTGTATGTGTATTGTCATTATGATGAAGATCTTTCATCATCATCCGCAATAAAGGCAATAATCATAGTGATCATAGTGATCGTTGAGATCGTGACGATCATGTTTAGAGTGATAACAATCGTGATGGGTGTTGATGGATGCGTTCGCGATCAGTCCGACAACAGAACTTTCTTCCTTTCATAATCATATTCGGTGATGACATCTCGATCGTACTATTATTGTTTTTGAAGATCACAAAGATCAGAATTAATGCGTGGAAATGCAAACTAGAACTAAAGAATATCAGCTATCCGAGATGTAGAAAACACATTTATATGGAAGTGTGTATATTGTACTCGTATCTACTACTTCATAATGGTTTTCAAGATTCTGAGAAATTCAACAGTTTACGAGAGGATCAATTGATCTTGAGGAGATAATTGCTGCCGGAATGTTACTCATGTAAACACACTCTGTTTCTGTGTGTGGCAATGGCTTGCTATGTTATTCAAGACTACATAGCGTTCACAAATTGGCGCTTAAATTTTGTGTTATTACTGTGACTATGGGAAGCAAACAACGGCCACAAGAAAAAGATACAATAAATTGTGTGTATATACATACATATGTACATATATGTGATACATTCATAGATACTTGTATGAACGTATTGAACTATTGAGTGCGGAATCGAGTGTGTTTTGGGCACAATCTGAAGGAGGGATCCTTGACTCGATCACTTCTAGTGCCTTGAGTATTTATTTATTTATATTTGATGATCGGTTTTTTCGCTCTATAGCCTCTGTCTTCAATCTTGGCTCGGAAGTCGGTCTATTTTTGGATGTCTGTTAGTTGGTTAGTTTGGTGGGTTTTTTTTGTCTACTTTTGATTGTTTGGTGTTCCCTTGGAAGCTCTAATGATTTCGATGATGATTGAATGATCGTGTTCCATGTGGTAGGTTGGTAAAAATTGTTACATGTACGCGAGACAATAGTGTGTGTTTGTTGATTTGTTTAAGTAGGAACGATAATTGATCATCAATGTCGCCACTTGGTTACTATTGTTGGCACGGTTGAGGCAATAGGTAGAGCAGGTTTTATTTTCGTTTTTGTTCCTTCTATACTCTGCTCTTTAGCTGGAAGTAACCGTTATTCACACCTCTTCGAAATAACACGTTTATGAAAAGGGACAGTAAGGAATTTATGAACTTGGTTCGAATGATGTTGAAAAGAAAATGATCGTCATGTTTGTGCGTTGAAATGGTTACAAATCGTATATTACCTACTTAGAATGCATTTTAAGTCATTATCGAATTCAATAAGCCGTAGGAGTGTAGCTCATGCATATGTACATATAAGACATATGGACAATTCCAGTATTAATAGTTTTCTCTACTTGCATGAGACTATCAAATGTCAAAAAATAAAAAATCAGTGAGGCTTTGAAAAATCTCGAGCTATCTATCAGACTTAAGCTAAACACATAAATCTGTAGATCAAATTGCTGAAATATTGGAGAAGTAATATTCGGATCCTAGTTGGGTTCGGTGCTTAGAACAAAAACAATTGTATTGATGATGGGCTTGTCATATTCATATAAGAGTAATGCAATACATACTCAAAGAAGATATCGTTATGTTTAAACAATTTTGGCTATTTGATGCGGAGTTATATTGGCTACTGGCTACTTAAATTACTACTCCTAACTTTAATAGAACGGAAAGTACAGTTTCCTGAAAGCCTTATTATGAAAGAATTGTGGTGGCCATTATCGTACAGTGTTACGCTATAAGAGAAACCTAACATGAGATCGAGAAGGAGAACTTCTTTATTACAATGAACTAGGTGGAACCTTTAAATCCACACCAAAGGGACACATCGAAAATCTCATGATTACCATCTTATGAAAGCTACTACCCAACTATATACTTCAGTTGGGTATATTCAGGTTCTATTTCGTCAGACTAAGAGATCTATCAATACGCCAACATCTAGGGAATATTGAAACAAACAGCAGATCGATGCCCGCTATCATCCAAGCCCATTGAAGTGCTTTGAAAATTGTTTTCATATCCATAGAAGAAAAGTTGATAGCTCAGTTCGTAAGGGGGTTCCGAGCATGCCTGGGAACGGATTGATGAACATTACCTTATCAGCAAGAAGGGGCATATTACATGCTATTGATATATCGCATGAAATAAAAGAAGCATCTTATATAAAGTGTAAACGTGACAATGCGCTATCTACAGAAGTAGAAGAATGACAAAGTGTTATTGCTGCAGCTGCTTAATTGTGAAAGTTTTTTGTTGATTCTGTGCCACAGTTCCTGCTTAAGAAATCAGACAGGCTAAGAAAGCTCCATATCCCTGAACAGTCGAAAATGCGCTTGACTTCAATTTCAATAAAATTACAAGGATTTCTAACTTCCTGAAGTTGAGCGCCGACTAAGTGCTGCTAAAGAAGGTGTATCTTTTTTAAGAAAACTGAGGAAGATACGCTTTCTGAGTAAATAATCAAAGCCTGCGTTACTGCCTTTTCCCAGATTAAACAGCTTCCGGCAGAAACGCCTCTAGAGGCTTATTGTTGTTTCACATAAAAGCTAAATTTCGACGGAATTGAAGACCTTGATATCAAAATCGTACTCAATAAGAAACTGTTCGGGATACTCTTCTCAACAAATGCTATAGAGTAGCGGATCTAGCGCACCAAAATTATCACTAGCAACAGAACAAATAAACAATAAAGTATTGCAAAGAAAACCTAGAGCAACGAAGGAAGAGTAGCGTTCCGAGAGAGGGAAAGAAAAGAATGTTCTTCGAAAAGAGAAATGAACCTATGTAGTGCGCTAACTCAAGAAAATCGGTACTGAACAGCATTCTCAGGGAAAAACATGACAATGCCAGGAGCAGTTTAATCGCCATGAGGAAGACAGATTGATAGGGGAACAGGAACTATTAGATCCCATCCCTCTCTACAAGAACGCGACACCTGTGAACGCTTAAATTCGCCAATATTTCTTTTACGACTCTTTTCTTTGAAAAGCTCCAAGTTTGACAGCAATTCGACTTTTGATGCGCTGTCTTACTCTATATATAGTATTCTAATCCTGTATCCTTATACTGAAATCGATAATTGCGAGCGATTTTGATATTTGTACACAATTCTTGGTGGCTTCAATATTTTGAATAGATGATATCCGGAGGAGCGTGTTTTAAGATCCTTCGTACGGAATACAACTTAACTAAGAATGTAATTGATCCCACAAGAATACCTGACGTTGGAAATCATGCGCAAATACCCTCACGCTGATATGAGCGCCGTTGATGTGCTCTCCCTTCTAGGCTGACTATTACTATATGTTATACCAGATAATTTCTCGTATATAGGCCACATAGGTAGAGAAAGGATTCCTAGAAGAACCATGGCAATGCGAGAGAACCAATTGATGCAGACTTAACACCTCTTTCATTATTCTATTAATTTTGAAAAGAGATCCTTCATCCCTCGTCGGATGAAGAGTGTCAAACCAAAAGAAAAGACGTGATACGGATCGAGCATTATATATACTGTCAGGAGTCATAGGAGTCAAAAAATGCTCCAAAGAGTGTCCCAAATGTATTGCAGTATAAATGTTTAGATATTTGCTCAATTCCAATGAAATTCTAGATTCTCTTTGGACAAAGCCTATCTGTTTGCTGTTCACTGAGCTAGCTTAACGGATTATGTCATGCCCACACTTGATCGCGCAGAATTTTTAAATGGCACCAATCTATTTTCACACTCTTGTAGTAGTAAGAATCTTTAAATATCTAAACATATCTTTAAATATCAAATCCGCTGGTCCAGATGGAATATTTCTCTTTCCTCTGAAGATATGTTCCTCTGCGGTGACGAAATCACTGCGTAAGCTTTGTCATCGATTCTAACGTTTAGTGCTCTCTCCAAGAAAAGATGAAAAACAACACTTGTCCAGGACATCTCAAAAGCCATCGGCTGCTGAATTATATCGCAACACGAAACCTATTAGTCAACTGCTCCCAAAAGTTCTCTGCACCTACTATTGTCCATAGAATTCGAAACCGTGATATAAAGCATATCATGTTGCACTGTTAATCGATATACTACACCACGTAATGTCACCTACCTCAATTGTTTTCACTGTATTCACACACAGTGCATCATCGCTTACAGTGCTCTACAGTATGCTCTTAAGCCCATCTTCAGACCTACTTTGAAGTACCATAATTCCTTCCCTAGCTTCACATATAACTCGCGTATACAATTCTTTGCCAAGTTCATTTATGACAGCCTGCAAACATTTAAAACTAATATCCATCGTATCTGTTTTTCTTTTCATTCTAATTTACGTTTTGCCCGCGCTTTGTGCAAGTATTTTTAGGTTATTCAAATTTTCTTGCCCAGGCAAGATATTTTTATCGACTTCAAGGTCGCACATATTGGCATTAACTCTCTGAATGCGTTGACAGATTTTTAGAAAAAAGTTAATCCGCTTACGCCGCACAACGCTGAAAAACATCATGTGCGCTATGTAGTTTGTAAATTCATCCTCAGATCTTTTTCATAAATGCATGGAAGATGTGCTTTATTGCGACTTTTTTCATTAAATGCTGAAACAGAACTCGGAAGGTACTATATTTGTCAAGCCCTCTTAATTGTTGGGCTTATGACGATTAAAGAAAAAGTAGAAAAAGTAGATCTGGAAGAAAAAGAGGACAAACCAAAACTCACGGTTTAACAAAAACATTGCTATATATGTTATACCCAGAATTTCAAAGGAATTTAAAGAACACACTTATGTGGAACAAGATAACAGCTGTATGAATAAGCCCTTAGTAGAGGTTGACACAATCAAAACGTTATTACTTTTGTTTGGCAAAGGAACTGGGCTTAAAACTTCTATTTTTATCCCAAAACCCTGTTGTTATTCGGATCCGGATCGAAAGAATACTCGATCGTATATATCAGTTTTACTTTGATAACGTGACATAAGTTTGTTGACTTCTGCACTAGAGGTCGGGCCGACTTAGAAGAGGTGCACCGAGAAACAGTTAAACATAATTTCTTATGTTACCATTCTTTTGGTAGGCAATGGCATTTGCAACGACCTCTGTAATTAGGTAGACTCTTTGATATTGGGAAAAAATTACATCAATCAATACACGGGATGACAATACGGACATCAGTCAGAACAGAGGTACTAATCAATATCAGACAGTTCTGTCATCAACGAAGATTTTTAGGATCCTATGTACGAGGAAGCTGAATGGAGCAAACAGCACAATCACGAACCCGATGAGTTGTGCCAAGATGAAGGTGCACTCCAGGATGCTAGGACGGTTGGCGTGATAGCCTAGAACCTACGTACTCGGGATCTAGAGCGCTTGAAGCCGAGTATGTTTTAGGATAAGATATTATAGGGAATCTAGTGGTATATTTCCAAATCTAACTGAACTGGTCACGTTGGGATACATAGAAGGCAACAAACTCTAACAATAATTCCCAGACCTGACTGTTACATAATTGCCGAGTTTATAGCAAAATCCAAAGCCGAAGAACAGAAGTTGAACAGTTTCGTCGAATTGGAATGCCATTGCATATTTTTTATTCTCTATAGATTTTGTCTAAATCACTGTTTAACTCCTAGCTGCAAAAATCTATCACTGATGTGAGCTAAGGTGTAAAATTGAAAAATAATACTCAACATTATCCTTAGACAAATCCTGTTTTCACTTCCTCTTCTCTACTGATGACAATAGAATCAATAAGCATAATAGTCCCACCCTCGCTGCCTTTAGGCACATCAAAAGAAATTATCTACCAGAAAATTCCTCGGAAAATTCCTACCTCATTCATGGATATTCAAATGTTCATGTAAATTTTTTTTTCAACATTCTATGACAATAAAACAATAAAACACTTTAGAAAGGAAAAAAAAACTGCGTACACGAGTAGTCATAGTTTGGATAAAGAAAAGAAAAACAACATCCCAGTCCCATTATCCTCTATTGGAAATTGGAAAATACCAAAAATCTCACACCTGTTTTCACGGTGTATTTAGCACGCGCTACGAGTACTTAAATTTCCAGTACCTACTCGGCATTGTAACGATTAGACTCGTACCCGGTAATCGTACTTCGATATTGTTTCGAAGGTCCTTTTTATTATGTTTGAGGTTTGAATGAGAAATATAAATTTTCACAAATCAAATTGTCCAACCCTCGCATTTGGGACAACAATGAATCAAATTTTCCAACTTCCCACGATTTTCGAACGAAGAAACATCTGCCAATGCTTTGTGACACATAAAGTGTGGCAAATTGTCGCCCAAAGGAAATAAATCTTTCGCAGTTCCAAGCATTTATATCTGTTTATTTTGGAATCGGTTGCAGTTTTTATTTCTAACCCCCGGGGCATGGGATTTTTGCCTTAATTGGAGGGGAAATTTATCTTTGTTGCTGGTGTGAGTACTCGTTTATAAGGGTTGCTAGATTAACGTATCGAAGGGTGATCCGATCATCATATACGAGTATTATATCGTGGATGCACGATAATTGAATCTTCAAATAAAAATCTATAAATTCAATGGGTTAATAATGAAAGAGAGGGCCAAAAGGGAGAAACAGAGAAAGGGGAAAAAGGAAAGTTCATCTTTTTAGTTTTTCATGTTAAACGAGGTAGTTCATAACAATCATAGAGGGACGGATTTCGACTGCCACACAAATAAAACTCATTCAGGCCTTCATCCCGTCCTCTTAGCTGGCTTCGGCCAGTTAGCGTTTGCAGTAACTTCTTTAAATTTGAACCTCATCAATTTCTAATGATTTCCTCCTAAACACACAAAGGGCAGAGAATAGAAAATATGAACACCGATGTATGCTTGGTATGGTGTACCGAAAGATTTCAAACGAAGCCGCTATGGTAACATACTCGTTCCTCAAGAATCTATGTATAGTAGAACATGCATTTGAATGGCTAACCTAAGGTCATTCCGTCATTTCATTTTCGTCATTCCGACATTCGATGTGTTTGCTAACATTGTACATGAACATACATAGAAACAACAAAACAACATAACAACCAGAGGCCAGATTCTGGAGATGTTTTCCAAAGACACATTCCAACTCTTTCAGTGTGTGATCTGTGAACAATGAAGACCATCGATCGACATTTGAATTGTGGTCAATACGACATAGCTTCTATTTGGCAGTTTTGGGAACTGAATTGAAATTGGAGAGACTGCTGGTGCTCGCGCGGTTAAATTTGTCTCGGCATCATCTTATCGGACAGAGTATTTTTGATTCTGGAATGGTGGAAAATAAAAAATATCGCCACAATCATCATCATCATCATCATCACCATCAGTATCCGATCCGTAGTACTACATAATAGCTATTGAAGAGGACACGGTTGATGTTAATAAACGACGCAAATAGGGTATACACTATACATTATACGAGTACAGATACACAGAGAAGATGCTCTCGTAGTCAAGTGAAAAGGTGATGTTAAAGAGTTCGCATTTCACTATTTGGTTTCGAGTGAAAAATATTTAGTGGCACCGATCATCATTGTTAGAGTATGAGACTGGTGGTTTGAAGGTTTGTACTTGATATTTGTTGTTCCCATGGTTATGATATTCTGAGGTGGAAGGGTCTTTCTCTACTCGCGCCCTATATGTAGGTACCTAGGTATCGCCGAGTCGAGTGGAAGTGAAAGAAAGAGATGTCAGAGGAAAAAGTGCTTCCCATGGGAAAAAGGAGATCTCCCCCTCCCTCATGCGTTACTAAATGAATTTTCAAATATGCATTTAGATATGTTTTGTATGCTTGTTACTTACGTGTCATTGGAATGTCTGTGACAGAAACTTTTCCTTCTGGAGCTAGGTATATGGCTTTGTTGTGTGCACACTGTGACATTATTACATAATCTTGTACTGTACATAATGCACCCGAAATCACCACCTGAAATTAAAAGAAAAATATTTTTTTATTATTGTAAAGAAATTCAACTATGATACTAGGTTGGAAATCTCATCCTCGATAAGGGAATGAAGGGCGTCCCCATCCATATACTAATGGACAGTCATGCAGCCATTAAAGCTGTAGGCTATGATCTCATTGACTTCAAATCAGTCTTGCACTGATTCATTACACTACAAGATCTCTCCCATAAGAACAAAGTAAAACTTTGGTGGGTGTCTAGTCATAAATTTCTCGCAAGGCTAAAACAGCCATAAAACCTTTCCACCAAAAACAAAAGAATTCCTACAACTCAAAACGGATGATATCACAAGACTGCTTGGACTTCTAATAGGATACTGCCACCTTCAATATCACCTACACAAATAGGTTAAAGTTTAGGGTGATATTAAGCATCCTTATATAGGAGTATGTTAAAGATAATCTATATTTTCTTAGATGCTCCATATGAGTTTGCATATGTGTTTTATGTTTGTTTGTGATATACGTATGAATATAAGAAAATCACAAAAGGCATTGATGTCAGCGCCGGATTACTACAGGCTTATACTACCTTTCATTTTCCAATTCTTTCAATTATTTGAACGTTTTACGTTGGCGATTTAGACGCCTAAAAACATTCAGTAAGAGCATCGCCATGCTAGATACGTAGAGAAATTACAAAAATTTAACGATGGAGTTTTACCCGGCACAGACGGTCTGCCCTCAATATTTCTCAAAAAGTGTGGCTCCAATTCTTCTCTTCCAGTTCCCTCCCTATTTCACGTACCCGAAGCGCCAAGCTTTCAGTCTCCCTTATATCTCTTCTATCCCACACTCAGCATGGGTGTGTAGAAAGTGGACAAACTTAGTAGAATTCGTATCCTTTGACTTCCAGTCTTAGAAAATGGCGAAGAAATCCATGTTATTGCTACAGATTCTGCTAAAGCCTTTGCTTTGTTGATAGTTTTAAATTTTCCAAAAACATTTCTTCACCCCAAGACTCCTTTCTCCTTCAAGCCTAGGTTTTCCACTTGGTGTCTAAAAAATTGTTTAATGTCAATATATAACTTCGTCACGTACTATGTGCATACAATCTCCTCGTCGACTTTATATTTTGCATGGCTAACCTATACTCCAGGTTCAAACTTCAAACCTTTCGCAACCTAGGAATATTGTACGATGTTGATGAAATAAGATAATAGCTAAGGTGAACTCCTCACTTGGTTTTATCAAACGATGGTCCAAAGAATTTTCGAACAACTATGTGACCTCTCAATGCCTTTCAACGTGAAGGACTGATAGGTCGAAAGCTCTTGGCAAGTGTGTGGTGATCTTTTCCGATTTGCGGTATGAAGGCTAATCTCACTATTTGGTATGTATGCCAGTGGCTAGGAGCGAAGATTATGTGCAGAGTTGCAGGCAGCTGGTCTTTACATTTTTGTAGCATAATTAGATATACGCCATTGGTGACAGGCGACTTGATCGAAGAAAGCAATATAGTACTTGATGGCCTCTTCAGTTACTCAGATCTACTTGCAGCTTTGTTAATTGGAGCCGTTTGTACGCTGGTTATTACTAGGTTACCTGAGAAGTGAGTCTCAAGCATGAGGAAGAGAATCTTTACTTTTGACTAAGTGTAGGCGATATCAGACTTCCTGGCTGATTTCCCCCTTTTAAGGGCTTTGAGTAGCCTGCGGATTTTACCTAGTGTGTCAATATTTTTGCGAAAGGGTTTATAAGTTTCCTTCTTCGAATTTCGAACTTATTACGTATATTTTTTTTGCTTCAAGCTGTGAATATTCAACTTAAGTGATCTGCTTAGAAGTTTCCGGATTTCCTTAGGTATTTGCTGTAAATCTGAATCCCACGAGTTCCAATCAGAGGACAACCTTCAGGAGATGGACACGTTAGTTCGAAATATTTAGCGAAGGCATCGTTCAGGTTCTGAATTCAATGACCCTGTGGCTCCCGGCAGTACTTTCTAGTCGGTAATCTTTTTAGCATACCTTTTGGATAGCGTAATTTCGTTTCATCAATACCTTGGTCACCTGTATAAATCGATGCGGCCATTTGCATTTTAGCATTCATTCCATTGCTTTTACTTAATCTCTCGCTTTTTCAGATTTTTTTTTAGTGGGTATGATGAAAGTTAGCATTAAAGATACGAAGTGTGTGGCAGTGTTTAAAAGTAAGTAAGTAAGCTTAAGTAGGACCGATTTTAGTATGCTTGGGCGATGGATGACCACATTTATAATTATTAAATGCGAACTTCGATATTATTTATTAGCTTCAAAACTGTAGTAATTCTCGTAGACTTCCTATATGCATTCTCCAGATCTTTTTTGAAGCTGCAATAATCATTTTAAAGTAGATACTCATTTACGGGTAAAAAACCATTTCAGGTCGTTCGACTCTAAATGTTCTTATTTTCATTCGTATAAGTATGCTTCATTCTTATAATCAGTTAGTTGTAAACTGGGGTTGCCTCCGTAGTGTAACATAATTCATGAAGATACCTAGTTCAAACCATCGCAGCAATGACGTTGACAAAACCCATAAATTTATAATTGGAGCTTTGTTTAGGATTACTGAGCCCTTTATCAAAATCAGGGTGCCTACAACCATGTCTATTATCTCCTGTTCCAGATATTCATTTTAAAGCCATTTACCTTCTATCTCAATACTTGCAAACGTAACAGTTTTGTATTTGCAGAATTCTGCTGGTGATGCCAATGTCATCAGTTTATATAAGACTGGCTTGGTGCTCCTGCTGTTGATCTACAAGTTTCGCACAATTTTCTCAAGTATGATGATGAAGAGGTCACATGAAAACTTATTACCTTTAATTTTCATGAATCAGCGAATTTTCTCCATTGGCATTCTGCACAATCTGGCAAGGATCTCAAAACGAGACTTGCCTTTATATTAGTTTATCTCTAAAAGTGCTGTTTTATGGGGTCTACTAAAGTGTTCATATTTGGCCGATTGTATACTTTCTCCAGATAGACTTCCACAGACACTCACATCGACTTTTATCTCTTTATATTTCTTTATATAGAAATATCTGATACTGAAGAAGACGTTTTGTTAAAGAAAATATGATGTCTAATCACCATAGATAGCTGAAACAGAAACTGTTTCTTTCAATTTTTTATATATTGACATGATGGACACTAGAAGCGTAACATTAGGTCTCTTGCTATAACCTGTGAAATCCAGTTTAGACAATCATAAATACAAAGTCTTATCGCCACTAACATCAATGTCAGTAATTCTAATCAGACTTTGGCATACCGCAAAGGCTTCATAAGTGGCTAAAAGCGATAGAATGAAGATAGACTTGACAGCTTGTTATAAAATATTTCCGTTTCAGCTACTCTATATCGAAAGATTAAAGTTTAACGATAATAGTGCACTTTGGTAGTCAATTCTAGTTTAAATTATGAAGCAATTCAAAGAATCTGTTAATGGACATTATAGCATTTGAATACTTTGAAGCATAAATTGTCAAATATCGACTAACTAAGGATTAGTGGAGAATTGGCGATCATTTCCTGTTGTGGTTTGGTATATAGAAATATCAGAACTAATCTAGTAGAATCGTAAAAATATCAAACGAAACAGATTCTACAGAAGATATTGAGGACGCTGGACGTTGTGTCGTTAGACCACGTCTCTCTCCATGTCCTGGGCGAACACTCTCTAGCATTATTCAAAACGCCTGAGCATTATCTGCTATTGCACATGTATCTATCTCCTTAAAATAAATCCAGTCAAAAGGGAGGTAGCCCTATAGACAAGAAAAATTAAGGTTTCCTGCATCATACTCGTACCATTAAATTAAATGACATACCCCTAAGTTAATAAGTTACGGTGCAAATAGGATAACAATATTTCTAATCAACTTTCAAGTTGAGTGGTTCGTTTTGCCTTGAATCAAATTGTGAGTCAATTTCATGCCAAATTTTGCAGACTTCAGCTCCAGTCTTGCTCTGCTTGCTAAAAAAGTATATTTTCTTCATTTGTTTGCTTCTTGTGCACTATTCTCTTCTTTTGAGAACCCATGGCCTTTCTGCTAATAGAATTAAGAACACATGTTTTGGCTTTCTTTCTAGCGCTATTTTGCAGGAGTTTTATTTTGTTCTATGCTTAAACCAACATTTTTTGGCTCAATGGAGGTTTATCTGGGGCCGAACAAAATCCCTTTATTTGAGTGCCGGAAGTATTTCCATTATCTTAAAGACATTTGCTCATGAAAGCTTAATGAGGTTTTTTGCAATGAAAAAATTGATGGATGTGTGTCTCGCAGTTCTCGCAGTTTGGATTAATTTTCCTGAATTATAATGGAATAGGAGGTCGTAATATCATATGCTCTAGATGAAGCAACGAATTTACTCCCCAAAAATTCTTTGAACTGGCACTCATTATCTAGTCTCCCCTTCTACAATCGTCAAGGATGGTCATGACGTCATGATAAGAGCGTTGCTCGAAAGATAAATCTAAAAATTTGTCGTCTGTGCATATACGGGTAGTATTGCTGCTAGCAAAGAATTTTATTTTAATATTTAATAAAGAACAAAGCTCTTTTGCTTCTGATAGCAATCTTCATATATAGTAGCCACACAAACTAATATGTCTTATGCCTTCCATCTAAACCTTTCGTATGCAATCAGATGTAACGGTTATGCTTGACGTCCAAAAGAGCTGCGGAGCCGATATTGATATGCGATCATCATCTTAAAGTAACTCAAGATCACATTTGCAAGCTTACTGTACCCAGATACAATAGCAACCATCTTTGGGATTCCGCAGTACGCCATTTTAGCTAAGGACTGCAAATAAATCGAAATACATCAATCTGGACGACCAGAGCGAAAAATGTTTCGCTTCCCTTGCTCAGAGTTATTATGATAAGAAACAGAAAAACCATAGCACATAGTTTATAGTTTACAATGCTATCAGTGCGGCACTCTCTGAGAGAATTTGAAGATTGGACTGACATTGACGTCCTGCCTAAAAGTGCTTGGACTACACTGACGAGATCTAACGGCTACAGCACAAATCTTCAGAGCTTCGTATATAGATTTTGACGAAAAATAATTTTTTTTTATGGTTTCCTGGTTTATTTACTTAGGCCCTTTACACAGCATGTCACTCTAGGCAAACCTAGTGCACAACAATTGAGTAGGAACCGATGACACTTGGGATGAGTTGAAGAGAACTGAAGAGCATTACAGATATCGATTGCAGGCAACGATTGTTGAACGTCCTATCTAAATTCGCATATTTTAATGCGATATCTAGTTCTGAGTTATAAGCAGATTTTCGGTAAACAACCCTATTCCATAACCCTGGCCAATTTGCAAAAGTATCATAGAACTGAGCTCAGAATATTAGAATTGAAAAGCTGCTCGTTGTCGTGAGTTTAACCACAACACTTGACTGCATGGTTAAACCAAATTCAAATCGAAGAGCCGTTCGATTTTGCAAATGATGACTGAGGCCTACTAGGGTGTAAATTTCAGGATCTGGGATCCACCTTCAGTGTGTAGGCGGAGTAAGAATATGTTGATTATTAGTACACTTTTAGATTCCTATTCAGAGGGTACCGTAAGAAGGCGTTGATGTGAATTCACTTATTAACAATTTTTAGTACACAGGTCTTGAGATTTCAAACCAATAATAGAGTCAAAACCACAGAGCACCCACGCAATAGTTATCATCAGCGGACGTGACTGCTTCAATGTTACTTGTGATTTCCACAGAACTACACACATAGAATACCCAAACAGTTGAAATTCTAAGATAGCTATCTGTAATTGTATGTACTTAAAGTAAATCCCCGCACCACGTTAAAAAAAATATCTGGGAAAATTGCCATAGAACCAAAGAACTAGAATCTGCGGTAGGGACTGGCACATTTCGCTAATCTAGTATTGACAATGTCTTGGCGTTTGAAATTTGATGGTTAAGTATCCACGATTTCGCACAAAAAAAAGCCACCTGGATGTTTTCTAACCGATTTCTGTGTTTGCTAGCATATCTTCAGAAGTTCGGACTGTGTCCAAATGCAGTTGTAAATATTTTAATATGGAATTAACCCACTGAATTTCCATTGAAATATGAATAAGATAACAACATTCTAATACGTAACGTCCTTGGTTGAGACCTTACAAGGTCATGCAGCAGCCGATGCGATAAAAACAATTAAAGTATTCGTATTTGTATGTTTATGAAACTATGACTAAAGAGAATGAATAAAAAGCAAAAAATCAGCGCGAGTTAGCTGAACATATAGTTCTGAACATATAGTAGTTTGGGGCATTTTCATTATCACTGTATACATGCGAAACTCTTTGGGTTTGATATTTGTTTATTGTTTTCTTTTTAAAAAGGTTTACATTTATATTTCTACCAAATTTACAGATAAATAGTAAATATATTGAACAACGAATGATAATCAGGGCAGTGTTAATCGTACATGCGCTGCAGGAGTGATTGATATTTACGTCATTGCTTCATTCGGTAGTTGGACGTGAATTAGTCAGACTAGATTCAGACTTGCTGCATACTAATCTCTAATGTTTGCTACTTTTATACTCGTACATACATGTATGTCCACTGGATATTGGCAGCATTTTTCAAATCCATACTCATACTCATGGCCAATATCCCAATCTGGTGGAACAATACAGAAGAAATGAAAAGTAGAAAAACTACTCTAGGAGCAAGTCTCACAGCTAAACAGTAAAAGCTGAACCTCATTGCTATTGACTATTGTCAATAGATTCCACCAATAGAACTATCATTAACTAAAGAGAATCCCATTATCTGGCCATAAACAAAAATGTTACTCCAGGATTCAACTAGGCAATGTAAATATTTTTACCACTAGATGTCTAATAGCGCCACCTGCTACAAACTTCTTTTATCGATGCCAATAGACAAACTTGATTAAGCCCAGGAATTCCAACAGGTCGTAATGGTCAAGAACTAAGAAAACAAAGTAAGAAGTCCAGTCGAAATCTCAATCGATATATCTTAACCTCCTCAACTACGTACTCGTATATAAAGAAACACCGACTGCCAAATGCTGCCCTTTATTATTTTATTTATCACGACTGTGATAAATGCAAAGCCGGTCAACGAAAATTCAAAAATGCGTTTGAAGGCTAAAACGATAATCACCTAGAAGTCTGCGCTCTGATATTGCGTTCACAATATAATGTTCTTTAACTAAGAAATAATATATTCAAAGACTTTAGTAGCAGAATGTCTGCTGCAGCAATTATACTCAAGACAACACTGAAAATCTTACATGAAACTCATTTTCCCTTGCAATCTATCTCCAGTATTCTTAGTAGAAAGCGATGTCTATTATTCGAACTGGTGCCCAATTACCGAAGGGTTTTCTTAAAAAAAAACTAAAATTTGCGCTACACTCTGAAAGCATTATTGATTATTATGCTTCGATGGACAAAGCAGGTAGTGCCGTTCTTGAAAACGCTCTTTCACAGTAGCAACTGGAAAAGATATGTTCCTCAAAGTGGTCTTTCATTTATACATATAAAGCAGGTAAACCCTTGCTAAAACCCTTCCTCTGGCGAGGCGACCATCACGAACCATTCCGTGAGCAGGACAGGCAAACTAGGTAGTTATTGTACTTACATAGAACTAGTAAACTAGGTTGGAAGCTCAATTTTTAAAAACAATGTCAAGCGCTGAATATTATCTCTGTCTACTGCTCTTAGATTGCTAGAATTTATAGTTAAAAGTGTTTTGAGATTAAGCCAACTCAATGGACAGTCTAAAAATTCTAAAAGCCATTCATCACTCTTATCTAATGAAATGGTTTCATTCAGGTTCCAAATTGAGTTACATATTATTCCACAATGACTTTAAAATATAATCCATCTATTTTGATGTATGAATTATTAGGACTACCGCCGGAATCTTTGCCGATCATCTAAATGTCAAACCCCACGAAAACACAGTGATATTTCTTACCAGTCAGGTTGCTAAAAAATTCAATTCTGTAGTCGATTAAATCCAAGCATGTGAAACGCCTCACTCTAGTCTGATTATTTATGGGCCATAAAGTTCTAAAAGAGATTGCATTTAATCTTCTATTAGATGTCCGAATATGAAGCCTCACGCCCCAGCCTTAGCAATCTAAGAAAACCTATTAAATCAGATTTCAACATCATCATTTCAACAAATCAGAATGCAACAGGAGAGCTAAGACTCCTTCAAGTAACTACATCAGAACTAAATGTGGGCTAGCATGCGACTGTAATGAGACTTTAATAGGTACATATTAAGAAAACACGTAACTAGTAGATTTCCCATTCCATCCCCTTCTAATTTAGTACAGAGAACTAAGGTTGTAGCTGTATGGCAACGGATACCCACACATCTAACCAAAAATTAATCAGGTCTTAGTCTAGTTCTTGGTATTGGTTTTGGTGTAGCAAAGGACTTAAAATTTAAAGATGTTCAACCTATATATCTGTAATCTAACTCAGAAGAGATGCTCCTTTTCTCCACTCTGACTTATAGTATGATAACTGTATGGTATACCGACAACGTCGAACTACAATATTTCCACGAACACATCTTTAGATGTTGGATAGCCGGCAGGATACACTTAGAGCTACTTTACATGTGGCATTACAAGATGTTCCATATTTGGTTGTCTATAAAATCTGGAAATTCGGCAAGGATATGCAATGTCATGTGAGTTTACTAATTTTATTCGGAGAATGCGTATACATAAAGGATCGTGTTACGATACTATTGCTACTCTATCAGACGTTTCCAATGACGAATCGTAGAGGCTTTCACCACACAATTTTTGTATTCTGTTCCATTTACTCGTAAGTTATCGCATATTGAACAAGAGGTCGTGAAATGCATTCAATGTATTTGACCGCATCTAGCGTCTCGCGATCTATCACAGCAAGTAGGCCCGGATTCTTTTCGTTGGGTTTCAGTTGGGATTTCGCTTTAAGGTACAACACCTTTGGCTTTTACAGCGTGAAAAACATTTTTTTTTGTCACTCACATTTCAATGTGGTATAACCAGTGAATGCCTTCTAGCAATCCGTTAAATCCGACAGCTTGTACGACAAATGCTGTTGTAATCTGTTAAGAAATCATTTAATTATGAATCAGACAAACTGCCCACCTTTTTAATTTACCTATCAAAAGAGATACGACATTGTATTACGTTACTTCTGATCCAAGCAAGTGTAAAATATTCGCGGTGACGTTAGTATTGCGACAAAGTGTAAATGATTGTGAAACTTTTCAAATTTAAGTTAGAGCACGTACGTTATAGACCTGTAGTTTTTTATCGATACTTGTAGTTACATGTGCACTACGAACTTCACATTAATCTACTGTCAATTTAGGACTGGGAATTCTTTTCAAAGATAAACCTTTTTATCTGTCTGTAATGAGTCGTTCTAGACCTAAACTCTAAGAGCTTTCAAAGATGAATCTTTTTATTGTAAAGACGTGATTTTAATCAAAATACCAAGTATCTATTGTCTATTTCTATGACGGAAAAAATCTCATTATTTCTATAAAAATATGAGTGACAAATTTGAGCTTAACTCTGTAGATTAAGAAACGTTTGCTGACTCAGGTACTTTAGATACGGGTTTTTGAACAGTCGAAGCATATTCTACCATAAAAATCACAAAATTTCGATTAAGCATTTTAAATATATCTTTTCGTACGATTTACTTTTACTATGTGTTTTCCCTTTTAATTATTGAATTCCGAATCGAGTTCAGCTGTAAAGTACGAATTCATGTTTATTTAAATAAGCTATTATATTAGAATAAACCAAGTATTCGTAACCGGAGCGAAAGAAATAACTGTGCACATATCTGAAACCAGAAGACTGCGTATGTCATGGTGGTCTGTGCCTCCTGTTTTATTGTTGTTTTAACAGCATTCGTTTTAGTACTTGTTAGTTTAAGCACAAGATACATCACAGTGACTGCTATGATGATTAGATAAGCAAATAACTAAACAATTAAGTTGATAGATTTTGATCGAATCCAATTTTGGAAGTGAAGACTGTATTTAATGTGTGTGGGAGCTAATTTTGAAATCCATTTGATTTTATGTGAATTTCCTTTGGGTTATGCAGTGGTTACGTAGGTCGACTACTACGTCACAGCATCTTGGATTGATACACAAACCAAACTCTGAAAACAGAACATAAAAACTGGATCAAACAGTGGATAAAAATTGCATTATAATCAATGCATTAAGTGCAGGGAATATTTATATGTATTTATTTTAACGTTTGTTCGACTACGACTACAGTTTCCACTTATTTACGAAGGAAGCTGCTTGAAATGATAAGAAAAGTTCATACAATATTTGTGAGGCTAGAATAAAACGAGTTTTTGCATAATGCAATGCAAAACATTGAATTCAGTTTTGGTGTGAGAACTGGAGCTGAAAATAAGTAGTTGTGTGCACCTACACAGTGAAACATATAACAAGCTTTACAACACGATTCATTTAATATTATTTTCTACTACTCTTAACCCACTAAATGGCTCTCAACCTGTAAATGGTCATCCATAGCCTATGATCTTGTCCGCCTTTTGATCTGGTCCACTGACATCTTTAAATCAGATTTCGGGTATCCCCTGTCGTCTTTAACCGGTATGGTAGGACACTTTAGCTTGACCATTGTCCGCTCGCTCGATGTGCCTAAGCCTAAGTAGGTGTTGTATTTTGGCTTTAGATAAAACCATCTTAGTACAACTTGGTTCAGCTCACAACGTATCTTTTCTGGCACATGGGAATAAATACACGACAAAATGCTTCTGGCTCAAAAGAAAAAATGTACTATATACCATGTGATACTTGTCTAGCACTCAAAATTATATTTTCGAGCTTCTTTATCAATTGGAGTAAAAGCCTCTATAACGATTCAGGGAGAGCGAGTATCAGGTCCTAAAACATTTTTCTAGAAGATGATTCTCAAAATTTCCATTCAGCAGCTGCTGGAGGTACTGGTTGGATACAAACGCAATTCACTGCGTTATTCAAATTCAAATTATTCCAATCAACCGGTTGATTAGCTCTTTTGCAGAAACGCTGTATGATGTATTCACGAGACCTTTCGACTACTTTAAGGCGAATAGCTTTGTGGCTATTTCCATTGCATTTACGTAGGATTTCTTTCTCATGTCTTTTAATTCAAAGTAACTTCAACTTTCGACGCACTCGTAATCATACCAACGACACTCTTTTGGTAGTGGCAGGGTGGTCTCCTTGATGATGTAGCTATACTTGGCAAGTAGCAACAACTTTTTACAGAGATTGGGACCACATCTTTACTTGAGCTACTATACACTAAACAGGAGGAGAGAATGTGGGTTTATAGACAAGTGCTAATTGACGTTCATTGTGCTCTCATATATTGTCCTTTGTTCGCATCATTTAAGTCATAAGTCGTCTTAAGCTAGTAAATTGTATTTCACAGTCTACACCGCGTCGATTTGATTTATCCTCAATTGCCAAGTTCATTTTTTTAGAATACGATTAAAATCTGCAATTAAGTTCATATTTGTTGACCAAAACTAATTATAGATGCCTAGGTCAAATTAAAATATACTTATTACATAGTAAGAAATGGGGTTAGGCAATTCAAAGTAGAATTCACACAAATAGATTTAGCAACTCTGTACCTACGAGTACTTCCTTTTTCATGCCAAGTATTAAAAATTATAAAGCCTCATTAACCTGCCCAAACTAAAGCCATTCAAAATAGAAGAAGATAAAATTCCTCACTCAAACTGATTCATAACAAGTAACAAAAGTCTCACTGTAAAATTTCATTCACAAAACTTTTACTCACAAAGAATTCATGTCACAAACATTCCTATTATCAAGAGCAGATAAAGAAATGTTATGTGTATCGCAAACATGCCCCTCTAATTGCAAAAATTAAAAAAATAACAAATAAACTAGAAAAAGAAAAACAATAACAACAAAACCGAAACCAACTATTTCAGTAGTTGCATGTCAATTCATTAAGGAGAATATCACCAGTCACTACTCAGTGGCAATCACATGAAAACGTCACTGCGATAAACAAGTCAAGCGAAGATGATTGCCAGCAAATTTACATGTTAATTAGCATTTCGACAGCAAAAAGATAAATTCAACAAGACTGCAGATACAGACAGATACAGAGATCCCCTTTCAGGCTGGGAGACCAAACCCACCCTACCCCTATCTCCTGGCAGATTTTTAGCCCAACTTTATAGCTACAAGGAAAAAGAATCGAATCACGGTACCCACAGTTTGGAATCTGTCTATCTGTACACATAAATGTGCAAGCATACCTTTTAGATACACTCATAGTCAATGAATATTCATTCCGATTCATCTACCTATTAGTTGCTATGAAACAAGTTCGCAATAAACACTTTTTTACAAGTTTTTTCTTCCTTGCTTTTCATTTCTTAAAAAGAAAAGAAGAAGAAAAATACAACGACGAAATTGTTAAGGAATAAAAATTATAAAAATTAATTCAGATAATCGTTAATATTGAGCCGGTTAAGCTATTAGACCTGCCAGTGGTGGTCGCGAATCTCCTGCTGTGGCTAAGAGGATTGTGTTACTTTCAATTTCAAATTACCATCACCATCATCACCGCCACCGGCCTGCGCTGCATTGTACGTCCGCCCTGCCTTCCGTCTATCTCACATGGTCAACTTCGATAAAAATCGAGTTTTTAGTGTTTTCGTAATAAAGAGGAGGTCTGCGGTTTGAAATCGCATCGGATGCACCAATACGATACAGCCAAGGTAAAATGAAACTGAAAATATGCCGAAAACAGAAGAATGTCCTTGGTTACAGACGTACGGTACGGATACTTGTACGAATATGATTACATACGGACGATAGCACCAATAGTTAGATACAATTTCAGTGGTAAACAACTTTAATCGACTGCTGTGTACGATGGCGTAATGTGGGGGGAGCATCTGTGTAAAGATAAGAAGTTTTCTATTACACGACATTTTGTATTTAGCAACATTTAGGTCTATCGTAATTTTTGGTTCAAGGTCGTTTGCAGTGCTTGAAGTTGCTACATTTGTGTAGGACCGTGGTTAGTAACAGCAGAACAATTTTGGGTTTTGTCTCAAAAAAACATACTACCTATATATTACCTAGTTTATATGACAGCTTGAAGCGCATTGCTTCAATATGTTCATATAAACACCACTTCGAACCGCATTGAATATTTCATTTCGCATTGAACATTTAATTTCGATTTGAAGTGGTGTTTATATGAGCGTATTGAAGCAATGCGCTTTAAGCTATCATATAAACTAGGTATACCATATGTTATGTATTGTGTATACACAGAGAATCAGTTATGAGATTATGTTTATGGAAGATTACGTGGAATAACTCTAGGCTCCGGTGTACAATTAATTTTTTTATAAAATACCTAAAACGCTGAAAGTTTCTGCAAAGCCATTTCCGTAATTTTTTCCACAGTTACAGCCAGTCTTCAGTTATTGTAGTCCAGGAAATGATTTCTTCTTCAAGAGCAGATATTAAAAATCTTTTTCCAATTGCGTTCAGTGAAAATCCACAAGATCGGAGAGCCCTGGAAAACCGTTTCTTTGGTGGTTATACAAAGATTATGATGGATAAATTAATTGTATTGGAGTTATATGCTTACCAAGAACTTTCACTAGTTGTATCCGAAACCCAAAGCCCATAGCCTTATCATTTTCATCGCACGTGTAAGTCCGACGTTTAGTGGTCAGCTTATTTTTTATTTTTGGTTCGTTTTATTTGGAATCCAATTGCGCTTAACATGATAAAGGCCAATGGCAGGAAACGGTATAAGAAAAGTATATAACATATAGAACAGCTATCATAAAAGGACTAACAGCTATGTTAGGACACCCATCGTTATTGAAAAAAGCCGTTTAGTGACCTACTTGGCGTGATACGCATGCCCGATCATCAAATGTAGACACGTTCCTACTGATCAGGTTGGAGATTCTACGAGTACCAAATAGGACCTACGACCAGATGGTGAGAGCCTACGTAGCTTTAGAGGAGTACGATGTTAAAATCCTATTCGGAGAATAGTACGAGTATGACTTCATTGTTAAAACCAGTCTGTCGATCCGATATGGAAGAAGTTGACGCAATTACATAGGTATATATACGCCACAATCTTGGTCGTCATACTACCATAGTTATTAATACTGTTGGAAATATTTTGGTTGGGAGTATCATCAATCATTCACGATATCTCGGAGGATTGAAAGATGTCCAGTGACTACGACACCTCCCCCTGTCCCATCTGTTACTGAGACACATGCCTACTGAACGTCATTTTCAATCAAAACCCTATCCTTCGTATTTGTGTGAACTCATCACAAACTAGCCAAAACCAGTGCGTTTTCCAGACCGGAATATCAACAATACAGGCACCCGCCTGATTCTGGGAAAGATTGGTGAATTTCCGATCTAGTATTGATCGTTATCTAATATTCAAAAATTCAAATTCAAAGTCACACAGGATTCATATCGCGGAGTTCTCGAGACGACTTCGGAATCCCGAGAAAACTGATCTGTTTAAGAGACACAATGAGGGTGCATTTCCGGGTGAACAGCACAATTTTGAGGCAAGATTTTTAAGACGTACATCGGATATGGACATGGATATGAGCTGTCGTGTGACTAATTCACTTTTTACTACTACTACTTAAGCTTCTAAATAAATAGTGCAGCATCCTATAATTGACACCTTTACGCCGATTCGCCAAGACAAAATACATCATTCTGACCCCATATTGAAACAAATATTAATTTCGACAAGACTACGACTTTGAAATACCATAGTTATGGAGTTTATATACTTCGAAATAAATATAATTTCTGATGGAATTTAAACGGGCAATAACTTAGGGCAACTTCCAAATGTCCAAACAGCTGCGATCACAAAGCTAAGTCTAAAAATAATGCTCCGTCGGATGTTTAGTTCTTTCTGCAAATATAATGAAGAAGAAGAAGACACAATAGCGAACTACGAGTAGGTACGAGTATGAGGTATGAAATGATGTGAAAATTGGAATGAAGAAAAATCGTTGATGATGCAGTGCTAGCCACTTCGATAGAATAGACAGAAGTGCTTTGTGACTGAAATGACAGACAACTGCGTCTAACAAATTGGAATCACCGTCCCCAGGACCGTTGAGGATAGAAAAAGGCTTCTACTAAAGCTATCAACTTGAATGGTTTGCTACCCAGATAGTTTAAACATAAGTCTGTTACAGTCATAGGATTTCATGCATGTCTTCTTTGGCGATGAATATGCGGCAGAGTATCAATCTCAGCAATACCTTTGTTTCTTCAAATATGTAATAAACATCTCCAATTGAAAAGGAGCTCTTAATCATTATATTTTGAGACCTATAGAACTTTTTTTTAAAAATAATAAAAATTGATTGATTGGGTTAAAAAATCCATATGATTTCCATTGGTTTCCAAAGCCTGAATCGTTTGCGGTTTATCAGTATACGCCAAAGCCTTCACATAACCCCACAAGAAGTAATCGCATGATCTCGGTGAACAATCCTTTAGTCCATTTTGCGATACAATGAAGTCATTGAATCGAGTCCGCAGTAAAACATGTAGCGCTATTCTGCTGGTACCACATATCGTCTGGATCAATGTCGCCAATATTTTTGAAGAAATTATTATTTTCAGATAAAGTTGGTCATATCTGCATCTCGAGCTCCGGGATCATTTTTGAAAATATAAGTGGGGACTACATCAAACAGTGCACTTTTGTGGATCCAATTGAGTATTATGACTTTCTTTTGATTTGTCTTAGTCCAGAAACAGCAGTTTTGCTTGTTCATGACCGATTGTCCAAGAGTGACCCTCGCCTCGTTTTTCGATAAAAATAAGGATTGACCTTAACCTACTTAAAAGTCAAATCTGTCGCCAGACATGGTCGTGTGGCCTCGTTAAAGGAACAAAAAGTGTATTCTGCAACGGTCGTAAACATAAATCCCAAAGAACCTTCAAATATCACCATCACAGCGCTCCAAGATACTTGAATCTTATTTATAGCCTCACTTCTTCAAAATAAAACGATTACTTCGAAATTATGAAGGCAAGAGTTCCACAGGACAGGATTATTTATTTATTTATTTATTTATTTACTAACTAAGTATTACTTACACGGTAAGATAATGAAATCTTTTAATTATTTAATAATTATGGGTCCAATTCTCTATTTTACCTTGTCCGATCTAGATTTTTGTAAAGAAAAGGAATCCGTAATCAGTTGTTCAATTTTGTTTTTGCTGTCAAAAGCCTAAGATTCAACCATATCTTGGAAAGACCACAGTACTTGATCGAAGTTGCATGCACTCAAAAAAAATTCCAATAAAAGTAAACAAAAGGTGTTTGCACTTTAGACTTATGGTTACAATACAATCGGCAATTCTAATCTTCATTGGAAATATGTAAGGCTTTCATAACTGAATAAGTTTTGACAGTTTCATGTCATCTCTTTTAGATACAGATGAGATTGAGGGATTGTTTGTGTTTTTGTTAACTTTTGTTACAAGTCAAGTTAACAAAAACACAAACAAAAATTTGTACTAAAAGTTTACATACATATTTGTATGGCACCTCTACTATCGTTCGAAAAATTGATAAACAATTTTATTTGAAAGATGATTGAAGGCTCAACATGGGAAAGTGGTCAGTTCGATAAGTCCACTAAATTTGTGAGCTATACATGTGATATTACAATAAAATATAGATTGAGATTGAAATTTTGTATATTGCTGCCTGTCGATACTTTTAAGTTTGCCGTTAAGTTAAGTTACGCATTACTTCCTCACAATTAAACACTACACACATAGGATAAAGATTATTAGGCGTGGTAGTATGACTTATCAGATTTGTTGGCAATTTTTTTTTTTAATTTTTGACAGACTTTGCAAAATTATAATACAATTTGGTAAATGAATTATTATGACGATTTGAGTGACCTTGGTTAGGCTAGCTTAGTGCTGTAAGGGCTAGTCTTCTTTAATAAAAACATATTGACTTAAGATTCTTTTAGCTGATCTTGTCTAATAAAGGTATACCTAGGGCTTTCCTTTTATGAAGCATCTACTACGAGGCATTATATGATTTGCCATATTTTTAACTGGCGTCTGATAACAACTGATATGCGAGTAAGTAAATTAGTAATGATATTACTTTCAAAAACCATGTCCAACTCCAAATATTGTAGTTTTGTAGCTAGTATTCTTTAAAAGTAAACATAAACTTAAGCCGATGTTTTATTTACATATTCAGTGACAGAGAATTAACAGAATAGATTGAACAGTGTACCACAATAGTGTTGCCTTTCCTAGTTTTTAGTGTCTTATATAGCAAATTTACTATGACTTGCTTCTTATATATAGGCATCATTTAACAGCTCTCTCTATTTAACGCAACTTGCACTAATCACATGCAATTTCGCATACCAAATTGGTCGAAGTCAGTGAATTCGAAACTTCCCGGACCTTAGCCAACAATGTCAATTATTGCTGACTCTGCTAAGAAGATAATTGTCTCTGTGTAGGATGTAGAGCTCTTTGTTGTACTTCCATTCTGAAGTCCGTTTATACAGGTAAAACGCTACATCGCTCAAAGAATATATCTCGAACTGACCAAAGACTTTTTAATAAAATCCATGATTCCGCCAACAGAGAGAACAAAACAAGGCAGCTTTCTTATTTCTTATATTTGTAGGATGTGTTATCAAGGTTCTTTTTCTGACTTCTCTGTATTTATTGTTTCAATTGGTTATAGTGAATAGAACCACCAAAACGTGACCATAATCTTTTTTGGGTGAGGACTTGCCTTTGGCATGCGTTTTGGTGATTCAACGGTGTCAACTTACTTGTCTATAGTCGACGAATATCATAGAAGATCCACTTCACATTTAAAAATTCAGTGCTAAAATGTATCTATTCCGTTTCGAGCAAGCAGAGAAGATTTGTGTGGATCCCATTTATGCAACTTCTTTACCTCAAAAATTGCTTTCAAATAGGGGTGACTGTTGAGTGGTGCACGTCTTTGTCTTACGCAATATCTCTAATAGTTTGGCGTCCACCATTAGCTCGTCGTTGTCCATTTGCCGTTTTGGAGCGATCAGGGCGCTCAAGAAATATCTAGATGCTCTAGATATGCTCCTGCTCTATGGCATACTTAAAGTCGTCTGCTCACAAAAACGTTGATCCTCGATTCTCACTTCAATTTGACATTCGATAACCGTCATAAATGCGACTTATCTGCAAGAAGGGACAGAGTTTACAAAATCCCTCCAGGAATGATATGACAGGATGTAATTTTTTTGAAATCAGTATTCTCAGTAATCTCATCTTTCTGAAGCAGTAAACACCTAGGCTGGCTCTAAACTAACTTCTAAATTAGAGTCCGACCGAACATTCGGCTTCTGCTTAGGGTTCGGCCACATTCGGCTTAAATTTCCACCTTCGGCAAAACATTCGGCTTCGGCAAGAAAAGGCCGAAGATTTTCCCGAAGCCGAACCATTCTTCGCAAAAATTAAACCATCATACGCACCGTGTTTTGGAGGAGATTTCGAGCAATTCATTTCATGTTTGTTTCGTTTCTGTAGCTGGCAGCTACAAGGAATGCTGATATTTTGAATTATTGGGCCTCAAGTCCTTATACCTACTTGAAAGAAGTAGCTAAGAAATATTTATCAGCTCCTCCTACTAGTGTAGCGAGTGAGCAATTATTCAGTGCTGCTGGACAAATTTATGCTGATCCGGGCTAATTTGCAGGGAGAAAATGTAACAAAAACTTTTGTTTCTTGCGTATAATATTAAGTTATTTAATTTTGATTATTAATTCTACTTCATCGTTTGTCTTCTCATATTAACTTTGTTTGTTGTATTTACGTGTTATCGAATGTACCTAGGTTTTGGATTTTTTTTACTGGTTAGTTTTTGTTTTTATTTCTTTGCTAAGCATTCATTTTGATTGTTCCGTTTATGTGTTATTTAAAAGAGCCTACTGCAATAATTTACTGGCTATTTTGCTGTTTGTGTCTTTGTAAAATAAATTAATAAAAAAGAAAATATCTACCGATCAATTTTATCAAACTAATAATTTTAGGCTCTTTAGCATTTTGAAATACAATCTCTCTACTCTACTTCTAATTCAAATTTTTCATAATCCTATAAAATTCTCACTTCAAAAAAGATAAAATGCATGGATAGAAGGTAAGAACTAACTGAGCACGTCCCAATGTGGATTTTGATAAGGATACTCTACGATTGATTACATATGAGTATTTGTTCTAAGCAGTATTTCGCTTAGCAATATTCTTTATTGACTTTGAGGCAATCTTGTACGTGGTGGACAGAACGGCCTTACTAAATAAACTCAACAGTTTGGAAATTTTGCTAAAATTTAAGAGGTTAATAGAGAATTTGTATGATGATACTAAAGCGGCTAGTTGGATGGATATGTACTACCGTCAAGACGGGGCTGCACGGTGAGCACTCGTGCAGGAAATGTGAATTTAGATGAGAAATTTGATTTTTTGGTACGAGTTTGTGATGAGAAGCACCGAAAGCATGTCCGTCACGTCCGCTTTTTTTAAGAAGCCTCTCTATTCACAACGTGTTACTGTTTGATGCGGTTTTTGGAAAGGAAACGTCATTGTACCTTATTTTTTGGAATGAAAAATGGAGAGGGTATGGATACTACTGTGAATGGATTGCGCTATAAAAGCATGGTCAATGATTTTTTATGGCCAGAATTTAAAGGTATGAATATAGGCGATGTTTATTGATAATAAGACAGCGTTGAGTGTAACACAAGTGGCGAAACCATTGTCCTTTGGTCCTTGTCCCTTTCCGGCCATTGTTTCCTGGTCAGTTCATTTTCGAAATGGTGATGAAAAGTGACAGCTGATATAATCATTTGTAACACCGTTGTGAAACCAAGAGCTTTAAGCTTGAAAAATGTCAGTCTATTGCCTCCAAAGAAAGGTCGTTTTGAATGCTGTATAAACAAGAAGGGGAAATACCTGTGATGTGTGAGGTGAATGCCTGAATTAAGCGAAGACGAAGGAATTAGACCATATCAGTTCATTATGAAGCTAGATAACCAGGTTAGAATGAGGTATGCCGTGGAGTTAGGCCTATCTACAGTAGGCTCAATCTCAACAACAACAAAACCAATGATAATTGCAAAGTAGAGGTACTAGCAATGATAGTGATATTGCGTGGGAAACGCTTAAAACTGAACTATGCCATAATTGACAGCAAATTATGAAACCCATTTCTTTATATCTTGTGTAGTAGCGGCGGTTTTTAAGAGTTTTCTTTAAATAATATCAGGAATTGAGTTTGAATAAAAAATCTGTTCTTATTATAAAACTAAAACGTATAAACTAATATTGAATAATAAGTCATTATATGACTTCTGATTTCTCGTCAACCGGCAGTTACATTTTTGCCCACTCCTTAGAGGAAGTTAATAGTTTCGTGGGCAATATGGTATGTAGCGCTATCTTGCTGAAACCACATATCGTCCGGATTAATGTTACAAATTTTTTCGAAAAAATAATTACTGATTACTGTCCGATAGCATTGGCCACTGATTATAACTTGATCCGGCCGCATAAAAAAATGACAGCGGCGTGAACACCATACTAAACAGTGTACTATTGTGGGTGTGATTGAATCTCATACGTCTCTTGTGAGTTTGGCTTACTCTAGGAATGCCATTTTTTATTCGTTTACAAACACTATTTTTGGATAAAAATAAATGTTGTCTTCAAGCTGCTCGAAAGCCCAATTCGCGAAACTTCAGTTACAAGCCATATGATCCTACGCGAAATTTTTCACGTTGCGACCGCTGATGAATTGACAATTCTGGAACTCCCCCACATTTTCACTCAGTTTCTTCTGTGCATATATAATGTTATTGGGCTTGCATCATGTAGAGTGAGAAATTTATTCACAACACGACGAAAAGCGAACTCAGTTGGTCAGTTATAAGGACCAACAAAATCACGACGTTATCATACAGAGTTATTGTTCATTACAACCGCCTTAAATATGGATTTGATGAGTTATCTACTTTGCAGTCCAGAACTAGCACCTTGAATCGTCCCCTTTTTAAAAAAAATGTAAAAGGATAAAACGCAAATGTGATTGCTTTCAAGCACTCGTGGATGTGAAAAATTTAGCTTTCTTAGAAGTGGTTTTGCAAACGTTATCGAAGTGTGTTTAAAGCAAATGTTTACAAAAAACCAACAAATATTGTAGGGGGGCGAGGAAGTCAGTAAATAAAATACAACTTGTATCTACGCTACTGCGGCTTTATTGTACAATACACTTCCACTGATTGCTTGCATTGCCCGCTAACAATTGTGGTACATATCGCTTTGAAGTAATTTGGTAACAAATTTGTGCGTGTGCGTATGTTGAATATCGATTACTTCTATGATAATGAGAAGCTTTTTCGAGCAGATCATTCGATCAGGTTCGGTACATTATTTAAATGTATAATCACCGCAAAAAATGTAAACATGATCATACCATCCGAATACGACAGTATGGTATTACATTTTTCGAACGCCTTTTCTTTTGTTTTCTTTGCCTGCAATATGAGATCTCGAACGATTGATTCATAAAAGGCCGTATTAGATATATTTCTTTATAAATTTATTCTTAGAACGACAACAGTCGTAAAAGTCATGCTTCTTATCATACATTAACGATTTGATTTTCTTTCTTCCATTAACTTATCAGCAAAAGTATTACTTAATCGTTACAGAAAATAAAAATAATATCAAAATATTTTAAATAAAGAAGAACGCCATAAATACTGGGGAAAAGGCACCGTTTACAACTTTTTTTGATCTTAACTTGTTACTGACAGCCCATGATTCTTGAAGTATGTAAATACATACTACACCTAGTACAACGAAGCCGACGGAATATGTTGTGTCTGTAAGAATTTACTAAAATTTTCAGAATGTACACTATAAGACACAGTTTTAGGTTCTTAGTCCTTAGAACATTTTTCTGACACGGTTTATTTATTTTTTTTCAATTTTAAATATTGTAAATATAAAATGTGTTAGGTAAGGTATCCCTAGTACTTACAATAAAAATAAGCAGTCTTAGCTGATTCGACATTCATTCGACGATGATCATTTAACATAATTAATCCTTATATAGAAGCGTGCGTAATCCTCTTGGGGTCACCATGAAAATTTCGTTGATAATCCAATCCGTTTTCGAAATTTTTATTTTTATTTTTCCGGACTCACTAAGCACTGTCAAATTCAATCAGAAACTCAATCCATTCCTCACTTTAAATTTGCCCTTTGGTCTGTGTTAAGGACATAACGCATATTTGTTTTTTTTTTTTTTTAATTCAAAATTGATTTTTTTTAATAAGAAAACCCAATGCCAACGAAAAATTGGGAGGCAAAAATGCAATACTCATACGTAACGTGTTTTCGACTTCGGAAAAGTCTAAACATTTTCCAACGGACTTGAACCGGTCACCAATTGCGGAACACGTTTTCCAAAAAGAAAATTAAAATCAAAAAAATCGTTAATCGTTAAATCCTTGTCGTGAAAGCCAACTATCGAAACTAAAGTGCGATATCAGCAACATACGAGGATGAGTAAGTACATATGTAGGACGACGTTACAATTAATCGCAAAGATGAAAAATGTGAAAAATACCGGACGATACCGACACCAATCTTGCGGGAGCACTACGAATTTGAGGAAAAATCTAAGAAACTACTACAAAATCTGTTGTCAGAAAAACGTATGACGTATGAGTGCCGATGTTTTATGTGTGCATCTGTTTGCGTGAGTGACTATAACTTTATGGATAGGTAGTACTCGTATAGTTGGGATTATGTATGCAATGTAATGCAGATTGTTGGCGTGGAAAATCACTGGAAAAACGTCTTGTCACTGCGATACAACTGTAAAGACTGAGTTTACATGCGACGAAATGTTTTATCATTCATTTGCGTATGGCATGACATGGTATAGGATTGCCATGTTGCTGTGTTGCTATGTTGCCTCGCTACTTGCTGCTGCTTCCACTGCTGTTGTTGATGTTTATGTAGTTGGTGCGATGGGCAACATGCAAACCAACAAAATTCATCAACAACATAACGTAGTAAGAAAAGGGAACAAGCGAAGAGAAAAGACCCGCCAAGCAACAAACCAACAAATCAACAACCCCCACCAATTATGCCTTTTTGTTGTCGTTCGTCGCATCATGTTGAGATGACATTTTTCTGGTTCAACACGCAATGCGTATTTATTTTAGGTACTTATCGGCGGTATGTCATGTGTGTGTGTGTGACCTTACCATGTGCAATCGGGAAAGTTAAACTCAAACGTGCGTGCGAGCGCAGGTGATTCGCACGCGACAAACTATGTTGTATCCATCGGATTCTCCCAAATGCTGATAACATTTCTCACTCATACACATTTGTGGGAGAAAATACTCTTTAGACACCGAACTTGTGGGTAGATGTTCGGTTTGAACAAGTTTCGTATGAGGTTGAGTTGATGCAACTCAACGCAAAACACAGTTGCATCGAGCATGTGCATGCGACATGTTGGAAGTAACATCAATTATGTGTAAAAATGGTTGTTGGGTAGCTATTGGATACATGAAGCCTTGGGGTGATTTGTGTCTCTGTATGGCTTCGATTGAGAGTGAATGCTTAATCAATATGAATTACTGGTGTTGTACTCTACAACAGTTGTTCCTGCGACAGGGCCTCGCATTATCAAAGATACAAATGTTACTTGTCTCATGAGAGTTTGGGAATTAATTTCAATATGTTCCTGTGGGTGGCAGCGTTGTGAATTCGCTAAAGCAGCACAAGGTTTTTATCCGTGTGACAATACTGTATCGAGTATAAGATTGAAGAAAATCGGAAGATATACAAAAATTTAACTCAACAGTTACAAGTACGCTGACAAAAGACTGTATATAACTTTGGATTCAGAAGACAAAATGTTAGATTAGGCTCGAAATAATTGGATAACAAGTATTGAAGGCTGAAGCAGCACCAAATTCCTGGAGAAATGCATACATTAACCCTCTCCATTACAAAGACATTACATCCTAAATTATAGGCCCATAGCGAAACTTTCCATATGACTTAATGTCCATGGTCTCGAATAACCAACACGAATTCTTACAGAATAGACCAACAACTACAGACCTAACAGAATTCATATGAAGTACTCTGTGCCTTCTACGAGATGGCAAAGAAGTTGATGTAATTGTATTGAAATGTTGAGTTATCCTTCTTAAATTAAAGCTTCTTCTCCTTCAATCTAATTTCATTATGTGGGTTATTTCCTACTTAAAAGAAAGACACTATAGGGTCTCCTTTAGGTCCGCAATATTTATATTCCTATTCTCGAGGCCGAACTGTTCCAACTATTCCACCACCCATATATTGCGCGTAGAATCTGTGCGGCAATGGTTTACTCATTTCGCATTATGGGGACTCCATTGAACTGGCAATTTCAACTTTCTACCCTGATAAACTTGCAATCCCTTACAGCACGTCGTGAAGTTGGTAACATACTCTTTGTTCATCAGCATTTAACTGGTAACATTGATTCTCCTGCTCTTTTAATGTTGACCTACGAAATCTTAGATCAGTTCCTCTCTTCTGTGTTCAACTGTATATTTGACTTTCACCCACATATGTTAAGTAAGCTCTTTCTCTTAAGTCTTCCCTTTACTCTTCCTATGCCTCACGGCCAACACTCCCCCCCCCCCCCACAGCTGAATTGTTCGTTTTTAAGTTTGGTATTTAAGTTTTTGCTTGTAAGCCCATAAAGCTGTCCGGGGTTGACCCGGGCCTAAATTTATAACAGATCACTTCCATTCAAAAGATCCAATCAAAATGTGATACCTGGATATTCATTATGCTTTGAAACGGCCGCTGTTTATTTCTGGCTCTCAAACCACCACATATATAACTTGTTACCAAAAACTGTTGTGATCAATTGGCACCAAAGGAATATACTGAATAAGAAGTTGGTAATAATCCTTGATGAACATTAAAAAGAGTGTTAGAGATAGAATGGAGCATGTGACACACCACTATATATTTTGTGAATTTCGTACTTGAAATTATCCAAAACAACATGAATTGAGCGTTCAGAAAGCTGATTTCTAATCTATTGACGAAGAGAATCGTCAGTCAGAAACGCACGCTTTTTCGACGAAAGACCCTTGTTAAATATTTTTGAAACATCAAGTGCAACTATCTTGGGTAGACTTACGTTTCACTTTTAAAGACATGCCATAAAATTATCAGCGGTGCTGTGAAAAATGTATAGTCTGTTATTGAGAAGTTTTCGTGTTTCGATATATTTAATGAGCAGAGCGTTTCCATCACCTTGGATAGAAGAAACGTAAGTGCAATGAGTCTGTATAAGGAGAGAGAAGAAGATCCGCTCTTTTTAAGAGACGGGCCGGGCAAACGCTCTTTTCCACCTTCTCGGAAAAATTCCCGAAGAAAAGGATTGATAGGAAAGCTTACGCAGTGATTTTTTCAGCGTGAAAGAACACAACTTCGGAAGAAGGTTAGATACACAATCTGGACCAGTGAATTTGTATATGTATATTAAGATCTTCACATACTCTTGCTACTACATGAGTGAGAAAGTGAATTCGTTCCATTGAAGATTTGTGGCACTCAAGTGTATGCGGAGACAAAGGACAATCTGGAAGTGTTGAGCTGGCCGCCAAATGTGTAAAAAGTAGATTGGCCTTGTCCAAAGAGCTGACAGCTTTGCGATGGAGACTGAGGCAACATTTTTAATGACTTATGACGAACGAGCAAAATTTTAAAAATCCTTTCAACCTGTTCTAAGAAGGAGTGTAATCGTTGAAACATTTTCCTTGAGTTTTGATATACATTTCAATAGAATTATATTTGTTGGATATATATAAGTGAAGTCTTTCACAATTTGAATGCTTTATATATCGACGGTGACATTTTTCTGAAACGTCAGAATTGCTTATCATTGTTTGCAAGAAGCTTGAACTTTGTTTTGTTTCATTTATCACCAAAACTCTTAAAGCCGATTTTTAGTCAACTGGAATCGTCTTGTCCAGTCTTTCAAATTCTAAATATTGACTGTGAATCTAATACTGAGTTTCCTTGACTTTCTGGACATTGTTCGATCTTTATTCTGCCGTAAAAATTACATTACTTGCAGCTCTCGTTGAGAAGCTCATAGCAGCAATCCTTGGTAATATATTCCTTCGATAGTATTAGCTAGCTGTGGTGCTGTAGGGCGTAGGTATTTAATGTGCATCTGCAGATCCGAATGTTATCATCAGTAAAATCTATTGGAGCTGAGCCTATTAGCAAGGTGCAACAGTTGTGCTGGATTATAAAACGACCTCGTTTTATGATGTAGCCAATCCACAAGAAAAAATGGTCAACATTATATTAATGACAAAGATGCATATGATTGTAAGTGTTTGTATATCCAGTGCCTATGAGAACACTGCCGTCGCTAGGACTCAACACTATCCTCTGCCTGATATCTCTATGTTTGGGAATCTGCAGGTAAAAGATTGAACCAATTCAACGAATGGAAACTAGGTCCGAAGGGCGGCACCTCTCAAACTTAACGAGTAAACTGGGGATAGGGCATCTATACCGGCTAGATACCACTGCAAAATGGCTTTGAAATATCACTCTTCTAGATGTTCCCAAGCTGAATAGCTAAATTGTAACATCTTTTTTCATGAATACATTAGCGATAGAGGTAAGGGTTAGCACTGATTACTTCAGTCTACAGTCTCAGTCTCCTCTTGAAATATTGTAGAAGACACGACAAATGCTAGTCGAACTTGTATGTATAACTGAATCTCTGATTCTTTAAAGTCAAACAAGAGACGATCCAATCACAAAATGTCATAACAATAAAATCCCTTATGTCAATGCTGGCTTGTATCGCCATTTAAATCGCTTATAACCAGCGTCAGATGACAGTCACAACAGGATTTTGAAATTTGCCTACGAAAAATGATGTCTATACGCACCAACAGTTAAATAATAACGAAGATTACTTGAACTCTTTTATCGTCAGATATTTAGAAATGATTTATCGTAGTCAGCAAACCTGACAGGTGTATTTATTCTTCATTGGATTGTTTCGCCTCTATAAATAAATGAAATTTTTTTCTTATTAGTGTTGCACAAACAATAGTCGGCGGGCCAAAGTTCAGAGATTTTGTTTCGATTGAATAGTAGAGAATACTAATCTAGTGCAAATGCATTTTCTTGGAATTCGTACAGCTTTTTTTCTCCGTCTATATATGTATATGCAATAAACATAATTATAACTATAACTATAAACTATAAACTATAAAATCCTTTTAAACAATTTTTGTCTTACTATGCCACAATAAGTTGCAGCTCCCTGTTGCCCGAAATGTTTTACAACCACCAAGGGCAAATAAATTTCCGTTTTTGGTCGCGTATGTTTAAAAGTATGCATTATGGATGCCCGATAACAAGAATTCAATATCATATTTGTTTCGTTTTAAATCAATCGTTGGGTGCTTTAAGTAGTTGTATGGTTATCAATTTTGAGCAAAAAATAATTAAGGGCAAGGCTTAACCAATAATAGCAAGCACCGAACAAATTCTAGCACAAATTTAGGATCATTACAAACTTGATGAGACAACAAATTTTTTTCGATGTTTTTTCAAGTCTGTTTGAAGAGAATCCCAATTACGAGTAAGCAGTACTCTAAAATAAACCCAAATATGCATTTATCTGAACATAACTTATGAAGCATTACCAAGACCCGTACGAGTAAAGCAATATCGAGACTGTCTTTTTATTCTGTCGGAACAGAGCACTTAGATAAAGAAGTAGTAATACATATTACTCCTTTGACTGGATACGATCAGTATTTCTTAATAATATCAGTAAGAATTTCCGGTGCCTACACACCGGCACCCACCAGATCAGGCGTGAGTGTTCGGTAGTGTCTTCATGACTCAAGAAATATTTATTTATTTTATTTTATTTTCAAGGGATCGATACAAATGAATTTGTAAAGTCCGGGATTTTACGCCGGGGTACTATGCCCATGTGGCGTTTGTCAATAGCACGCGGTGTACCGAGTTCCCATGTGGTCCTCCATCTAGGTACTTACCGCGCCCACACTGCTTGATTTCGGTGATCTATGTTATGTCACTTATGCCTAGCAATCTTGGGTGATAAGCAAAAGCCGACTGTGTTGCCGTTCCAGTAAGTAGAATACAGTCTTTAACACTGCGGCAAAGCAGGAAAGCCGCTGACCTATTAAAGGCGTCGAGAATGGTTTGTTTTGTCTGCAGGCAACAAAGGAGAATCAAACCGTCTATAGGTTTGCTTACATAAATCGTAAGTGCGAACGGAAGCTCTAACTTGGAACGCAGACAGTCCTAACCCAGGTTGGAGTCGTGAGAATCTTTCCTCTGGGTTTAACCTTGCAGGTTCATCGGCATTTCATTTCCCGTATTCCATTGTAACCTGAGACCTAACAGAGACTCAGTTAATTCTCGAACTAGCTTGGAAGCGGTGAGACGGTTCAACAAGGCCTTAGTTGTTTTTACAAATGTTTCCTCTTGCACCGATTTTTCACAATACTGGTTATTACTATGAGGATTGCAAAAATAATGAGGAGGAGCCAAATCTAACATTTTTGTCCTCCAAAAAGACGCCTCTGCATACTATTGTAGATCGCTTTTGGTGCTATCTATGAAGACCCGACAAGATTTTTCTCTTGGCTAAAACCATTCATGTGAAATAGAAAGCATTAATAGAAGGCCTACTACTAGTTCACCAAACATCGAAGTGATGATGGAATGATCCAGCAAAATTATCTGCATATGCCTGAGCATAGGCATTAGAATCATTGAGAGCGGTAAGCAGTGAGTCGACCTATGCGTACCATAGTAGCGGATACAAGATTCCTGTTTGCAAGAAACCCCTGCTCACCTCTGCCTTTACATATTGGCCGCAGCTAGCATCCGTAATCAGGGGTACTATTCAACAAAATCGCTTTTATCAACAAAATAAGTGATTCATCTACGGCGTGTTGTCTGGCCGAGTGTGCGTTCGTTTTTATCGAGTGGAACTTAAATTCTTTCCGCCAGATTTTGAAGCGCAGTCTCGCTGGATCTTCTGTGTGGGTAGTCATGTTGCATTTTGGATAGAAAATGCTTTCACAAAGTAGTTTTGCATACTTAAAGGTCGACCATTCTCTCCATGTTTTTTTTTTTGGCAGGCGTGTTGATATCTTTTCCAATTTTCAATAGAAAAGCTTTTCTAACTATTTGTCAGGGGTTCGGTATTTATGTCAGCCAGGTAGGAGCAATAACTCTCTTCAAAGTTGTCGGCAGCTGTATTATAACTGGATATATGCCATCAGTGACAGGCGACTTAAAGCCATCAAATGAAACAACAGCGTATTTGACGGTCACATAAGTCACCACAATCGATAGCAGACGCCAACTACGGCGTGTTGTGCTCACTTACAGTTTCGGTGATATGAAATCATTCATGCTATAAATAAACAATTTTCTTGAAAAAAGTTAGCACCACATCAATTCAGAATTCAAAATGTCGACAATTACAACTACATACTCGTATCTATAATACAATAGATATTTATCTAAATGTCAATTTGAAAACACTTGCCGTGGACTTTACCTACCCTAATACCGCATTTTTTGGGAATTTCCCAAACTTGCGTCATTTTCAAAATATTTCCATTCCGAAAACAAATTTCAAATCCTCTTTAAGTAGAACCGGAAAACAAGTCTTTTCGCGTCAGACATTGCCATAGCCTTACTCCAACTACAACGTCAAAGTCAGAGTTAACGCCTACCTGTCATTATCATCTGGCACTTGTAAATGAAATCTAAATTTCTAATTTTATCACTCGAGAGCAGGTTGCGAAATTGCTCTTGGAAATTAAGCCATAAGCGGAAACAACAAAAAGCCAGCGATCGTCACAAAATATGAATTCGCCGTTGACAAAGTTGTCCTATCATTCACTAAGAACTTGTCGTTACTCGTTAGTTTTTATGATACATTTTTCTTCGCTTTTACAAGCAGAAGAAGATACAAATGACAAATACTAATAATAAATTAGGTACCCACCTTTTCCCCGAAAATGTCATAGATACTCGTATACACTCTACTGTCGTAGTATGGCCCAGCTACACATATCCGTATCTCCAAAAAAGGTGAGGCACTACATAAACAAGTACGACTACGACTAGGTACCCTCCATAGTCGAAGACAAATCTTTAAATGTAATCAACGATAATTAAAACTAACCACACGATCATAAAACCATAGTCGTGTACTAGTATGTTTGTCAAGAAGGAGTCAAAACTGTTGTAGATACATAAGTGCAGGGCTCACACGAATGGCATCTCTTAACACCACCACAAATAAATCACTCAAATTAGATAATAATTTCAAAAATCGAAAAATACGAAAAAGAACCAAATAAAATTTATTACCGTTTAATTTTAATTCTTTGTCGATATTTATCTTTCGATGAAAAAAAAAATTCGAAACACAAAAAAATTAAAATGTTTTTATCGCTGAGCTTAAAGATATCTCCCCTCAAGCACATTTTCACTTATAACAGGCATATACATTTTTTTTGGAACCAAAAACGTGCACGTAGTGTCCGCTATCTATCCAGTATCTGTATCTTCTTGGATATGGCTAAAGAAGAGAATCGTATCGAAAAATGATAAGGCACGAGACAAATACAAAAAGAACCAACACAGACACGAGGTCATTTCGAAAGATGCACGTCTAAACTAAATTTTTCCAATGGATGCATGATTTTTACCACCTGTTCACTGGATTTCGACTGTTTTTACTCCAGACTATAAGGGAGGGAGAGTTTTCCGTATTAAAAGTAGCATGTTAATTTAATTATGTTATAATTCAAATTGGCAGTTGTTTGCCGCCTGTCCAGACGACAAATGGAGAACAACCCAGTTACATTGGTGACCCAGACCCACCCAGTCTACCACGGAGTAGAACCCCACTCGATCCAAAGTGCCTGCAGCCGAATGTAGCTAGGGATTATCATATTTAATGCTTATCTGGAGCAACGGAGAATTGCATCCAAAATTCGTTGGCATTTTCCCATAGATATAATACTTTTGAATTTTCGATTCTGAATAGAGTGGACTGCCTCGGAGTTCGGCCGATGACACCGATCGGGCCGATGAGAAAAATGAACACATTTTTCTTTTTGTCGATGTGAATTATTGTGGAATGTTGCGCCATCTTCGTTGGCACTGTGGCTTATAGCCCAGCCATAGAGCTCCATAGAGTTTTTTTTTTATTATTACTTATATCTTCGATTAAAGTTTGACTATAAATATTAACGGCTTGACAATGACATTTTTGTTTTTTTTTTTTGGTTTACTTTGGTTTTTGTAGGTTATTTATTTCTGTGTTTGATTTAAGAGTTTGAAGTTGGAAGATACATAGATACATAGTTCTTTACACGAACATAACTTTATTTATTGTTATTTATTCTGCTCTCATGTGTGTTGCAAATATTACTGTGAAGCCTTTTTTGTTCGATTTCACGAAGTCTTGCCAATTTGAGCAGCGTCTCTTAGTTCAACTGTTTTAATTTTCGGCAGAACGCAACGTTGTAAAAAAACATGATCTGAAAATACATATCACTCTCTCAACGAAAGTATTAAAGAGCTCTGAACACATTCATAGGTTCAAATTTATAGGAACACATCGGGAAAAGTGACTTTGGGCTAACCACTAATAAGTTAGCACCAACTTTTATTGATAGGAATTTTTTGTGAAGATAAAAGAGAAAAACTAACGAAAATCGACATTAGTTGAGAAAATAAACTGTCACAATTTAAACAAGAAAGAAACCAACTCCTGGGGTTTAATTTACATGAATGACTCCAAAACGACATACACCAAAAGGAAGATCTAAACACGCAAAGTATGTGAAACGACGACGCTCCACAATGTAAAAGTAGCAAAGGTAGTGCAAAAACTCTGCTTAGTGTTTCAAAAGGCCGGCTCCACCTTTTAAGAGGTTCTGACTTTGATGACGATTTATTAAATTCATTGGGGAGAGTATTTCATCCTATCTAATATTTGAAAATAGTTTCGGGCGTATGTCTACCACGGCTGCCTCGTACAAAGCGCATTCTAGAGGTTACATTAATGGTGTGTATGGCGTATTACTTGAACAATATTTTGCTCCAAAACGCAAATCGTAGCTGGTTTATCGGCTTAAACTTGATATAGCCCCACAGAAAATAATCCAATGGCGTCAAATCGATTGCACGATCTGGATGGCTAATTGACGGGTTCATTTCTTGAAATGACTCTATTGCCGAATCGTGTTTTCAATAAAGCGATGTTTTCGTAAGTAATATGAGGTGCAGCACCATCCTCTTGGAATCACAATTCTTCCACATTGATGCCACGCAAATTTGGAAACAAATAGTCGTTAATCATCGCATTGTACTGGTATCTATAGACGGTAAGTTGTACTTGTAAATGAAGACAGATGATTCCACCGGCGGCGTGCAATCGACACAATACGGTACAATACGGTAGATGCAGTGGCATCTGGAGAACTTCTTGAGAATTATCCTCTCTCCAAGTACAGTAATTCTGCTTGTCTACGAAGCCGTTTCACCAGAAATAAGCCTCAATTGGATCTTATAAGCATTGAGGCCTCTTCAACACAAGCTTCCACAGCTTGTACCATGCGCTTATGTTGTCGAATTGAGGGGAAATTGTTGTAAGCAAAGGGATAGCGCGTAGTGAAAATTATGTTTTAATTGCAGCTTTACCAAAGTCGACTTTTCTGCTCGGGGTCTGTATTCGGGGGGTCTGTTATTATTTATTCCTGCTTCGTACAAACATATACTTAGCTTGGTTGTAACAGGGTAGGTATTCGAATCAATGTTGGTACTTCATGCGTACTATGGCACTGATTTCTGTCGATCAATCTGGTGGTGCCGTCAATGATCAGGGGCAGTGATGTGAAATTATTCATGCTGCGGATAAATCTATAAGTCTTCAACTACTGCTTTTTTTCCAACCGTCAGACTAAAGGTATTTCTCCTTGACCATCACCTTCGCGTTGAAGCCATTTAGCACGGATTTAATATAACGGCGAGGTAATTGTTCGTAAGATTACTCGCAAAGCTCAAAAAAAGCACCATTAACCATCATTTTTGTTTGTCGCATCATTGTTTTAGATTTGCAATCAGCAGCTTCTCAGATCATTTACGGCCGCGTGCTGATCTCAAACTCAGTATTCACTTTGTGTCCATCCACATTGCAAAAGAACTTTTTCACGACAATGTTATACTTTGGGTCTGGAACTTTTGGGTATATTCGTATATTCTTAAAATGTTGTTTCTTCTACCGAGCATCGAACTTGTCGAGTTGTAGAGGCTGAGTAGGGTCAATTAATCTCGAGAAGAAATTCTCCAGACGAGTCCTGTAACCAAAGTATGCTCCAACCCCACACCTCCCAAACCTCTGCCCTTTCCCCTGGGCTGGATCAAGGTGTCATACGATCCGTGCCGAAGATCACTGGCTGAGGGCCCAGCATCTCCAAACCTAGCTCAGTCGCGAACGGAGAGCTAGCCGGATTAGCTAGCCTTATCTGTATATTGCGGATCTCTGTACAGACGGACAACCTTTCTCCGCTACTCGTCGGACTATATTATGGACAACTCTTAAAAAAAAAAAAAAAAACCCGAGGCCAGTACTCCTTTAATACCGGACGGTAGAACGGTGACTGCACCGACTACCGACAAGGCTCCTGTATTGTCGAGAGGATGTAAAACTGTGGCAGGCCATGGTGCACCATCCTGTAAAGGCAAGCGCAACGAGCCTTAAAAGAAAGCTTCAGGTAGTGTTAAGACTGTGGCAAGCCATGGTCCTATCACTTCCTCCACCCCTAGCAGCAGAAAATTTGTGGCAGGCTACTGATTTATTGCTGCTACCAAAACTCCTCCCCCCAAGGAGGAATCTAAGGCTCAGCCGCATCGGTACGCTTCATCTAAGGCGCTCTACGTCAGACGCCGAAATGCTTCACGCATTTTTTTTTTTTTTTTTATAATGAGCGCGCGCTCAAGGGGTTTGAGTACCCTTAAGGTGATTGTACACAGCGCGGGCAAAGGAAATTTAGGGAGGAAGAAAAGAGAGGTACCGATGTACATTGTTTTTAAATGTTTGCATGTTATAACGACCAGGAAATACAGAGATCGGCAGGGCATTCCATAAGCGAGTTGTACGGCTTAGGAACGAATCACGATATTTTAGAGTACGTCCGAAAATGGGCTTGAGGGTATACTGATGAGCATTCATAGCGAGACGGGTGTTACGGTTGAAAGTTTGAATGGGCGGAATGCTACTGGCGATTTCAGTGGAGCACTGGTGGTGGAAGTAGCGATAAAACAAAGTGAGACACGAGACATTTCGTCGGTGTTCGAGGGTGTCCATTGATTGACTGATATTAGTATCGTCAATAAGTTTTATCGCACGGTTTTGAATCCTATCTAGCAGGTGCAGAGATGTTTTAGGAGCACCTGACCAGATGTGGGAGTTGTACTCCAATTTTGGGCGGATGAATGCCTTATATATTGAGGCCAGATCAGAGGGGGTAAAATATTTCTTACATCGCTTGAGGAAACCTAGACATTTCGCAGCATTTTTGGCAACATCAAATATGTGGTCATTCCAACGTAAGTTGTCATTGACACACATACCGAGGATGGAAAGTTTTTCGGTTTCGACGATGCAAGTGCCATTCATAGATAATGGCTGGGTGTTTAAATTTCGCTTTAAAGACAGCAGACAGCATTGTGTTTTGGAAGCATTAAATTCCACTCTATTGATAGTTCCCCAATTGGTTATGCTGTTGATATCGGAATTTAATGAGCTTAGCATACGCTGCCGTTCTCGTATTACAGCCGAAGAGCAGGGCCGTGAGTCCGGGAACGAATATGAAAAGCAGAGAGTACTGTCATCAGCAAAGGAATATATTGGATTAGAAGTAGTAGACAAGAGATCGTTAATGAAAATTAAAAAGAGTGTCGGTGACAGAACAGAGCCCTGGGGCACACCAGCATTTATTTTGTGAATATCAGACTTGAAACCGTCCAAGACAACTTGAATTGAACGTTCCGAAAGGTAATTTCTAATCCATTGAAGAAGAGAGTCGTCGATCCCAAATGCACGCATTTTCGACAAAAGAGCCTGATGCCAAACTCTGTCAAATGCCTTAGAAATATCAAGTGCAACTATCTTGCTTTCGCCAGATTGATGTACGCTTTGGTTCCACTTTTCGGTGAGACATGCCATCAAATCACCAGTGGACCTGTTGCTACGAAAACCGTACTGTCGGTCATTGAGAAGTTTTCGTGTTTCGAGATATTTCATGAGCTGACGATTTATCAGTGTTTCCATGACCTTGGAAAGAAGGGACGTAAGTGCAATGGGTCTGTAGGAGGAGAGAGAAGATGATTCGCCTTTTTTAGGGACGGGCTGGACAAATGCTGTTTTCCATCTGCTCGGGAAGAGTCCTAAAGTGTAGGATTGATGAAAAAGCTTACGCAGTGGTTTTGCCAGCGAGGAAGAACACCTCTTCAGAAGAAGGGGAGATATACCATCTGGACCAGCGGATTTATGTATGTTGAGATCTTTAAGTACTCTTGCTACCACACGAGTGCGAAAGTAGATTCGTCCCATTGAAGATTCGACGCACTCAAGTGTAGGCGGAGACAAAGCACAATCTGGGAGTGTTGAGCTGGCCGCAAAGTGTGCAGCAAGCAGATTGGCCTTATCCAAAGAGCTGACAGCTGGAATGTCATTGTAAATGAGCGTTGGGATGGAGGATGAGGCGGAATTTCTAATGTTTTTGACGAACGACCAAAAATTTTTACTGCCTTTGGGACATTGCAGTATTTTTTGCCTCAGTTTTTGGTCGTATAGGAATTTCACACGCTTAAGAAAGGCGTTGCAGTCATTTCTGGCTCGTTTGAACTTTTTTCGGTTTTCCTCTGTCGGGTTGGTCTTGTAGGACCGAAAAAACATTTCTCTAACCCTGACGGCCTCTTTACAGCTCGAGTCTTACCATGCCTTTTCTTTTGGTTTGATACTCTTCATCCGATGAGGAATAAAGGATCTCATTCCAAAGAGAATGGTGTCTGTAATCATATCAGCAGCGGCATCCACGTCGCTATCGAGGAAGCATAACGACCAGTTAAAATTCTTAAAGAAGCTGTTAAGACCGCTCCAGTTGGCTTTCTCGTATTGCCATACGGTTCTTTTAGGAATTTTTTCTCTAACTGTGTGGTCGGTGTACGGGAAATTAGCTGATATGACACAATGGTCCGACGAGCCTAGAGGGGAGAGCACATCAATGGTGTACTTATCAGGGTGAGAAGTTAAAAACAAGTCCAGGGTGTTGGCGGTATGACTATCAACGTCTGGTATTCGCGTGGGCTCATTTACAAGCTGCGTTAGGTTGTTTTCCGCAGCGAAGATCTCAACACACCGTCCTTCGGGTGTTGTCTGTCCAGAATGTCGAAGCCACCCAGAATTGTGTATATTGAAGTCGCCCGTAATAACGATTTCAGTATGAGGATACAGGGATACAATTCTTTGAATGGAGTCAGACAGCGCATCAAACTCGTTAAAGGTTGAATTGCTGTCCAGTTTGGGGCTTCTATAAATAAAGCAGTAGTGTATAATTTGCTTACGGAGATGGAATTTTAACCACATGAAGTTGAATTCCGGATTGGAACATGGATCACATTGTGGTGGAGTTTGGTAAGCTACATCACTACGCACATAAATGGCGAGACCGCGGTGAGAGAAGAATAATGGCACTAATTCGTAGCCAGGTAGCTTCAGATCAGAATGATCTGAGAGGTGTGGGCGGGGATCTACCTGTGTTTCACTAAGTGCCAAAACAGCTGGTCTGTACTTACAGACGTGGACGTACGCAGAAAAGTGATTACTTTTTAGCCCGCGTATATTGGCTACGTCTACCCTGAATTCCCTAGTCATAATCACAGACAAACACAGAAAACACAAACACCGACGATACTAAGCAAGGCTGCGAAGTGGAAATTCTGACGTTGGCTTACCGAATCAAATTGTTGTAGGTGTTATGCCCTTACAACAATATGAAACAGTGCACCAACAAAATTTTCACTCACAACCCCGCTATCCATCAGTTGTTACATACACTCAGCCACTGCCCGTACCGTACGGTAAATACAGTAACGGCAGTGACTGAGTGCAAGCAACAGTACTTCGACTCGGAGAGGGTGAGGTGGGATACCCGCACTGTGTAATATTCACTGGCACTGCACTGCACTTCTTTTTGTTTTTTATATATTTATATTTTTTTTATTTTTCGCACGCTTTTTTTTTTTTTTTTTTTTTTTTTTTTTTTTTGCTGCACAGCACACAACAATATGGCGAGTGCACTGGGGGAGCTGTGCATTCGACTGTGGTCGACTCGGTACTTCGTACTTCGTACTTCGTACGTGTACGTATGTATGCGTATGTATGTATGCGTACTTCGGTACGCATAATCAAAGCCTTCGGATTCTTTCCGGAGGTTGAGAGAAGTGCGGACGTAAAGAGCAAGATTGAGTGGGCTAAAAACATCCTAAAAGACGGATCACCCACTATTTCCACTGCTCCCAAAATTACAAAAGACTCTTCCTAGCCAGAGATCGTTGGAGGAAACCGTGCCGGTTTCCAAGAGGCCCAAAACGCATAGTACCAAAACCCTTGGGCCATCCAACAGCACATCTCTGAGGTCTTTCAGTGAAATCGTAAAGCACGCAATAGTGATCGCGGTGATTGATAGAATCGATACCGACGGTTCCATAACACCTGAACGGTGGCAGCTACTGAAGCTGAAGCTTTCGAGCAACTTCTTGGCCATAATGCGGGAAAACCCCGGACCACCTCCCATCACAAGCGACACTGGCTGGCACCAAGGCCATGTCAAGCTTATCGCATGTGCCAACCAGAGATCTCTTGATCTCTTCACTAAGGCCATAGAAGGTTTAGCAGATCGTACCTGGATCCCAGCCGAACTCGGCTTATTCCTCCCCAGAAAGTATTCTGGAAATCATCCGGCTCAGTAACCCGACTCTTCCGACTCATGACTGGAAGGTCGCGAAATTGGAGGAACTAAGGGGCTCTTATACATATGTAGATGCGCGTTGATCGTGATCAATAAGGAATCCCTTAATCCTCTGGCGCAGACGAAAGGCATGATGCGGTTTGGTTTTGAGTCTATACACTTAAGGGTCTACAAAAAGGATGCTGATAAGCAACCTCCTCCTTTAACGGATACACCAGAAAACAGAACCTTGGATCTTGGAGCATCGATATGCTTTCCAGAAATGGACAGCAACGACTCCAATTTATCCGAGGTGACAATTAAGCCGTCGGTCTCCTCTTCTGACACCCAGTCGGAAATGGAAACCGATGACGAAGGACAAAGAGGTCCTATACGATCAAAGGAAGAAGATGAGCTCTTGGGCAGATCTTCAGAATCGGAGGACCTCAACAGCACCGTGGTGAAGGTTACACTGGAGGACTGTATCAATGATACGGTTTCTCCAGATTAATCTCCATCACTCAAAAAAGGCTTCGACCGCACTCATTCTGCGTCTTTCAAAAAACGAAGAAGACATTATCCTAATCCAGGAACCATGGATTGTAGAAGGCGTGGTTCGCGGAATTAGGACACTCGTATATGCTCCGCTCTATACAAGAGATAAAGGTAAGATCAGAATTTGTATATTAGTAAAACGTTGCCTTAATAATCCTAACATCAGCGACCCCGACTTAACCGTTGCCAGACTGGAGACTGCCAAAGGCATTTACTGGCTGGCATCGGCTTACCTTGGCCACGACCAAGTGGACCCTCTCCCTGGCGATAACCTAGAAAGGGTGGTACTGGAAGCTGGAAGGCAAAAACTGGCCTCATCATCGGATGCCAGCTAACGCACATCACAAGGTATGGGGCAGTACCGATATCAATGATAGAGGTGAGTCATTTTTTGACTATATTTTAAGTACAAACCTCTTTATTTGCAACATTGGCAATGAGCCCACTTTTATAACTAGAAACCGACAGGAAGTGCTAGATATTACTCTTGCCTCCGACAGCATCACTCAAAGGCTAACGAACTGGATGGTATCGTCTGAGCACTCCTTTTCAGACCACAGATACATCCAATTCAGTCTGTGTGATGTTCCCCCCAGCCAACCATCATTCCGGAACTACCGGAGAACTGATTGGCTAAAATACAGCGGAATACTGTCAGAAACTATATCTGAACTATCAAGTCTCCCGCGTAACGCCAATGAGCTTGACATTAAAGACAAAGAATTTACTCTGGCTCTCAACCAGGTTATGGCTGCTTCCTGCCCTCTTATTCAACCTAGAGGCAAGAAAAAGCCACATTCGTGGACATCACGTAGCACTGGGACTACTTAGAAACTCTTGTAGAAAACTTTTCAACGTTTCAAAAAGCACAAGAAAAGTGACTTACTGGGACTCATACAAAAGAATCCCTCAAATTATATAAAAAAGAACTGAAGAAGGCAAAGCGACAATCCTGAAGGTCATTCTGTGACAAAATCACAGAAACCTCTGAGGCATCGGGGCTAAAAACAATCCTCCCTACAAATCCTATGATGCCTAGCTGTTTGAAAAAACCCGACGGCTCCTGGTCAACTTCAAGTGATGAATCACTCAATTTGCTACTGGACACCTACCTTTCCAGGTAGCTCCCAACTCTCGGCCAGTACAGGCCGAACAGGCCTACTGCAACCTCGACCAAAATTCATGGTCTGATTACGAGAGACAAACTGCTCTGGGCGCTGCATAGCTTCAAACCATACAAGTCAGCTGGTCCGGACGGTATAATACCTGCCGAGCTACAGAGGTCCTCAGATATTATTCTGCCTGTGTTAGAAAACATTATGAGGAGCTGTGTAGAACTTATCCACATTCCACTGTTATGGAGAGAAGTCAATGTTGTATTCATTCCCAAAGCCGGAAAATGTTCTCATGTTGTCCCAAAGGACCTCAGACCTATAAGTCTATCATCTTTCATTCTGAAAGCTCTAGAACGACTGATTGATATCCATATTCGTAGACTTCTATCAACGGCTCAACATGCCTCCTGTAAAGGTAAGTCGGTGGAAACGGTTCTGCACTCACTGACTAGCCACATTGAACGATCCCTACAATATAAAGAGTACACAATGGTAGATTTCCTGGAATAGAGGGCGCCTTTAACAACGACGACACATCCGCAATTACGACTGCGCTGTCAACCCTGAGGTAGACGACTCACTAGGGGAGTTGATCAGTCTCATGCAGGATAATCAACTCCAACCAGGATGAGACTTCTGCTAAAAGATGTGTCGGCAGAGGTACGCCGCAACGCGGTGTCCTCTCTCCCCGTCTCTGGAACTTAGTAATTAATGCACTACTGATATATAGCGGATGACGTTGCTATAGCCGTCTCAGGTAAGTATCGCAATACCAAGAACTCCTTCAAGTAAATCTCAATAGATTAACCCGTTTGGCAGATCACTATGGATTGGGAATAAACTCCCATAAAACTGATCTTGTCCTCTTTTATAGAAAATACAAAATTCCAACTATAGACCCTCCTTCAATAAACGGTACCAGTTTAGTATTTTCCGATACATCAAAATATCTGGGTCTCATTTAGAAGGAGTCAATAAAGCTACAATAGCTTTATTCTCCTGCAAAAAAGCCATTGGGAATAAATGGGGCCTTCAACTTCGCATAACCGACTGGCTATACATCTCGGTCATAAGACCAATACTTACTTACGGGATGGTCGTCTGGTGGACGGCCTTAGAATATGCAATTAACTGCATTAAACTAAGCTGAGTCCAAAGAACAGCATGTCTATGCATAAGCGGAGCCTTGCGGTCTACCCTCTCTGTGGCATTAGACATTCTGTTTCATTTGACACTCCTAGATATCTTCAGCAGGCAAGTAGCTGCGACTGCAGCTATTCGCCTTAAAGCGACTAAACAGTGGACAAATAATTCATTTGGCCACGCCAACATTCTTAACACATTAGGAATCCTCACAGAGCACATCGATTACACCCTACCTGAACTTTGGTTTGACAAAAACTTCCATGTAAGCTTCCCCTCTAGATTATTCTGGGAGGAGGATGCTTTCATGGAGGATAAGTCAATCCATCTCTACACAGATATATCTAAAACCGATAGCGGAGATAGTGGCGGTGTTTTCTCAGATAAACTAAACTTAAGCCTCTCATTCCGTCTTCCAAATCACTGCAACGTGTTCCAGGCGGAAATTTTGGCGATTAAAGAAGCTATGTCCTGGCTGAATAAAAACGTGATATCTGCAAAGGATATCCGCATCTTTTCTGGCCTTGGTCTCATTATATTCTAAAACCGCCCTTGAATGGCGATCATCTCTCACGGAGATGGCAGAGTAGTTCAAGATTCACCTTTGTTGGGTGCCGGACCACAGAGACATTCCAGGGAACTGTAAAACCGATTAACTCGCCAAAATTGGAACCACTCTACCTATTCTACGGGAAAAGGGTGGCATAGGTATACCAATCGCTACGTGCAAACTAGCATTAAAGCTGGATGCCAATAAAAGAACAGACCTTAGGTGGACTGCTGGGCAAACTTGTCTAGCGATCAAAGAGATCTGATTGAATGTAGACCGATCTTAAGAGCCTGGTAAAAGTAATTTAAAGGTTAATTCGTGGAAATAACAACAAGCGCACAGCCGTGGTTAGTTCCGTGTCTTTTCGAAATCTCCTTTACACTAGGTGACATGTTTGGTCCAAAGAAATTTTCCATTCAGGTAACACTCAAATACTAAGCTTCATTAAAGAAATTAGTGGTGATAAAGGAATTCGATGAACCTGGCCAGTCAGCTTCCTGGCCTAGAAAATTCTTTATTGTCTGAAATCGCCAAGGTTATCCAGCAAACGAGCAGACTTGGACTCATGAACCATAGATTTCACATAATAAATTTCTTGTGCTCAGGTACAAAAGGAAAAATATTACGTTTTTGTGTAATAAAAACAAATATTTTATCTTTTTGACTGCTAAATCGGTAGTCGAAACACACCACTGAATGTTCACCCCATTTTGTTCTTATCATTGTTTTCTTTCTTTCACAGTCTACAGTTCATTAGTTCAATGCCATTCTACATTTCTTTTTATCGTAAAATTAAAACCCGGTAGTAGAGCACTGTTGTTAGAAATCATGTCAATCTTCCACAAAAAGAAATAAAGAAACTAATTGTTGATACTCCACAGTAAAGTTACGAGTACTACTGAACTCTGGATTATCTCTAATCGCAATGTTTGAATTTTTCAATTTCCTTTCAATAACACAACATGTGATACTCCACGGCGGTATACCTATACAACTGACATTAAGATAATGAAAAACCACAAATCAAGAAAGAAACATTTTGGATGTCTGCACACCCCAATACAAATTGTAGATTAAACAGGCGCTACGGCTACCCCACATAGATACATAGATTCCAAATATTATAAAAATAACCTTTGAAATTTCCACCTGACTTACTTGTACTTACTTACTCACTTGTAAGCGCGAGCAAATATTCGTACTCAAATATACAGCTTATCAATCATAGCGTAATGAATTTTGGTTTCCCCCAAATCTATTCATAATCGAAAAAACCCTCACTACTGCGATATTTTTGCAGCATGAAATGCAGGTCGGGAAAAATGTTTCCCGCCAATTTATCGGTCTGTCACAAGTATAGCCTTCTAAGTACCGCTCCACGGGCCAACATATGAGTAAACAAAATGTGGTTCTAGTACAAGAATTTGTTTATCACGTAGCAAAATTAACACTACCCCGAGATGATACATTACGAAAGCTGTCAAGAGGACTCGAAACTTGGCAGTAGCGAATATACACTGCAGAAGCGTTTTGACACCTAAATTTGACACAGACATATCGTCGTACACTATGGTATGTATTCGCAAAAGGCAAGTTCTATAGTACATGAAAACAATCTGTCTTAAAGGTCTATTCGACAGATGGGGATTAAAGTTCAAGTTAAATACCATACCGTGTCAATATTTACGAAGATAGGGGCTATAACGTCGATTTGTATCGAGGGTGTACTCGTATTAAGAAATTTCAACTATCATGTATTTCCGATACGATTTGCTGTGCTAGTTTCAATTTGGATTTTACAAAATTTCAGATATCAAAGTGAAAGATACAGCTATTGGACTTTGGAGTCGATTTCAAAAGAATCTCGAGTGACGACATTGAAATTAATATTGAAATGTATTGCTGAGTAGAAATTGGAACACATAGCAATCAGTTAAATTATACGTTTGAGGTTAACGACCTCGAGTCATATCAGACATTAGTAAAACAACTTATAGAGTAGGTTTGGGAACTTGCTAACAACTAGCATTTAAGTATTCAGGGCATGTTAAGAAAGACGGCACCTTACTGAATCATATAACAATACTCTACGTGAAATTTAAGTTTAGTTTCACAAGCAATCTTTGTTGCTTTCGATGGACAAAAGCTGATCAGTTCTTATGCCTTATCAAGTCACTTAGAAAACAGTTAAAACTCCACCAACTGCATGGAAGATAGCATGTCTAGTGCTTACAGCGACAGCTTTTCACCACGAAGTTCTCGACAGCATATTTAGGTTTTAGACTTTGGTGAATAATATTGTGACACAAAGACTTGCCCATGCTTGAATACAGGTTTGACTATGATCTGAAAAGAAACTAGAGGATATTGAACAAGTTTCGAAAAACTTGTGCTTTATAAAAAAAAAATTTTAATGCATATTTACTTTCTTACTAAGATTATTAACCTCAAACGTTGGAAAGATCTAATGTTCTGCAATTACTTACAAATAAAATTTGAGAAGCGTAACGAACTTGCCGGTCTACCTGAACCTCTGTCGATGAGATGATGGGCTTCAATGCCAACGGGGACGTCAATATTTGGCCCAATAATGACTAAGAGAAAACTAAACTATCCTGTCGTTAGTTTTAAAACGCGTTTTAAAACCGTTACAATTTGGTGAGACCAACGTGACCGGAATGGATAATGCATTGTGACCTGGTCCACCTTATCATAGAATCGAAAAGGATAATCTAGTATATATGTTCAGAACATCTTGATAATACGAAGGGAACTCTTTTCGAAATTTGTGAACATTGCCGATGGAGGAGATGATCTAACCAAGCCCGTAGCTGATGAATTAATTTATGTACCACCCCATGACTACAAATTCTTAAATGAAGAATAACCGGGAAAGTTATTCGAGTTAGAAGCAGAGGAGCATGCACTAGGTCTTGGGCAAGAAGTGCTTAGGAGAAAATATTTTTAACTACTGCGATATTAGCTCAATTCACAAGAAAGGTGATCTGATATCAGGTTTGTCAGGTATATGTAAGTCTAAAATTGACGTATGAGCACTATGATAAATCTGGGAAAAGCAATTCAACACTTACCACCTTCCTCCCTGTTCGACTATTATTAAAATGCCTTCCACATCAGGATAAAGTTGATTTGCATGGCATCATGTTGGGGCTTAATATCTCTGGAACTCTTATCCGATTTCGTAAGATGACACCGATTAACACCATCACCGACTGGCGCAGCGAATTCCAGACTTGGGTAGTAATAGCGTCTTCGTACTGTAGTATTGTATTTCAACAAAACCACAAGTAAAGCATTTTTGACAAAAATTAACTGCTCGCAAGTATATTTTCGACGTGGTTTTCTCTGATCAGAAGGTTGGTGTGACATTTCTTGAATGGTTAGAATCGTTAATTACATAAGCCTTAGTACTGCAAAAAGAACTTTTGAAATTACATATACAGTAAATGTAGCCCTTACTAGCGTGCGCAATTGGAACAACACCTCAAACAACTCAGAATGCGAAAATGAAGATAGCTTGTGCGATATCGAGTTGGTTAAGGCAACATCTTGAAGCCTAGGACTGTCCGGGTTACCATTAAAAGTAGTGCATGTCCTTACTTATATTGTGGCAAATGTGAAGATCTAGGTATAACCCATTAGTTGGACGAGCTTGATGACGGTAGTTTATTTCGTTATAATATCTGCTACACGCACTTTCTGTTCTAGGACTTCATTGAAGAACTCACAATATATCATTTCTTCTTTCTTGAATCGGGTGTCATTGCAGAATAGTTTCGTGAAAGAGTTCTTAAACCGCAGAATGTACTACATATTTTCCAAACCTTGGAGTCAGTTTTAGTCATTGCTCTGTGTATCTACAGGGTGCGAATGCTATAAATATGTGGCTTTTATGTCGATGATAAGATAGCATCTATCATATCTTCCTCAAATTATTAGATCTGTTTTATTTTTTTTATATTTGCAGTTGAATGCAGTGTAGGAGATTTTTAAATTCTCATTTGGGTGGGATATGCCTCGTTAATTTTTTTAAGATATAGGGGAACATATGGATCTGATATTGTAGTCATTAGGCATGCATTCACCCTTCGCTACTCGGTTGAGAATTTGCTGTATGGCTTCTACCAAAGCATCATCTGAAAATTTGAACTAGGCACCATTGTAGGCTCTATGAAAGAAGGATATTGTAGAAAAGATTACAAAAGCTGGTGACAAATAGTTATCTCGTCTCTACCTTTTTTGACAATATGATATATATTAAGAGATTTTTGGTAATTTATATTATGAAAAAAAAAACCTTGAAAGGTTTCTTTAATTAAAAGGTGCAGGGATGATTCAAAAACACGTCGGAAAGTGGTCTAAGGCTTGAAGTCTTTCTCAGAATATCTTACCCAGAGGCGATAAGAATGATGATTCTCTAACATTTCACTATCCTGCGACATCCTGGTGTGAAACAAGTTCTAGTCGTATCACTTTTTGCGTTGTATCACTGTATAGTATTTTATCGGCTATGAACAAGAAATTGGGGAAATTTTCAGAGGCTTTTAAATTTGAAGCTTTGCAATTGCCTGAAGAACGAATTGTTACGTGAGAATTTATTTTTACATTTTTTGGCGTATGTCCTGAGAAGCGAACCCAAACCTCTAACGTACAATGGGTTTATGGTCGACGATATGTATTAAAATTAAACCCTCTTGCTGACTTACGATTGCTAATAATAAGTCCGCGGCTTTTAAAGAACATACATGCAGAGTGTTAAGTTTTTTGGAAAATGGGATAGAGAGAGAAAGAAAGATGTTTGGGCTCAGAGGCTAATTTCGCTCCATGGGTGGCATCCAACATTTAATGGGGAGACTAAATTCTTTGTGGAAGTTGGCTTGATGTTGATTTCTAGTCAACTTCTCATCTTACTTTATTTTCGTTAACTGAAAAAAATAATACGTCTTTCGGGCGAGGCTGGGATTCTAACACCGAACCTTCCAATTTGAAAGCCAATCAACTGCCACTTGAGCCATGGCCACCCACACGTGGACCACACCCCACGTCTTGCAAATCAAAAAGCTCCTGTCAACTAGCATTCGCAATCCGGTCGAGTTTTTGCGCCATTTCATAACCGTGAACGAAACATGGATCCACCACAACAAAATCAAGACAGCAGTCGATACAGTTGGTTTTTCATGTAAAATCGGCACTGAAAAAAGCTAAGAGGATCTATCAACCAACAAGATCATTGCGACAGGTTTTTTTTGGGATGCATGCAGTATAGTCCATATTGACTACCTTCAACAGGGAAAGTAATCAACGATGAATATGTCGCCAACTTATTAAATTGGTTCAACAACGATTTGAAGAAAAATGACAGCACTTGGTTAAAAAAAGGGGTCTTCTATCATTTAAATTGGGTTACGAATCGCTCCCTTTCCGCAATATTCTTCGGATTTAGAGATCTGGGACCATTTCCTATTTTCAACCCAGGAGAAATGGCTCGAGGAAAAGAGATTTGACTCACGGCCACGGGAAATCAAGGTAGCAATTAATTAATTCCGCGCCGTTCTCAAGAGCTGGACATTTCTTAAAAGCCCTTGTGTTGTATTGTGCGCGAATACTTGGCGTTACGTCCGTATAAGATCGTATTGACCCAAAAACTTAAGCCAAACGACCATAGTGCACGTCGAACTTTTGCTGATTGGGCTATATTAAAGATGGAAGACGATCCAAATTTCAACCGAAAAGTAATCCTCAGTTGATTCAAAGAATTTGTTAATTAGCAAAATTTCCCCATTTGTCAATCGAGATCAATTTCGTTCTATGTGAACTCATTTTGTTTTGAGATGTATTGCAACTGAAAAGCTTAGGGATATATGGTTTCAATAGGATGGTCCCACATGCCACACAGACAGCGTGTGCTACAATTGACTTATTGAAGACGGAGTTCGGTAATTGCCAGAAATGATCCTTTAAATTGACAGCACACTCTTGCGATTTAACACCTTTAGACTTTTTTCTTCAGAGATACATTAAGTTTTTGGTCTATGCAACCAAGTCAGAAACTTAAGGCGACTTGGAGGCAAACATTGCTGGAATACCAGCCAAACAAACAGGAAGAAGTCATGAAAAATCCGATCCAGTCTGTCCACTGATGTCATATTTCATAAATCTAATTATATTAATTATGTTTCAATCCAAAAAAAAATTTCATTGAACCGTCTTAAAAAAAAATTCTGTGTATGTATTGTAGCTGAATTTAAAAATCTTTTGAATTTAAGGCAAAGTATTCTAATATGTTTTGACGCCAAAAGTTATTGTCGGATCATTGCAAGCCAACCAGTGCTTTGTTCTATACAGGCCCCTAGGCATTTTTTTTTCTCAATTAAGTAATTAATCGAATACCTACTCCGTATCTGATGTTTAAAATCCATACCAAATTAAAACGTTTACAATTCGAGACTTTGATTATTCAGTGGCGTTTCCAAAATGTAAATAAAACATTTGTTTACAGATTTTTATCAAATTGTCATGTAAAATTTTAAAAAAATTCAAATTTTTAAAACAAATTCAAATAACTGAATAATTTTGAATAAAAACATATATTTTGGATTTGCATAATTATTTCCAACTCGTACGTAAATATCAGGGTAATGGATAAACAATGGGAGAATTTGCATTCGAATAAATTCATACATGTTCAGGGGTAATTTATTTGATAATTTTATTAGATATGTTTCATTTTTGTTTGATGTTTTATGTCGATGTTGGGCCAAACATAAAAATGAATTTTTTGGGTCAGCCACTTATAAACTGGAAATCGAAGAAACTAGTGTTCAAAAATGTCGAATATTACTTAATTATACAATTGAATATTTATATTTCAGCATTTTTTTTATGGAGTAGCTTCTTAAAAAGTTTAGACAAGGTTGTTTGAAAAAGCAATTTCTTGGTACGCGTGTTAAACAGGAAGTACAACATTAAATACAAAGTCAGAATATCAGTAGTATGTATGTGTATATCGATGGAAAGTTTTTTCTTTCAAGAAGACTTGAAATTTGTATGCGAGTGTTAAGCATTGAGTAAGACACTTCTGACTTTAAGCTAAGCATTTGAACTTTGTGAAGGAAAACAAAATTGGCCCTCAAATTATTTTGGCTTTAAGATAGGCTCTAGTCACTAGTGGGATAATAATTTTTGTCAGTTTGCCTAGCAACGATATAAGTCCTTGCCTTTCAATAAGATTGACAAGGTGTCTTGTTTCAAAGAAGTGTAAGCGAACCTTTATTTTTATTGTAAATATTGTTCCTGCAGAATTCAGACCGAATTTCTTCAGATATGATACTTTTGAGTCCACCAAACTTACTGCAACTAGGTTAAGATACGAGTAAAGTGCTTAAGGATATATTGTGCATATTGTACACACTTCAATGTATGTAGGCTGCCATTTCCGTTCTACCGCCAAAGAGCAGGGACGTGAGTCCTGGGACGAATATGAAAAGCAGAGAGAGCTGTCGTCAGCAAAGGAATATATTGGATTAGAAGTGACAGAAAATAGACCTTTAATGAAAATTAAAAGAGTGGAGCCATGGGCTACACCACACTACACTTGAATTGAACGCTCTGAAAAGTGATTTCTATTCGATAGAAGAAGATATTCAATTATTTTAAATACACGCATTTTCGGCAAAAGAGTCTGATGACAATCTTTTTCGACGACCTTGCGACTATCTTGCTATCGCCAGAGTTATATAGACTCTGGTTCCATTTATAGGTGGGATGTCCGATTAAATCATTAACCCTATTGTTATGAAAATGTACTGCCGTTTATTGTGAAGTTTTTGTGTTTTGAGATATGTCATGAATTGCCAATTTACATATTAGCATTTACATAATCTTCAAAAAAAGTAATTTATATACAATAGGTCTATAAGAGGAGATAGAAGAAAATTCGCTCTTTTTCGAGAAGCATCCATCTATCTATCTATCTCTATCTAATGTTGATCTTTGTGAAGTGAGAGGTTTTTTTTTTAAGTAAAGTGTTACTCTGCTTCAAAGAGCCAGTCAAGCAGAAATAATGGTAATATTTATCACTTTTCTCCCCTGTCTTTGAAAGAAACCATTTCAAACACTTTGGTGTATCTTCTTTATTAATGATTATTTAGGTTTTAATCTCGGAATTGACTTTAGTCTCACCACTGAAAAGTTACATTTCCTGTGATCCTTGAAGTGAAAACAAAGAAATTTATAGTAGGTGGAAGTAATATTTTCACGCCTTACTCAAACAAGAGCTACAGCGGAACACTTCCTCTCTTGTCGCGCATGAAGGGGAAACAACAAATTTTATAGAAGATGAAGTGAGGGAAGCAGTAAAAAGAATTTATCATTAGCCTTACAGGAGTCGGATAATATACATATTCAATAGATGAAAATGATTAATGTTTAAGGGCGTACGAGTTAAGTTCTCGAAAGTTGTTTTAATCAAATGATTACCAGCGATCCTATGCATTACCAGTGGAGGTGAGCTAATTACTCTAGCCTGAGATGATTTTTCTTTTTTTAGACGATGACGCTTTTTATGTATATTTTAATAGCTGAGTAAAGGCGTTTGAAGATGACTGCATTTTGTGACCGAAAAATTCTGTTTAGACTCAAATGTAAGCTACAAACATTCTAAATGAGGTATGAAAAGCAAAGGGTGATTCTTTTAGAAGTACTCGTACTTATTTCAAAAATAAAAAACAAACGATCAAAAAATTCAATTTTATCTGATAATCTTTATTATCATACAAGAGAAACATTCTTTACATTTATTTCTTGAATCTTCTTTCAAATGTTTGCCGTAACTGCGGCTAACATTGTCCATTCTGTAGTTCCAATTTTCGATGACACGTTTGAGCATTACGAGTGGTGTTTGACCAATGACCCCCAGTATTGTTAGCTTTCAATTCCTCAATCGCAGCCGTCTTATCTATGTCGGCTTTGAACTTTACATAGCCCCAAAGGAAAGAGTCTAGAGCTGTGACGTCACATGATCGATCTAGGCGGCCAATGTACCGGTACGAAGCGTGAAATTGTTCACCGAATGTTTCTCGCAATAAAGCCATGGTTTCACGGGTTGTGTTGCAAGTGGCGCCGTCTTGTTGGTACCAAATATCGTCGAGATCATGGGCTTCTATTTGAGGCAGTATCGTTATCGTTATCATTACCATGGCACGATAACGGACGCCATTCACAGTTACGTTCCGTCCGGCCTCAGTTTTGAAGAAATATGGACTGATGATTCCACCAGCCAATTAACCACACCAAACCGTTATTTTGTCTGGATGTAATGGCAGCTTTTGAACATCTTCGGATTGCTCCGAACCCCAAATACAGCTATTTTGCTTACTGAGGCCAGAAATTGGCCTCATCCCTGAAGTAAATTTTGATCGAAATTAGTGGTTCTTCTTGAAGTTTTTCATGAGCCCAGTGACTGAAACGGTGACGATTCGGAAGCACGGCGGGCTTCAGTTCTTATACGAATTGAAATTTTGTATGCTTTTAAATCAATATCCTCACCTAAAATACGCCAAGTTGTTGCATATGACAAGCCAAGCTGTTTAGAGCGGCGCCGAATCCAATCATCACGGTCATCGCGTGCACTCTCCGCTACCGGTACTATATTTTCTTCAGTATATGCTAGATGTGTCCTATTTGGTCGCGTATTATCCAATAATGAAAATTAGAAATTTGGGTTTCGTAACACACCTGAATAGTTTGTAAATCTTGTGTCGGGCTAAGTCTTTCCATGATGAAATGTCAAAAAATACTGAACAAAAATAGCATATCAGTGTGATATGGCGCATGCGTGATCTTTTATGAAATCCCCATTGGAAAAGTACGTCTAAAAGGATCACAATTTATAAAGAAAAAGATAATATTTTTAGGAGTACCAAAATATGATCGAACGATACCGAATAGAACATTAGTAAACTCTAGGCTGAGCATACGGTCATATGCAATACTGATATTGCCATGTCAAATGAAGTTCGTTGAAAAAAATTGATCCAGAAAGCTTAAGTTCCTTCCGAGGTTTAAGGGGGTAAGTATTCTGATCTAGAGGCACAAATTTTTGGGTTTTTTTCAATTGTGATGAAAAATTAAACAAAAAAATATTTTTAATAACGTATTTTTGTTAAATATTTATTTATAATTTAAGAATATATAAAACAATTTTCCAAAAAAAATCTCAAAATTCAAAAAATTACAGGGTGGTAAGGCGGTGGGTTGAAAAAAAAGTGTGCGTCTTTATTGAAACGATTTCAACACTTTTAGTCATCGGAAACAAAAAAAAAAATGTTTAATTAGTAAAAATGTTGTAACATCCCCTCCCTCAGAAAAATAAAAACAATTTTTTTTTCGCAAAATTACTTTTTTTTATAAATTTTTAGTTTTTAATTTTTTAAAAATAGTAAAAAAAAAATTTTAACCAAAAGTTTAGTTGGTGGGAAATGATATTTTCGTGGGGGAAATTCCCACCCGCAGGTAGTTGGGGAATATCTACCGCCTATTTTTCGATTCGCTCCGGCAGAACCGGTCTAGTTGCCTCGTTACTAAAGCAGCTATAACACCGTAAATAATCTGAATCTTAAAATTTCCTTGAAGGGTATATTCTTAAAAGTATATACTTTGAAAATACAATATGAAAAAAAAAATAGATTTTTTCAAAATTCTAGACCAGAATACTTACTTAAGGAAGGTGCTGAAGTAAAAACTTTAATCCCTCACATATGAAAACATTTGCAAACTCTCCACCTTACTGACGAGGTAATTCAGAATAGAGCAGAATAAGGAATGGTAGTGAGTTCCACCAAACAATTAAGTGGCCATCGCTATAAACCGCGCAGTAGCAACTACAGATACTGTGGAAAAAAATGAATCATTCAATGTTGAGGGTTCTATGTCTAAGGCCAATTGACAGGGCCAATTTTCGAAATCACCTTTAGACAAATTGTGATATCGTTAAATCGATGGTGTAAGGTATGTGGCGCCATCCTGTGAAAATGGCATCTCGTTCGGATCAATGTCATCCACATTTTGAATAAAAAAACCCTAAGTTAAATTTCAGCGCAGTTCGATGACAAGTATTTCAATTAAATGAGGGCCGTGCTGCTCCTATTCTCTTGACATTTCCTCGCACTCATGATTACATTGGTACTCTTGAAAGTCTGCTGTTGCCAAATGGTTTTAGAAAATTTGATCAAAAATGACTCGCTTTTTCTGATGTGTCTATTTATCTTTTCACTTTTGCAGGTGCAGCAGCGAGCTTTTCATCTCACAGCATATCCACTCGTATGCATCTTATTGAAAGCGATTGCACTAAATGCAAGTACATTAGCATGAATCCAATTTCAATTTCTATGACCCAAAAATTTGAAATCACTTGAGTATTGTTTTTTTTTTCGACTTCCACGTTTCAACGGAAATTTATTTCAACATTTTTCTGTGTCGTTAATCTGCATCTAAATGCAAATCCATCTGAGATGTTTTTTTAAGACCATAACTCTTACGAAAATGAAATTTTAATTTGACTGATTTATGATGGATAACAACTCGTAAATGAAGATGTTTGGTTGGTTTTGCTGTGGAATGTGACGTTAATGAAAAACTTGTCAAACGGATGACACCTATAAGCTGATGTAGTAAAAATTGAAACAGTTGTTAAAAAAAAGTATATGGCGACATGACGATGCAATTATAATACTCGTATGTTTTTTTTAACATTTCTAAGTAGTTTGCCCTAGAAAATGTCGTCACGACGTTATGCAAAGATTATTGGTTAGCCAGTTATGCTATTTTTTTCGCTGGTTTAACCTTAACTGATCAGATTAAACTAAGAATATCTGTATCTGTGCATTTTTGGCTAGGAATTACGTATATGATATTTTAATATGTTAAAAGTCAATTCGTAAATAAGTGAAAAAAAAATTGTGTGATTGCCTGCAACCTATCAGCATCGGAGTCTTTTCAATGGGAAGACGTAGCAGAGAATCGTAAAACCTTTTGGAATATAAATCCGTCCTCTAATGTGGTATACTGTAAACATGGTTTTTCCTATGTTGGGGGAAATAAGGTTACATTTTGAAAATGTGACAGGAGCTGCGGACAAGGCTTTAAAAACATGCCTAACATATGCCTAACAACCTTGTACAAAAATGTGAAACAACGCATTAGTGGAATATGTAGGAGTTTGATTTGGCCGACATACAGGGAAATTTGTTCTAATAGTTGGAGGAATTAATCCTTTACAAGAAATCTTAGAAAAGATTGCAAAATCAAAACGCAGGTCACAATTTACCATATTTTTGCTGTGAATATTGAAGAAACTAGCGATTCTTGTTGAGTGGAAAGTTTCTTCCAAAGTTTTTGGAAGCTTCTTACTTCATAAAAAAACGATATCTGATGTGATAAATGATACGATACGATAAATGATGCAAATGGAGGTACAAAGTGTTGCAACACGGTAAAAATTGTGTAGAGTTTTCTTCCATTTATATCAGCAGTTGTGTCATATTCCCCCAACAGTTCTTATCCAAAAAACTGGTAAGGCTAAATTTCACTCTCTTGTTGACACTTCTGTTGTATGATATGTCTGGGAACTAAGGCGACTTGGAGGATTAGTTTTTACATTTATATTAAATTTACTCATCCCACAATGAATTATTAACTTTGAAGTGGCATTAGCTCTATTTTGTCTTTCATAAAAATGCCGCTAACTTATTCTCTTTTATTTTTTTTAAAACTAAGTTTTGAATAAAAATGTATGTACATATAAGTTATGTTATAAAATGAGAATAAAGAATACATTAAAAAAAAACAAATGTATGAGTCGAACAGGCGTCAAATTCGGATGAAAAAAGTGATCAAAGTTTATTTGAGCGATTGGTGGCCAAAGAAGGAGAAACACTTGTTTTCCGTAAGTTTCCACTCACATAGTGACTAAAAAAGAATAAAAGTTCGAAGACACATGGACATTTCAAAATTACACAAGGCTACATAAAACTCTTTTGTAACAATTTTTAGGTTTACTATAGTACTGGAATTCCTGGTAGAACTAATAGAACAGAAATGTATACAGAGGAAATTAACAATTCCTGATGTATTTACTAAAAAGTAAAAAGGAAACAGGACCCGTACAGATGACTGTAGAGATGAATAAGGAAACATAGTAGTAGATTCACAGTAGTAGTAGAAAAATATTCTAATTTTAGAATTGTGCCAGTCTTCTTCCAAAGTAGCGATATAAGATCTTATCTGCCCTCTCTTGTGAATCAATAAAGCTATTTATCAACTATCTGATTGGCCCCTATCACTGATCTATCAGTGAGGTTTAGGACCAGTATCTTCAACATGGACGAAATATTCCCACTACGTCAGATGCTGAAAAAACTCCAAGAAGTACAAATCGATAGGCACCACCTCTTTATCGATTTTAAGGTCGTATATGACATGATCTATTGAGATGAAATACATAAAATCGTCAGATTGTCCAGAATGATGATGGAGAACGATCGCTGCTCCGTAAATGGCGAAAGCAATCTCTCCGAAACCTTTGATGTCAAAAAAGGATTTTCCAAGCTTGGGAAAATTTTGGTAATTTGGAAGTCAATACTAGACGCAAAATTTTTCAAAAGTCTCTACAACTATTATATTGTACTTGTATAACTTAAGTTCGTTTCGATTTAAACGAAATAAAAAAAAATGTATTTTCCAGGCCTGTTACTTTATTGAATTCACTTTATAATTTTATTCTTAATATCTAAAGATATCTTCTATTGCAATGCTAAACTAGGTCAGCTTCAGCGTTGCCAGACGCTTTGTCAGCATTATTGCGGATACGTGTGCTCAGGTGTAGGGTAATGACCCATGCTTGTTGTGGGATCGTCCGGTTAGTATCAGTTGTCATCATATCATAACATATATTTTATTTCAGCAAAAAATATACATTGTTAAAACTATTATTGCACAACTTAGAGAGATTTGGTTATTGCTACCTTACTTACCCGAAATATATATTATCTTAACAAACTTATTTAAATGATCAATTGATAATTGATGAGGAGCTTCTAGGAAAAACCTCAATATAAACTTAAATTAAATTACTATATTTGCCATCGACATGAGAGAAGTGGTGGAGCGAGATCTTGATTTCAAGGAAACTTGTTGGGTATTGTTAAATAAATTAAATGATATAAAAAAACTAGCAAACTTAATAAATTAACCAATATAAATAAGTTAACAATTATGAATAAATAGCTTTTGTGGGAAACAATCTATATAATATTTGGAATTAACTTATAAACTGATAATATTGACATCTTTGACAGAACTCAGCGAGCAGTCACTGGTGCACTCGCAAGTTTGGAGCAAAAGAGGAAGAAATGGGTTTAGTCGTGAATGAGGGAAGAACTAAGTACATACATATATGCTGTCAACAAGAAGGGACACATCGGACATAACGTCACAATAGACGGTCAACACTTTTGGGTTGTCAGGGACTTTGTATACCACGCTCCGCTATTAAATATAATAACAACATCTCAGCTCTCAGAAACCAAACGAAGGGTTACTTTTTCCAATCGCTGTTTATATAATTTAATTTTTTTTTGTAACTAGCGCGCGCTCAATGAGTTATTTTACCTTTAAAATGTTTGCACACAGCGGCGGGAGAAGGAAACTTAGGGAGGGAGAAAAGAGAGGTACTGATGTACATTGGTCTTAAATGTTTGCAAATTATAAAGACCAGGGAATATAGAGAGGTGGTGAACGCATTCCATAAGCGAGTTGTACGGCTCAGAAATGAACCGCGATATTTTAGGGTTAGAAAAATTTGAAAGTGGACTTGGGGGTATACTGATGAGCATTTATAGCGAAGCAGGTGTTACCGTACCGATAACGGCGAATTCTATGGAGCACTGATGGTGGAAATACCAATAAAACAGAATTAGATTTGCATCACCTATGAGTTGTTGCATCGCTTCAGGTAACTTAGACATTTCGCAGCATTTTTGGTAAATTGTTACTAGCACACATACCGAGAATGAAAAGTTTTTCGGTTTTAGCGGTGCAATTGTCCTTTCATGGATAACGGCTGTGTATTTAAATTTCACCAATTGGTTATGCCGTTAATATTGGAATTTAGTGAGCTTAGTACACGCTGTCGTTCAAGTTCTACAGTCGAAGAGCGGTGTTGAGAGTTCAGAAACGTATAGGAAAAGCAGAGGCATATGAATAATAAGCCCTTGTTAAGAAACACTAAAGAGACTCTATATAAGATCCGTGTCATCTCAGTTCTACTGTATGGTGCAGAAGCATTAAGGACGATATAGGCCTGTTTAAATTGACAGGGTTATGGGGAATATGCTTAACGGTGAACTTTACGAACTGTACAATTATATTCACCTTTTCAGAAAAGTGCACATTAGTCGCCGGCAAATAAAATGAATGAACACCAACGCTCCAACTCGAAGAGCCTTCGATTCCAACCCGGAGGTACAACGCAGTACAGGAAGGGAACATCAACCAGATTGGAGGAACAACTGATATACGAGTAGATAAGATATACATTATCTCCTTAACTTAACTGGTAACACAGGGAAAAACCCATAGCCACTCGCTGGTAAAATGCTGCAGTACAGCCAAATCAGATCACTATTCTAAATTTTTTGAAAAAATCCAGAAATTTACGCGCATATCTAGAGTTAACTGGCAAATGTACAACAAAGTTAAATCTTTGCGATAATGATATACACAGAATTACTTACATTCTTAGGTTCTCTAATGCTGCTTTTAATACTGCGACTGGCTTAGTGAGACTGAAATTTTTCATTCAAAAGCACCGATTTAAGCATTATCCGAGACCAGGAAATTGCTGGTTGTGATCCAATCGACAGTGTACGACAACACAATCAACATATGTATGTCCGAGATAAAAGAATAGATTTGCAGATGCCCTAGTTATCCTTGGCATGGTATCGCATCGATAATTTTTATTCCCTGTCGGAGTAATGTCCCACAAATCCAATAATTCATTAAAATACACTGTCAATAAATATTGATTGCTCCTTAAATATTGATAAAGCTGTCCACTTTATAGTTTCCCAGGACTACTCGCATTATTGAAAATATCCCAACTGAGATCAGGGAAACTATGTATATCTCAATCAGTAATTTGTTTTTTTTTTCAGTGGGAGAAAGAGGGATTTGCAGCTCTAGATTTATGAGTCTTAATTGCAGCTCTAAATTTTCCTTCCTAATGGAGGTGGAATATCGGATTCGACTAAGATGTTCTTAAAAATGGCAACAACTATTTTAAATTTTTTTTGAAGCATTACATACTTTGTGCTCTTTGCCTCTGCTATACGTAACAATGATCAATATAAGAACTTGACTTAATAAAGAGAAATCGTCAGTCAGCAAAAACCCGTGTTACCGTTCACACCACATTATAACAGTTGGCAACGAGAGACTAGTCGAACTACACGTGTGCAAACAAGTTTAATTTTAGCTTTTTACAGTGCAAGTAAAATTAAAATAGAGTAAAATTTACAATGAATAATAGAGACAGCATCACTCAAAGGCTAACGAACTGGATGGTATCGTCTGGACACTCCTTTTCAGACCACAGATACATCCAATTCAGGCTGAGTGATGCTCCTCCCAGCCAACCAACTTTCCGGAATTACCGGAAAACTGATTGGCCAAAATACAGAGGAATACGAGTATTGTCAGAAACGCTATCCTCTGAATTATCAAGTCCCCCGCGTGACACCAATGAACTTGACATGAAAGTCAGGGAATTTACTCTGGCTCTCAATCAGGCTATGGCCGCTTCCTGCTCTCTTATTCAACCAAGAGTCAAGAAAAATCCACATTGGTGGACATCGGCAGTGGGACTGCTCAGAAACTCCTGTAGAAAACTTTTCAACGCAGCAAAAAGCACAAGAAAAGTGACTGACTGGGACTCATATAAAGAATCCCTCAATTTATACAAAAAAGAACTGTCAAAGCGACAATCCTGGAGGTCATTCTGTGACAAAATCACAGAAACCTCTGAGGCATCGCGGCTAAAAATAATCCTCTCTACAAATGATGCCTAGCTGTTTGAAAAAAAAACGATGGCTCCTGGGCAACCTCAAGTGATGAATCACTCAACCTGCCTCTGGACACCCACTTTCCAGGTAGCTCCCAACTCGCGGCCAGTAGCAGCCCAAACAGGCCTACTGCAACCGTGACCAAAGTTCATGGTCTGATTACGAGAGACAAACTGCTCTGGGCTCTACCTAGCTTCAAACCATACAAGTCTGCTGGTCCGGACGGTATAATACCTGCCATCTAGAAGCTTTCTTCTACAACGACCTAAACGATCTAGAAAACATAGACGTTAACAGTCTCCTACGCTTTATTATAAGCTCAAACTGGTTCCATTAGTAAGAGGATCATAGCTCCACGTGGCATCATAATGGGGCAATAGGCCTAAGTGGGTTGGGATTTCCAACAGTCACTCTTACCTAACCTAACCTAACCTAATAGAGAAGGTGGAAGTGTCGAACTGGTGCAAAAGACGGTGTTTAATTTCGACTCGTTCAATTCAAAAATTACTTCGTGGGCTCGCTGGGTAAAACGCCTGGAGAATGCTATGGATTTGTACAACTGCGACGCAAGGAAACGCCGTCAGCTCCTTCTACATTATATAAGAGCGCATATATATGATGTGTTATGTGACAAGTTGCTTACGAAGACAACAGAAGGAGTTGGATACAAGGACATTGTAGAAACTTTAGAAGGTCATTTTAATCCAAAACCTAATGAGATCCTAGAGAATTATAGATTCTATATGCGGAAGCAGAAAGGCGAAGAAAATTGTGCAGAAATTTTAATTGCTCTACGTAGAATGTTGGTCGGCTGCAATTTCGGTGCATATATACTCGTATATATCAGAAATCAATTTGTGTTTGGTCTACGGAATCAAAAGAATTCAAAGCAGGTTGCTAGAAAAAACAAAATTAACGTTAGATGATGCGGTAAATAGAGCAAGTGCCTGAGAGCGCTGAAAGAGGAGGAGTTGAAATGCACCAGTACGGAGGAGAGAGTGAGAGGTCTAGTGTTTGTAAAATTCAAGCAAAAAACAAAGGGCAACGGCACAACAAGACGTACAGTAGAAACAGGAAAAACCATGGTAAGAACGAAGAAACAAAAAAGTGTTTTCGCTGTGGCAAAGCATCGCATATGGCTTACTAATGCCCTCACAAGGAAACCGTTTGCCATTTTTGTAAAAAAAGGTCGTATACGTAAAGTGTGCTTTAAAGCAAGCAAGCAATTGAATTAAATCGAAGAAGAGCATAATACAAGTACACTGATGTTGGACGAACTTTTTCGTATTGGAGACAAAGGAAGAAAAGTAAATGACAGGGCAAAGATATGTGGTAAGTTGATAATAAACGGAATTTTTATTAATTTTGAAATCGACACAGGTGCTCCTGTGACACTCATCAGTTGACGGATGCCAAAAAGTTTTTTCCAAAACTCAAAGTAAACACAAGCGACACTGAGATGTACAGTTACTGTTTGTTATGTATGAAGCATTGCGATAACCGAAACTTCCAGTCCTCCGGTGAAGATTTATATTGTTCGATCTGTCAGAAAACCGTTGCTGGGAAGGGAGTGGCTACGGAAAATAAAATTAGATTGGGCGAAAATCTCGCGTAATCAATTGCATGCGACAGGTAATATCAACCAAATCGATTGTAGCAAAAAGCATTTTACCCAAAGATGATGGTAAGCTAATTTCCAAATTTATTTGCAACATCAACTGGAACGATTACGGGGTTTCAAGCTCGCTTGTATTTAAGGGCAAATGCGACTCCTAGGTTCATTGAGGCTAGACGAATAGCGGTCCTGCTATGGCATGCAGTGGAACGCGAACCGGAAAACCAAGTGGCAGAAGGTAGAAAGGAGTGAACGGGCCACCGCAATTGTGGTTGTGCCAAAAAAAGATTGCGCTATCAACATCTGCGGCGATTACAAGATTACGGTGAATCCGGCATAGGTGGTTGATGTGCACCCCTTATCTACAATCGAAGAGCTGTTTAGTAAAATGGCAGGAGGTACTAGATTTACAAAAATTGATTTGTTCCCAGCTTATCTTCAACTAGAAATACATAAAGAGGGCAGACATATTCTGACCTTGAGCATGCACAAAGGTTTGTATCAGCCCACACGTATGATGTATGGGATTGCTTGTGCTTCTGCAAAATGTCAACGCTTTGTGGAATAACTAGTTGGGAACATACCAGGTGCATCAGTGTTCCTGAATGATAACAAAATTACAGCCAGTGACGATATAACTCATATAACTCATGAAGCACGCGCATTTCTGGCTCTGATCAACTACTATTGACGGTCCATCAAAAATCTAAGTACTATACATTACCCATAGACGTTTTAGAGGTGGAAGCTATTGAAAAATTGCCAGTAACGGTTTCCGAACTGAGGGCGAAAACTAAGGTAGGCAAAGAAGTAAGTTTATTAATAGAATGTCTCAGATATGACCGTGAATGCGAGACGAATCAAAGATTCGGTATATCACAACCGGAGTTCAGTCTCCGCGGCATCCGTGTGTATATGCCTAAGGAGTTGCGGGTACGATTACTCCTCGAATTCCAAACCGGGTATTTTGGAATGTCAAGGATGAAGAGCTTACTGTTGGTGGGGCCAAATGGATAGTTCCATTGAAAAGCTGGTGTCAAGTTGTCAACTATGTAAAGCCACTCGCGCGAATCCTAAAATGGAAGCCTCAGTGCATTGTTGGGTGGCTCCAAAAAGGCATTCGAAAGGGTACACGTAGAGTTCGCAGGTATTTTCACGTGAAAATACCTATTCGTACTTGTTGATCCTTTCAATGAATGGCCGGAAGTACACATAATACCCAATACAACAACGAGTACTACTATTGGAAAATGCGAGCAAATATTTACGTCGTTTGGAATACCGAAGGTTTTCGTGAGTGATCATGGAACCCAATTCAACTCCAACGAATTTCAGTTAAAAAACAATTGAAAACTAAATTCGAACAGCCAATTGTAATTCAGATTCAATCAGCACTTATATAAATACAAGTTTATTTGCTTACAGGCGAGCGATACACCCAACCACAGACAAATCACCGTCGATGCTGATGTTAGGTCGTCAAATTCAGTCATAGATTGCCCTACTCTTACTAGTCGAAGTCACCATGGAACTGCAACGTCCATCAAAACAATTTTTCGTGGGAGAACGGGTGGCAGCAAGGAACTATATGTCAAACGACAAATAGTAATTCGGAACGTTATAAGCTTAGGAAATTTACATTATAGTGTTAAGTTGGAGGATAATCGAGTCTGGAGCAGACATGTGGAGCTATTAAGGAAGATAGGCGAGACGATAAGCAGACTACCCAAGAAAAGAGTAATTACAAACGAAAAAGAGGATTTAGATGACGTACAAATACCAAGTCTCCAACTGTGAAGCCACCATGTAATGATTCATCACAAGACGTTGAATCATCTATACAAGAGAACACACAGAGTGATGAGGTACCTGCAGTGGAAGCTACTGAGTCAAAGGTACGAGTTTAAAATAATAACGTCACCCTTCGACGATCCAGTAGGATAAAGAAAGCTCCTGAGCGATTTATATGTTCAGCAAATAAAAGAACGAATCGTTACAAAAACAAAACAAAAGTCATTATCGTATAGAATTTCATATTTACAAAGATTATGAATTACTAGTTTAATTTAAGTTTGATTGCATTGAACGAACTGAACTTGAACTGGACTTCTTTAATTACAATATATATTGCAATTATATTAATAAATGTATTTTTATACCTAATAGTTATATTTATAAAATAATTATTTATTCTTTAAATAGAAATCGTCAGTCAGCAAATACCCGTTTACCGTTCACACCGCATTATAATGGCCCCTTACGAAAATTAACCATGTGTCTGTTTCTATTTTACGAGGACCTCTCTGTATTCGCCGGTGTTGAAGCAATAATGCATGTCATATTGGGCAATGCAATTTCTCTGAGTGCGATTAACCCACTGTCACTTTCGCGTATAAATGCATCCACATGCTCCTGGCCCGTTCCTTCATAAAGTAGTTTTCTGGAAATATGATGTATTGCCTAGCGAAGTTAATCCTCAGTTCTACCAAGTTAGACTCTGTCCCCAAACCGCTATTATTTAGGTAGACGGCCACTATTTTGCTCGATAAATGGGAACAATTGAGGCTCCATTTAGTTCCCCAAAATACTTATTAATAGTATAGTATAAAACCTCCGTCAGGAGAACATTTCAATGTTAGTTTATGACAGACTTCATGAAACCGCTTTTGTTTTTTCCCCTTAAAACGTACAACCTTTAGTGGTTAGCGGGCTATGTTCGTGTCCAACATGGATCCTCAAGAACAGTCTTATCGCTTGTACGAAAACCTTCGGTTAATAATTCAAATGATGAGGCATTATCTGAGGTATGGTACGGGGGCGGGTCAATAAGTCCGTGACTTTTGGAATAAAACACAGATTTTTTGATAAAAAAATAATTTTATTTTTCAACGTAGTCTCCCTTGAACTCTATACACTTGTCCAACGCTTCTCCAATTTTTTTATCCCTTCCAAAAAAAATTATTTGTCGAGGTCCTCAAAATAGGCCTTTATTTGCGAGATGACTTCATCATTGGAGTCAAATCTTTTTCCACCAAGCCATTTCTTCAGGTTTGGGAACAAGAAGTAGTCTCTCGGAGCCAAATCTGGAGAATAGGGTGGATGAGGGAGCAATTCATAGCCCAATTCATGGATTTTTGCCATGGCAACTGCACATGTCTTGGTGGAAAAGAACTTTTTTCTTGGCCAAATGAGGTCGGTTTCAAATCGTCATTGAATCGGTCCAATAAATTGGAATAATATTCCCCATTGATTGTTCTTCCCTTTTGAAGGTAGTCAATGTGGATTATTCCGCGTGCATCCCAAAAAACAGTCGCCATAACTTTATTGGCTGACAAACCCACCTTGGCCTTCTTTGGCGCCGATTCACCCTTAGAAACCCGCTGTTTTGACTGTTGTTTGTTCTCTGGTGTGTTGTGATGGATCCACGTTTCGTCCACGGTTACAAAACGGCGCAAAAACTCTGCACTTATAATTTTAAAATTTTTGAAAGGAATTTTACATATGTACAGTTATCGGGGATCACCACGGGGAGGTAAAGCAAGCAATTGCACAATTGCAAGGCACAATCCGAACATACGAAACATAATTTAATGTGCTCCATCAACAATAATAATTTGAGGCTTTTGAGGTATTCGAATTGATTATTTCATCGACCACGGACTTTATATTCATTCCTGTTTCCAGTGGTATTTCCTTGTCCCGAATGGCATCCTTAGTATTTTTTGGAGTTTTGAGGGAGATTATAACTGATTTCTTCTCAAAACTTTCGTTTTGAAAAGTGGTGGTTCTCCCTATAAGCTGAAAGAGTCGCCTTCAGCAGAACGTTTTATAAAGGCTGGCGCAAAAGTCATTGACTGCAACGACATGCGGTACAGATCGAGTTGGTTGGGATACCTTCGTGTCGATGTTTTGCACTCTCCAAAGCACTAGCAGAAATTTGTTTAAAATTCTCTTCAATTCAGGGAAGATTAGTAACAGTTGCCATTCTCTGAATCATGTTAGAGGAGCGATCTTCACATGCGGAACGAGCAGTAAGCTCATATTGCAGTGGTGGACGTTTACCCCACTAATAAAGAGTGGTTTAGCCGTGGTCGGAGTCTGGATTCTTTGCTTTTTCCTTGACCAGCTAGCCAAAATTAGGGCAGCTGAAAGCCACTTCTATTTTTCTAAAACCTTTACCTAAATTAATTTACTCCTCCGGGTTCACTCATTATCCACTTTATTTCTTTTTCCTTTTCAAAATTGGTTGTAAGGATCTTACTACCGTTTTAATCAACCACACTATTCACAACTCACGTACATTGCTCTCCCCTTCCCACAAATCTATGGTACAATTACTCGTAGATCAGTTTGACACGCCGCGCTGCCGGGAGTGTTGACACAATTCAATTTGGTTGGTACAAAATCTTTTATTTGCTTTGATTGACCAACATCTGCGCATTACATGAAGTATGTGTACGATAATAACAATAATCCTTAGGTGCCACTCTCAACAAATTGAACGTTACGTACGGCTTTTCAGAGCACATCCCCTAATGGTGTTAGCACATTTTTCCAATAATCAACCTGCATTATTGTATCAAATTGTATTTTTATTTTATTTTACTTTTTTTTTGTGTTCTCGCTACCGGATATCCTTTCTGCCACATGTGTGGTACTTTCCTTTGTATAATAATTTGTTCTTCTGGTTGACAATCGATCGTAATATCGATGGCTGGACAACCCTAATCGAATAAGAGAAGGAACCGATGACTGGTAAAACCACACTCACTCGTCGCTCTGGAATAACAAGGTACTCTATAAAACTGAAGTGTGAAATCTGCCTGATTGATACTTGGCACACATAATATTCCAACAAAAGATCAAAAAAGAGTCCATTCAATGATCTCTCCCTCGCCCAGATAATGGCGTATATCTTTTGTAATCCTTCAGAAGAGAACTGAACATTAAGAAAATGTCGAAGTGTGCCGTCTTTTGTCAACGAGTCATAGCATGCGAACGTATATAACAGAGATTAATAGTAACAACTGCTACAGACTCCCCTGCCCAACATTACGAATATACCACTAGAATGCTTTTATTGGGACGGAAACGGTTGGCAATGTCCGTCAAACGGATATGTCAATTTGAAAAGAGGTCCTTATGCTTAATTGGACGTAATACGATTCGTTAGTTGTGAATAAAGGAAAAGTACGAGATTATATGGTGCTAACTGAATCCGATAAGGGAGAGACCCCTAAATAGGGAGAAGGTCTGAGTAGCATATTAAGGACATGGAACATTTTTGAGGGTTATAAGAATATACCTACTACAAATGAAAGTGACAAGTTTAATATATTTATATATTTATATATATATTTCTCCAATTTAAGTTTAAAAATTTAAATATAAAAAAATGTGTTGAGTTACTAGGTACGGTCTTACTTGCCTTCTTGGACCTGGGTTCGGTGATTCAAAAATCCTCTTTGGTGGAGCAGTATGGTTCATTCTTCGATGTGGATGAACCAGAGTAGTTGAGGTGATTTGCCTTGCTGAATTACTTCTACATCTTGAAACAGATTATAGTGTTCGTGGTTGAATCTTCTTCTTCTTTCATCCTATTCCCATACGGAATGGATATTTGCATTTAACGAAGAATTTTTCACTCGAAAATGTGTGCTAATATGTGCTCGATAAAGCACAACTAACAGGATTAATATTTTGTAGAGCATGTATTTCGTCTTCTAAGCTAAGAGTTTTGAGCCCATTCGTTTCGTCAAACCAAAGTAGCAACGGTTTCCTAGGGTAAGCCTTTCCCAAAACTGTATAAGAATGTCCTTCGCGGGGTTGATGTTTACTCCACGGAAGATAAACTCCTGAGTCCTGAACCAATTCGTAGTTTCAATTATCGATAGTGACGTTTTGTGTTAGGCGGTGGTGGATGCTTCCTAGTTTGTTGACAACAAGTTTTGTTTTTTATTTATTCATAATATATTAAGGCCAACTGGATTCGTTTGTTCTTAAAATGCTGTAAAAATCTCTTTGACGGCCCTCTGGGAGCTATTGATTTAGTTCAGTTTAGTTTAAGTTAAGTTTATTTTCTCAAGTAAATAAATTACAACAATTCATAGTATTATTAAAGGGACATAAATTCATCTAGAGAAAATTTAGTGACTTTCATATTTCTTAACAAAAAATAGTATCGAATGCCACTTTAGAGGCTAATTTAACAATAAATTACAAATGGGTGGGGTGACCCTTCAAAGTGTATATAATTTAATATTAAAAGCAAAACGCAAAAATTTATATTAATATGTACGAGTACTTCACATAATTCAAAAATAAAACAAACAAAGTTTTTTAGAAAATTAAAAAAAGAAACAATACAAAATGTTGATGTAAATTCATTTTTTGAAAAGAGCAAAACACCAAAATATCAAAAGCTACAAGCAACGGATTTCAAATTATTAATATCATGAGTTAAAACCAATGCCTTACATGATTCATAAATCTATTTATGGGACCAAAAGTCCTAAGCCAAAATGGAAGCTTATTAAAAAGACGGCTTGAGGCAACAGTATAAAAATTTGTATAGGCTGTAGTTCGAAAGCCAGGAACAGCTACTCGATGCAAGTGATTACCACGTACATTATAATTTTCAATAACTCTAATATTTAAATTACCAGATATATAATAATTATACAGAATAATTTTAGGACTTTAAAACAGTACAAATGACGGGCGGGAACAATTTTCAGATTATAGAATAATGTAAAACTCGGATATATGCGATTTTTCCCAAAAATTGTTTCCTTATAAGATATTTTTGTAAAACTAGAAGAGGTTTGATTTTGTTGAAAAATGCTCCTCCCCAACAAGCGATCCCATATTGGAGTTTGGAGTGAAAAACTCCATAATAAATTATTTTAAGGAGTTTTGTTGAGCATACACTTCTTAAATAAAAGAAACTCCTAAGTGTTGCGCGAAAATATTGCCTCAGGCTGTTGATGTGATTATAAAACACATTCTGGAATCGATAACTAACCTTAAATATTTCAATTCATTGACGCTCTCAATTTGAAAACACTTTTTGCTGCAATTAAGACTGCTACAAAATGTTTTAGTTTAGGTGCTGGAGCAACAGAAGCAGCTCAACTGCTTAAATCTTTGGCACTCAGGGGCATGAAAAAAACCAAAGGAATTTTGCGCCGACAGACTGAAAAACATTATTTTTGTTTTGGAACTGATCATCAGCTTATGCAAAGCAAACCATGTTCTTAACAACTCTAAATCCGAATTGATTTCAGCAATTAAATTGAGGGGGCTAACCGCACTGTAGAACAAACCTATATCATCTCAAACAACGAATTAATGTAGTTGATTCATAATTCCAATTCCGCGTCTAGCATCTTTAATCTTCACTCTTTGAGATCTATTTGCTAAATATAAATTAAACCACTTGAGTATAAAAGTCGAATCTGGACAGATTTGTGCATTAAGAACGCGCACTAATTGTTTCGGCACTAAATTAAAAAAAAATGCATATGATATGCATCTTCAGAATAATTTTCGAGTTGCACATTGCACTGTGAATTTTTCAGCGTTATGTGACACAGCTGGATTATTTTTATCGGGATCCCGAACTCGGACATTTCCTAGCAGAGCTCAAGGTGATATTTCTATCTTATGCAGCTTTGAAATCGATGAATAGTGTTATCGATTAGTGTGATTCCATCTGTCCACACCTATTGGATAATTTGGTTCATGCACCCTGCCAAAACTTCACCTCCATGTTTAAAAAAAACTCCCCTCGTACCCGTAGACCATCGAGGCAACGACCGTTTTATTCTTCGAAGCAAACACAATAACAAATCCGCGCAAAACTACATATTATTATTACAAAGCAGAGGAAAGAGTATGGTGTTGACAGGGAAAGCTGTAAAAGAAATGTTGTAATCAACTCAAGACCAAGATTTAAGTTTTTGGCTCAAGAACAAGGACAAAGTCAATACTTTAGTTTTCAATGCAAAACTGTCACTACCGTGGACTGATTCCATGAACTTAAGAAATGGAAACTTGCAAAAATTTGACCAGTGCTACAGCTTTAGTGCCTTATCACGATAAGTACTTTTAATAAACTTCTAGATTGAGATGTAAATACATAAATATAATTATATCAATTATCGCAGTAGAGAGCTAATTTTAATTAATGGTAAAGTGTTTTAAGTAACTGCAGCTAAAATATCAGCATCTACCTGCAGCTTGATGTAAGCTGCATTCGCTTAAAAAAAGTAAAGTTCGCGGAAGCAGGTTGTAGTTTTCCTTACTGAAAGACAACCAAAACCCATTCGTTTGGTCACTTGAGAATCAACCTCGGGAGATATACCACCTACGGTTGTACACTCGAAGACACCTTGTTGACGCATTCAGTTCTAACAATGGCTAAGGTGTCGTAATTGCATTATCTCGCAATCTCGAACTAGCTTAAAGCTATGACATGACATTTATCAATAGTTATAGAAAGACTTAAACAAACTCGTTCCCTTCATTCAAACTTGTTTTGAAACTCGGGCTTCAACCGGAGAAGTTGGTCCTCATTATCGACCAACTGAACTCTCTATCGTGTTATGGAAAATTTCGTACCACATATACTTTTATAATGCAAAGCCAACCACTTGCTAACTTTATATACGTACATAGTGTCTGATTTTTAACGTAAACCACCTGTCATGGAGACTTATGTCTACGGGATGCCCATACATGCATGGGGGCAAGGATACGCCATCGATGCCTCGAAGGGTACTGAAAAAAAGGATAAGAAATCGATCGACAAATATTCGGGCAATCAAATCACCGAAATCGATCTTAATGTCAAATTTAGGGCATTGCTCATAGATTTTCTTGACGAGCTCTTAGATCATCCAGGGACCTACGCTCGTTTTTGTCAAACCCCCTTTAATTCAGTTACGCAGATTTATCCGCCTCACGTCCTCCTTCAAAGTCATTAGTGATAGGAAATTACAGTGTTAGTAATTTTTTCGACTCCACTGAGTGTTTACCCTATATTTACAACACACTCCCGATCTCAAAAATTCAGTTCCACAAGCCTGGAAAAATTGTCAATACTTTCGGAGCGCTCTACATACGAATACGTAGTGAGTTCTACTACCGATTACTGAAAGAGAAAATTATGTGTATTCTTCGAAACGAAATGAGATTCTGGCAACACTTTGAGTTGTTGAGTTCGGTTGAGAGGGTGGCATAGAGTCATATGTTGCCACTGTATCCCTCAACCGTGCTGTTGTGTTTCCATATGTAGACGGGAACCGCATCCGTTTCCGCTGAACTATTGTTGACAGAGCTCTTCATCTTCTGCACTATTACATCCGGCATTTGACCGATTTTATACATACATAAATGACCCATGATATCCTAATTTATTACCCCGCACTATTGAGCTGTTAAACCGGTTATGAGCAAACAACTGTTTTAATTTTGAACTCTTTTGATGTTCACTATGGCCTTGCAGACCTCCTGCTATTGCTGTTATATTATCTAAACTTATCTGTGCTTCCATAATCTCTTCCAATATTCTCAGTTTAACTGTACTGCCATTAATAGCTCAATTCTTGGGCTTTGAGCAAAGTGATGTTATCATAACAAAGCGCGCATATTTAGTAAATTTTTCATGTCTTTTGTGGCTTTTCCTATGCGAACACTCCTATTAAGTGACGCCAACAATCTTAATTTCACACCTCAAGAAAATTCATCCGCTACATTCTCGTGCAAAGGCACCTTTAAAGAGTAACCACCTTTACTCTTAAGCACTTCATAAATTTTCTTCTTTACCAACAATTCGTGTCAAACAATTTGTTGGTGGTGATCACAGAAAAGCGCAATTCGATAGAGACTTATCCCACATTTATCGCACTTTTATGGGTACATACGATGACCCTTTATATACATTTTAGAACCAACAAATGTGAAACGTCTTACCGCATAGCTCACCCCGAAAGGGTACACCCCTTTTTTAAGAACCATTCACCCAAACACAGGTAGCAATAACTCCCCGATAAAAAAAATTAATTAAAATCCAAAGTCATAGTTAAATACGAGTCAAAGTACTTTACCTTACTGCCACATAAGTTCGTAGCTAAAACGTCGATTGTGTTGGTGGTGGGTATCGTAAAATAGTCATGGTCAAGCACATCCGTGTGCCATCATCAGTTCCCTTGGTAGGGTCCCGTCATCACTCTTCCTAACCGAAAGTCTCTCACCCATAAAAGAGCATTTAATTTGAATAAACATCGCTTTGAGATAACGTTTAATTGGCATCCATTATCGATGACCATCGTTAAATTCCAAAATGGTGATAAAACCCGACTTACAGATACTCGTACACAAACGAAGAAAGACGTCATTCTTGGATTAGAAACGCTTTGGTAACTAATCTGTGGGGATGGGGGCTCCCATAAAACTCCTCCATCGCAGCTTTGTTGTGTAAAGCTGTTGGTCTAATTGGATGCTGGGGTTGATGATGATGATGGTGGGCATACACATGGGTAGGAGTTGAACGATTTGTTTTGGAATAGCTAAACCAGGACCACCCTCATGTCGTGTTTGTCGGGTAATCAATTTGAAATCACTGTCCCGCTTTCGTTTGGGGAATTTAATTGCAAAATAAAAGCAGGTGGGGGCTCCGTCACTGAGTTGGTGGTGACGATTGGTGGGACTTGGAATATAATCAATATCTCCCGACCTGCTGTGGAAATATTCAATTAGTACGGGAATACCTATATATAACAGAGGTATTAAATAGTAGATGGGTGCTGGTGTGAGGAGATTGTTAAGTGGCATCTACTATTATTACTCGCAGACGATTCAGTGGCGCCCGGCATGAGGTCCTCTTCGATTGGCATGGTCAAGATGTCTCTGAATACAAAGTTTCCCTTCTAATTAGGATTCACATTTAAGTGTAGTTGTAAAGATGAAATTTATTTACTGAATGAAATAACTCCCATCGGATTGATTTGACATGTGCTTAAAGGTAACTCAAAAAAAAGTTTACGTACATAAATAACTATGATTACAAACGAATGAAAAATGAAAACAGATACACAAGATATGATTTGGAGTTCCCAGGAAGCAAGACAGGCCCCGATTTTGTGCAAGACTAAAACAAGAAGGAATGGCATACTTTAAAGCTTATTTCATCACACAAAAAGTATGAGATGAACAAACGGCAATTTGCCGTAAAATTAGGAACTATCAAAAAGAGATCCAACTTTTTTAGATCAACTCGGATTTTAGTTGATCAACTAACAAGAACCAATGAGATATAAACGGAGTATTGTGTGGCTCAAAGACAAAAAATGGAGGGGTGTTTAATGAAGTTGCATTTGAAGCTAGTATTGAATGTACAACCACTATCTCTTCAAGGCATACGCCTCCAAATGTGTAAATGCACAACCAGAAAGATCAATCAGCTATCGGTATATGCATATTATTCGTAACTGGGGTGCTCCTGCGTGACAACATCCCCACAATTTCTTCAATGAAGTGAATACTACTATCAAGCATTCGCTTTTTGATCGATCTTTATAACTTTTTTCGATCGTTTTAAGTCCAACAGCCAGTTTTTGAAGACTTAATTAGAACGCTGTTGCCTATATCCATATCTGGGACTTTCATAGTTATCAATGACATCCAGCTATCAAAATATTCAGTAAGGATTGCCATTTCATCATGCATCGTTTTACGCTTGCCGGACGTGCGGAAATTATTAAAAAATATTATCGAAACTCCGGCTCTGTTGTAAATACGCAACGTGAACTTCGTCGAGAGGTCGGTCGTCATCTTGGCTTCAGTGCTCAGGCAATTTGTCGTACCGTGGAGAAGTTTGGCCGGAGATGCGCATTTTGGCCAAAAAATCGTCTTTTCCGCCGAGGCTCAGCGGCAACAAGCAAAATTGCAGTTATTGGAGCGAAAACAATCTACAAATTTTTGGCCAAGCACCAATGCATCCACAAAGATTGACTGTTTGGTGCAGTTTATGGCATGGCGGTATTATCGGGCCTTCTTTCTTTCGAAATGAGGAGGGAAACACCGTTAACGTCAGTAGCCTCAGGCATAGAGCGATGTTAACTGACTTTTTGTAGTCAGATGTCGAAAACATCGATATATCCGAGCTGTGGTTCCAACAAGACGGAGCTACATACCATACAAGTTAAGGAGAAATTTGGCGGCTGGGTCATCTCACGGCGAGCGTCCATCAATTGGCCGCCGCGATCGTGCGATTTGACACCACTCGATTATTTTCTCTGGGGCTATGTCAAGTCCTTAGTATTCGCTAACAAGCCAACCACTTGGAAGAGCTCGAGGCCAACATTCGATATGCTATTTCCAAAATAACGCCGCACAATTGGACCCATCGCTTGATGCACTGCCAGCGAAGCCGAGGCGGCTGTTTGAATAATATGCTATTCCACACATAATGACTTGAACGTATGTTGAAACCACTGTTCAGAATCAATTTTATATCTCATACCGTTGTTGTTTTATTTAATTTTTTTCCTATTGTTCCTATCTGGTCACCCTTTACCTCATTTTCCATTAATTGTGCAAATATCCAAATTACAAATACTCTCATGCCCCTTAGGGCATAACTTTTGTTATTCGAATATTGAGCCACGTTTGGGTTGTATAAAACCTCAGCAGATTTCAACTAACATAAGTCGGCATTTGCTGAGACGATACTTGATCCGAAGGAAATGAAGTCCTTGGAATATATATTTTGTTCTATTTTCATTAAATAAGCAATTTTTTTTTACCTTTTCTTCAATTGCTGTACATATTTCAACATTACTAGTATATGGTCTGCATAAGGAGTTATTTACAAAAGTTCTAATTGCAGAACTGTATAAGTTTCCCACGTATTGACGTTGAAGTAATCCAGATCTGCTATGCAAACCTTCAAAGCTGATTATTTATAACTGTTTGGGGTTACTGGTTAGCAAGATGATTTCTTCGATCAGCAAGTTTTTATAGTTACTATATAGATACTCTATCAGTAAAGTATCATCGCCTGCTAAAGAAACTATGCAGGATTCCTGATGGAGTCCAGGAAAAAGCAAAGGCAGTAGTGTGATAACATCCAATAACAGGAACGCAGAAATCGGACATTTACAGTGAATGTGTCCAGCTTTTCGTTATTTTACTTAAGTATCACAGAAGGTGGTGTAACTTATGCATATCGCATTTATATAGGTGTTTAGGAAAAGCATATACCTCGTTAAAGCTCCTACAGTCTATCCTACTGAGAGACAACCAAGAATGCCGCCGAATTTCCCACCAAACACCAGTACTGCTCATACGAAACCAAAATTGTCAACTGAGGATGCAGATTAAGTTTAGACGTTAAAAAGTCCTCCACTAAGCTTTGCATAGCAAGTTTATCAGTGACCTCATTTCTCCGGATCCTATTGCGACCAAGGAATACCTGACAAAACTAAGTGAATGAATTTAGTTTCGCAATTGCGTTAAGGAAAGTTTTGCACTTTCACAAGTGCTGCACAAATGACACATTAAGTGAATTTTGGTTGTCGCTACGGATACAGATATTTTACTCTCTCCAACTTTTGCTCACAATCTGTAAATCTGTATATCTGCATAGGAAAGGCAGACTGAATTTTATCTGATGGTAAGTCAAGTCTAAGATTTCTGGACAAAGCCAATCCTCAGAGAAAGTCCACTCTGTGTCAGTCGGATTCAAATAGCAGTCGGCGCAAAACTTCAATGAAATTTTCGTGCGAGTTATACCAATGGCAAACGTGATAGAGAAAGGCTCATCCTGGTTTTGGAGTATGGTAAATCCCTGCGAGGTATCTACGTGAAAATGTATTCCATCAGACAACCTATCAAAGATCCAGAGGACCCTCTTCTGTAAAAAGTGCTGGGCTTTGCCGAAAGATATCGTAACCTGTCTGAAAATCAATATCGCTTCGGCAATTGTCAGCTCTTCAAGCTTAGTCCAAAGGCTTTTATATATTTAAGCCTTATATCTAGATATCCAAAAAACACGGAGGCGCCTTTTTCACTTAATGAGTATCAACGTTTTCTTCCATATTGGTGATCTATTAAGAAGTTTTCTGGTTTCTCCAAGGAAAGATAATCTGCAGGAGTATTCTAGCGGGACACTTCTGGTAAAAAAGCGTGTTCTCAGTAGAAACAGCAAAATAAATGCACGAATTGGAGGCACTGAATGTAATTGAGGAAAAAACAGCCTAGTGATTGCTCCAAATACTGCCTTATTAATGTAAAGGACATCACTGAACCAATTTACTATGGAGGATTTGATTTGAGGCCCGGGTCAACAGCGGACAGTTTATTGAAATGTTTAATACAAACATATAAATTAATAAACTAAACTTATAACTATGACTTACTCGTATAATTACTATTACTATTTAAACTAAGGTCTAATGACGGGAAAAATGGTTGTTCAGGGAGTTTCGAATGGTTAAACTACCACAGTGAAAATCGAAAACTCGAAGTATATGATTTGTTTCACGTAGCATTCGACACATTGCTCGTTGAGACCATAAGTTTTCCTGTGCATATTCGGACAAAAGAGGTGGACAGATCTTAAATGACACTGGTTGGTGTTTAATGGGATTTGGGAGAGAATTGTGGAACAGTCGATGATGCCGGTTAAGAGTTTGTGGATGAAGAGAATATCGGCGTACTTCCGACGTTTTTCCAAAGACAGGAGATCGAGTAGTTTGAGTCCATTAACATAGAGGGGTAAAATATTGTAGTCAGCCCATGGTAGCCCACGTAATGCAAAACGCAGAAATCTCCGTTGGACAGCTTCAATACGCAGAATTTGTAAATCATAGTAAGGGGACCATATCTCGCTGGCGTACTCGAGAAGTGGACGAACAAAGGTTATGTACAGGGATTTGGAGAAATATTTTGACCATCGTTTGACAAATCTGAGAGCTGAGTTAGCTTTTCTAATTACGAAGTCAATATGGGCTCGAAAATTGAGCTGTGTTTCACAAATGACACCCAAGTTCCGCATTGAAGTAATTGCAGTTACACTTTGAGTTGATACTTATTTACGGGGTGGTTTGGTGAACGGCCTTGGAGAATGCAGTCAACCGCATTAAACTAAACAGAATCCAAAGAACAGCATGTCTATGCACAAGCGGAGCCTTGCAGTCTACCCCCTCTGCGGCATTAGATATTCTGCTTCACTTGACACCCCTCGACATTTTTAGCAAGCAAGTAGCTGCGACTGCAGCTATTCGCCTTAAAGCGACTAAACAGTGGACAAATAATTCATTTGGCCACGCCAATATTCTTAATACATTAGGAATCCTCACAGAGAACATCGATTACACCACACCTGAACTTTGGTTTGACAAAAACTTCCATGTAAGCTTCCCCTCTAGATCATTCTGGGAGGAGGATGCTTTCATGGAGGACAAGTCAATCCATCTCTACACAGATGGATCTAAAACCGCTAGCGGAGTTGGTGGTGGTGTTTTCTCAGATAAGCTAAATCTAAGCCTCTCTTTCCGCCTTCCAACTCACTGTAGCGTGTTCCAGGCGGAAATTTTGGCGATTAAAGAAGCTCTGTCCTGGCTGAAGAAAAACGTGATATCTGCAAAGGATATCCGCATATTTTCGGATAGTCAGGCCGCCATCAAGTCCCTGGACTCGGTCTCATTATATTCTAAAACCACCCTTGAATACCGATCATCTCTCATGGAGATGGCAGAGCAGTTCAACATTCACCTTTGTTGGGTGCCGGGCCACAGAGACATTCCAGGGAACTGTAGAGCCGATGAACTCGCCAAAATTGGAACCACTCTACCTATCCTACCGGACAAAGGTAGTATAGGTATACCAATCGCTACGTGCAACTAACACTAAAGCTAGATGCCAATAAAAGAATAGACCTTAGGTGGACTGCTGGACAAACATGTCTAGCGACCAAACAGATCTGGCCAAGGCTGGATCTGAGTCGATCTAAGTGTCTGATCCTTTTAGATAGGAAACATCTCAGCGCCATAATAGGTGTCATTACTGGACACTGCCTCATAGGCAAGCACGCAAGAAGGCTTGGCGCTTTTACTAATGATTTCTGTAGAAGCTGCATGGACGAGGAAGAGGAGGAGACAATCCTCCACCTACTCTGCACATGCCCAGCTCTCTCTCAGAGAAGGAAGCTTCATCTAGGAGCTTTCTTCTACAACGACCTAAACGATCTAGAAAAAATAGACGTTAACAGTCTCCTACGCTTTATTATAAGCTCAAACTGGTTCCAGTAGTAAGAAGATCATAGGTCCACGTGGCATCACAATGGGCCAATAGGCCTAAGTGGGTTGGTATCTCCAGCAGCCACCCTTACCTAACCTAACCTACACTTTGATTTAATAAATACGGGTGCGGGTTAGAAGTGTCAAACGTCTCCGGGAGTAAGAAATGGCTTGGCATTTTTCTATGTTGAGCTCGAGAAAGTTTTTATGGCTATAATACTTTAAGCACTAATAACTGAAATAATGGTGAACAAAATTAGCAATTGACAACATTTTAAAGTTTCATCTTTTATAACCTTTTCACTTTAGTAACATCAAATCTCAAAAATGCTCAACATATCTTAGTCGCGATGAAACACAGACTATGCAGCCTTTAATACATGGAATAATAAATACAATAGTCTCCAAGATGGTCAGCCTAAGTACCGGCTTATTCCGCCATAAGCCTGTTCCGAAGTCAAGTTTTTCATTATGCTTTGACTTTTTGGATAGAGATCGAAGATTTTCCTGCTGTATATATCGATTTACATGTCGTAGACAAGTCTTTGTGACAGTCTGTGGTAGACTAGGAGTTGACCGTGATTTAAATCCAAACCTTTTCTACTAGTCGGCGAGCATGCGCACTCCGCCACTCCACCACAATATGGTGCTTCTAGTGTGAATTTTTTGACTACTTAGATTGATGTAGTCGCACAGGCCCTTTGGTTCGTTGTACAATCACCGCTTCCAGACTACGTCAACGGAACGGAAAAGAACCAGACATTTTCAGAAGAAGCCTTTCCATGTAGAGATTGCCATCTATCTCAAAATTTTGATGGAACAACGTTTACCAATCTGTAGGGAAGGAAGTTTTTCCTTTAATGCTTGTCGAAACATGAGAAGGAGACTTACTTGGCATAAAACTGCTTTAATAAAGACTATTCATTCCCCCTTCCCTCACTTTGTTTCGTTGAAGACGAAGTTATTCTTGACGTTTTTTCTTGTAAAACTCACGAGTAGTTCTCGACAATCTCATTGTCAAGTCAGTTTTCCCAACACCTTTGTCGGCATTTCTAGGAACCTTTTTACATTATTGCAGCTAGTTTTTTGCCAAAATGTAAGCTGCGGTTGAGAGATTTTTATTTTCGTTATCGGCCAAGTTTCTGGCGGTCTCTTGCAACTAATGCTTTCTCTAAGTGTTTCTTTACTGACGTTGCAGAGAAAATTCAGATACCATGCCATTCATAGGCCCCCATGTAGTCTCTATAGTCTTGATTAATTCAATATCTCTGTAAATTCGGTAGGCCCGAAATTTGAGGTAATAGAAATTGAAAATCGTTTAGTCAATTTTATACCGGACTTAGCAAGGAATCTAAGGAGATTCTTAGCTTTGTGTTCCTTTTTTATGATTATGTGAACAATTCTGTACCGCACACTTTAACGTACATATATAGGCTAATGCTAAAATACCTTTGCCCTTACCATGATCGTTGAGTGATATATGTACTCTTTTCGACATGACTCCAGAAAGCGTTGTTAGGTCTTAGGGTTTTCTATTTATTAAATATGGTCAATAATTTAGTCAACATTTCCCGGACCTTGAGAGCTCATAAAAGCTTTGAACATGCAGTCTAAAAATGCCGCAAAATAATACTACGAATACTACGTCGGGTATCTATAGTGATGCTGAAGTGTAATGTCATTTCCTGCAAGTTCACATTTATGGTATTTAACACGAGCCGTACACCTTTATCCTTCATCAAATGCCTGATTGTGCTAATAGACGTGAGAAAATATACGAGTAAGGATAAAAGGACATAAATTTAATGATAATATGTAGAAGGAAATGAAAACACCACAGCTTAAGCGAGTAGAAGGCAAGTGCCATTAAAACATTTTGAAGGATAAACAACAAACAAATGTACTTCATTAGGGAACAAGTTGCCGTGCATCACGAAGCCGGTGACTAACACGTTCTATTCGTTCGTCCTTCGATAAGGTCATTGGAGCTCAATGACCCAAATGAAGCTTTTGCCAACCTGCCATACCACAGGGAAAAATTAACAAGAAATTAAGGAAACAAACAAAACGTTTCCCTAGAGAATGTACACTGCTGAACTGCTGAATTTTCTGAAATCTTTGTGTTGCCTCTGATATGTTTGGTCATCGACAATACTTGGAATTCTTGCAGAGCTCTAGATTTTCATGGTGCGGAGAAATTGCGCAATTTCCATCACCGTTAAGTGGAGAAGTACAGACGTAATTGACGAATGATATTGATTCGATACTATAATACGAGTATACTGATTGTATTCGAAACTTCGTAGAAATGCAAAAGCCTAAAATACGAGTACACATTCAATATACGAGTAGCACTTTGCTGGTCTATAACTTAGAATTCGATCCGAAGTCTAGGTACTCGTACTCGTACTACAATAGTATATTTTCATGTATTATACTTGGAGTCGAAGTTGTGTGAAAAAGCGTTATGAGCTCTTGGTACAGTCGTATAACATGAATGTTATGAAATTTGAAACCCATTTCCATTGCAATGTCACAAACCATGAGAGATGGGGTGGTGAACAGCACATGGCTTTCCTTCAATCAAATGAAACAAGAGGGGGTGGGAAGGGTTCCCGCCCTACATTTGCAAATTACCGAAGTGAAGAAAATCTTTGTGCGACACATTTAATGTTAGAGAGACGCTGGCGGATATGCTGTGCTCATTTGTTCATTGTATTAGATTCACTTCAAGAAGTCATGCCTGGTCATGGTAGTATCGTCTGCGGTGGGAGTAGGTTGGAAACAGACTTGAGTTTTTCATTTTCGATTTTTTTTTATCACATTTCATAAGCCCATTCCATGGAAATTTGAGAAGTCTTGTCGAACCCTCTAGTGAAGTGCGGGTGAACTGTGGTGTTCTGTTTTATTGTTTTTTTTTTGTTTTTCTGTTTTGCATCGACAACAGTTTCCTTGACCGTGTGTGCGGTTTTTTCATTACCCTTCGCTCTATGCTGCGGTGTAGGAATACTTTCCATCAGGCCCCTGAATCTTTTTGAAAGACAGACAAATGATGATGATGACAATTATGACAGTGGTATCACTGTCACTTTACTTGAGAATGATATTTAACTGTGGCTATGTGTATGTTGTGGGGGAAGGGGTTTGTAGATCTAGTTATACGTTGGACATTTTGCATGTAACGATGGAAGTTTCACTAGGTGATATAGTGAATAATGACAATGACAGGCGGATGTTAGTGCGGTCAACCGAAGGCCTCTATATTCCGATATATTTACATATATACGAGTATGTACATATGAGTGAAGCACGTGTGTGTTAAAACTCATATGCGAGAATTACTGCCGACTTTCATATGCGATATTTATTGCTTGGAACTGACGAAAAACCGCAAAAACTGATCTATTCAAGGGAAGCCGGGGCATTAATTGGCTTCGGTGGAATTTTAACTAATCACCACAAGAGGTCGTAGAAAGGTGACTCATTATAGTTGTAAGCTAAGAAATGACGCGGTAAGAGAGACAGGATTTAAGACAGGAAATTTTTTGCCACATGGGTAGGTTGCATTAGATCGTGTGCCTTTGTGTCATTGTGCTAAGTATAGAAAGTCTTTGAATGGTAAAGATGAAGGCAAGATGCGGATTACCTTTGTACATCAATGAAGAACAATTTTTCAGTCGAATAAATATGTATTTCAAATCCATAGAGGAAGTCAAGTTGATAATTTTTAGACCGAAAGCCAAGCACCGCAGTGTCAGAAAAAACAGTCAGAAGTGCCTTATAATTTGAACGATGCAAGAATACTCGAGAATATGCCCATTTTCAGCGCCGTGAGGCCAAGAGGTTACTAGTACGGTCAAAATGTTTGCACATTTTAAATGTCTGAATGTTATAATGACTGAAAAATAGAAAGTTCGGCAGGAATTTCCATAAGCGAGTTTTACAGCTTAGAAGGAATCACGATGTTTTAAAGTAGGTCCAAAAGTGGATTTGATACTGAGAATTTATAGTGAGACAGGTGTTACGGTTGAAAGTTTGAAGCGGCGGAATGCTGCTGGCGATTTCTATTTAGCACTGGTGGTAAAAATAGCGATACAACAAAATGAGATACGAGACATTACGTCGTTGTTCGAGGGTGTCCATTGTGTGAGTGATATCAGGATTATCTATGAATTTTATCACATGGTGTGTTTTAGGTGCACCTGACCAGAAGTTGGCCAGAATGTCACCATTGGCAGTTATTATTTCGAGATAATTAGGGACTTTGTCTAGCTTGACTCCTAAGTTGCAAGCAGCAACGATTTAAGCACAGAAACCAGATGCAGAACTACTCTTGCCAATAGCTGTTTCTTTGGACTTAGGAGCCGATTGAATAACAGAGTCCTGTCTCGTAAGACCAACTAAACATCCGGGTCCTGCTCTGTGGTGCAGAGTCGTTGACTATGTCGAAAGCGTATGAATAAGAATTTGCCTGATTCAAGAGAAAGATTCTGTGTGTGATTTTCCATGATGTTTGTATTAAAGCGGAATGGAGAAGCAGATGCAATCACGAAATGTACAGCGAAATCGGTCTAGTCAGACGTGTACGAATAAAACACTTGAGATGTCTGGGCCATGCTAAGCGAATGGACGCCATAGGTCCAGTTCAAAGTGTCTTCTGGAGGGTAGCACTGGAGGCAACTGGCGGAGAGACTGGATTTTTGGTAGCGGACTGTAGCGCCACCTAAGTAAGTAACTTGATAAGTTGACTTTTATATAAATGTCTTACGTGTTCGGTGGCAAAATTTAAGCTTCAAGATGTCAATAACGCAAACAGTTACAGAACTTCTGCTGACAATTAGGTTTTACAGCATTACAACCGTAGATGTGCTCTTATGTACCGGATGTTTCATGTGATCCTACCTCGTAAAGATGTTGCTTGTCATTAATTTATGCGCTTAGCGAATGTTTTCTTCAATAAATGGATTGTGGCAAACGCTTTGTGTCATATTGCGCCATCTTGACAGACTAAAAATCTATAGTTTTTTTTTTTAAATGACGTAGTGTGTTTTTTTTTACATTATTTGTTTGAAAACTATCCACTAAAGCTCTGAAATGGAAAGCAAAGATTTGAGTGGCATGCATTGTTTGAGATTAGATCGACCTTTGAAAAGTATTTGAAAAGGTTTGGGATTGCTTCAGCGGAAATGCAAAATTATTATTTAAATTAGTAAGAACTGGTTTTATTTCGAAAAGGTGGTAAAGTTTGGCTTCTTCATATTTGGGACTATTCGAATTGTACACCAAATGCAAGTTCTGAAAATAATTTTAAAATTGACTGCATGTCATAACCAATGCGATTTCGTCGTTGAAAAGCGCATGGATTTGTTGACTTTATTGGGCTGCATACAATTTGGTTGAAATTAATTGAAATAAATCTTAAGAAAACATTTGCTTGATACTCATATATTGCGGAATTTCGACTTGAGCGCGGAAGGAAATAAGGCTGCATTAATTCCCTAATAGAATTTCATTTATACCACTTTTATTCCATTTTTTTTTCAATTAAGTTACATTTGTGTAATAAGACTTAGGTAGTGCAATAATTCGTAATGTTATTGAATAAACTGCAAACTATAGTTCTCGAGGAACTAGAGTCGAATAAATACAATGGAGTCAATTCCTTGAGATAAGGAAAAATGTTTTTTTTTTTTTTTGTAAGTTTAAAAGTATTTACAAATAACAAAATTATACATATACAGTTTCGGACAAAATAATATCACTCAATTGCATTTTTTTACAATTTGCTGAAGAACATGAAGAACATATTAAAACTTGAATAGATTTAAAGGAATTTTATTTGGCTAACATAGATAATTACTAGCTTTTAAAACGCACCAAAACAAATGTTACTGATTAGACAATTGAGAAAATACTACAAAAAATAGAGCAATAACTTTATTCTTTTTAGAAAAATGGATATATTTCTGATTTTTCTTATATTATGCGGCAACATATTGAATGTTCTAAAGGCAACGGACATAAAGAAATTACAAAAGTTGTGAGGAGCTACTACAACAAGATTAAGGTTATTTGTTCTAAATTGACTGTTGTTGGAGCATCTACTCAATTGATAGACAGATCTTACGTAGAATAATTTTAATACCTTGAAAAGCATTAAGTGTTGTAATATGTTTAAGCTCTTAGAAAGAATAAAACTGCTATCCCAACGACCTTTATTGCAAATTAAATGAATAACATGATCCTGTGACAGTAGAAAGGGGTAAATTTTGTTATTGTGTCTGCCACCCCAGCAAACTGTGCCATATTCCAGCTTAGAATGTACTAATGCTTAATAAACACTCTCAAGAAGATCTTTAGGGCAAAATAATTTTAATAAGTAGATATGTGTTGAGACTATCATCAGATACTTTTTATGCGCCAACTCATATTCCAATCAATCAACACACCCAAATATTTATACAGGGTGTCCTCTAATTCGTCAAGGATAATTCGGGAAATGATTTTTGGGTACATTTTCAGAAAAAAATCGTTCTATAGCAATGGGTCTGTTTCTAATTTTGACATCATTCAACGAGGATTTAAGAAAAGGCTTACTTTCGTGCACCCTAACCCATGTTAACAGAAATTACTCTGTTAATACTAACGGTAGTTTGTCCAGGACTTTACTTTAGTAGAAATAGCTGCCTTTGAAACTGCGTTTAACTAAAGTTGATACCTTCTTTGAATCCTTAGATATCCAATTTCTAAGCCTGTTCCATTTTTCTTGCCCATGCTAATTTTTAACCTTGGCGTCACTTTTCTGCAGAAAATTCATAATAAACATAATGTTTTACTACTTTTTTTCTTGTGAACGTAGCAATAATAAAAAAAAATCTTGAACAAGTTTGCAGATAAACCCAGAGATTTTGTGATACTTGGGAAAACTTAAAAAAAAGGTAAGGTAAAATTTAAAATTTAAAAAAAAAAAGTTTTTTTGTTGCTTTAAGCTCCAAAGGCTAAGAATAAAAAATGATTTTGTGTGGTTATAGATATGTAATTTTTATTTTATGTGTGTACTAAAACAGTTATTATATAACAGGTGCTCAAAATGTCCTCTTTGGTTTTGTATTCATGCTAGGGCCCGTTTTTGAATTTCACTGCGAAAGTTTACTGATGCTAACTGCTGCATCACTTTTGATGACGCTTCGAGAATACGCTCTTCCAATTCATTTGAAGCCACTATTTCGGTTTAATAAACAAGTTCTTTCATTCTTCCCCATACAAAAAAATGTAATACTCTAAGGTGAGGAGATTTTGCTGGTCAGTGAATTCGTCCATTTCTTCCTATCCAACGATTACCGTACTCTTCATAACACCAATTCTTAACCTCACGACCATAGTGGGCTGCAGCACCATCCAGTTGGAAATATGGTGATCCCGTTTCTCGAAGCCTTCAATAAGTATTTCCAAATACTCCTTTACTTGGTGTATAAGTGCAGATATTTCAAATAGCATTTCTAAGCAAATGTAGTCTTAGCCAAACAAATTAAACTGATGAATAATTTTCCTTTCTAATCTTTTATACCATTTTTGGTAAATTTTCCAAATTGGCCTTCATACCGCATACCGCAAACTTTTAGGGAATACGGTAAGGAAATTAGGGTTTTTACAGGTAGTTAAATAAACGCGCACGCTTTAAAACCTTTTAATAGCTACGCAATTTTAAAAAATAATTGGAAAACTATTCATTCTTCAAAAAATACTCTTATTGTCAACTGTTGTTAGAAACGTAGGTAAAGAATCATAAATTCCTTTTTTTACCTGTGCAGATTTTCCCAAGTATCATCAAATCTACAGGTTTTTCTGAAAACTTGTAGATGATTTATTTTTTTTTTATTATTTCTACGTTCACAAGAAAAAAAGTAGTAAAATGTTATGTTTATTACGCATTTTCTGGAGAAAAGTGACCTCGAACTCAAAAATTACCATAAGCAAGGAAAATGGAACAGGTTTAGGAATTGGATGTCTGAAGATTCAAACAAGGTAACAACTTTATAAAGGGTATTATTTGTTCTACAAATAAACGAAGTTTCTACCGTTAGTATTAACAGAGCAATATCCGTTAAATTGGGTCAGTGTACGCCAAAGTAAGTATTTTCTTAAATCCTCGATAAATGATGTCAACATTGGAGATAGATCCTTTCTGTAGAACGACTTTTTTCTTAGAATATACCCATGAATCATTCCCCAAATTATCCTTGAAGAATTACGGGACACCCTGTATAATTTGACACTTTCATTAGCAAAACCTTTGTCTGACTCAAAATATGTTTGTGAGACTATTGTTGAGCCACAGATTTTTGTATTTATTACAGTTTTCATAATGAAAATAGAATGGATAGTAATCAACCGTTTTCACAGTCGCATTAAAAAAACTTATTTCTAGTTGTATGGCTTATGCATTTTAAGCCAATGGCTTCTGCATTTTAAGCCAGTGACTTAGAATTTCCATGTTATAATTTATATCAGCGCAGAGATTTGGAGCAGAAGCATTTTGGGAAGCAACCAAAATCAACAGCAAACGCACTAACTTTGCTTCGAAAATTTAGATGAAAAAGCGAATTGATGAAGACGAAAAACAAAATTGCCCTGAGGACTCATCCCTGAGGTACTCCTAATGAGATAGTACTGAAAGAACTTAGAACACAATTTTTTTCAACTCTTTGCTTCCTAAGCGATAAATGCGAACAAAACCATTTATATATAAATATTCTAAATTCGCATTTATGAAGTTTATCCAAAAGCATTGTTTGGTCGACCGTTCAAAATTTCTGTTATTAAAGTTGTTATAAATATTACAACAGAAATTCAAAACGGCAGTCTCGGTTAATCGACCACAGCGAGTGAACTAACATTTCCTAATAAGTTACTTTCTTCTAGGAAAGAAATCATTCGATTCTTTATGGCATTTTCAAAAACTTAGGAAACAACTGACAATAAAGCGATCGGTCTATAATTATTAAATAATTAAATACTTATCTCTTTTTTTGAATAAGGCTATTACTGCAGCTAGCTTCAAATCATTTGGGAAAATACCATTAAAAAGCATTTTATTGACAATATAACAAAGAATATCACATCATTTAAGAGCAATCCAAATTGGATCTTCGTTCTCATCTGTATTCTAGTCTGAATCTTGAGCAATGAGCAACACGTCATATGATATTGTTTCTTATTATTCTGTTTAACTTAGCCTCTAAATTCTCAGAAAAAATAGGCTATGGAAAAAATGTTGTCATTTTTATAATTTAATGAATGGGAGAAATGGGGATTTTTGATGCCATACCAGATCTTTATACTGCAGCCATTTAGAGAGTAGTCTAAGTATATTTCGCCGCTCGGAAAGAACAAATATTCTGGATATTATAGGGATGTAGGGTATCATAGGCAGTGTGACTGATCTGGTCACTCATTTTTGTCTTTTTCGACCTGAATTGATGAAGCTGTTGGCAACTTATTGTCGTCCTTACGACCGGTAAATTCTATCGAGCTTACAGGATGGCTATAGTAATTATTTTGCACAAGCGTACAAATCCACTGGAAGGTCCTTATTAAGATTAAAGGCTTCTCTTTCAATTATTCAAGGTCGTTATGATTTTCGTGAACAACAGGTCGCCAACAACACCCGTAGACCATTTGGTTCGGCTTCCATTTTATTTCCAGAGTCAATGGTTCTTTCTCGGCTTTGTATTGTAGTTCCTTTGCACAGTGTAACAGTGTAACATTTGTATATTTATATTATATTATATTTATAATATCTAACTAACTAAGGTAATAAAACCAGTATTGCAGTATTGACGAATTGCTTTTAATGATCCGCACAGCATTTATTTGTTGTAAGAATATTTAAAGCGACAGCTAGACATTGAGAGTTACTCGTAAAAGTAATTGCCCTCGTATTTTTTTGAGAAATATCTTTTTTATTATCTGTTATTGCCCATTTTCAGTAACTTGATTATGTATCTTCGCTTTATTTCACTCCTTTCGCATGATTATATCCCAATGCGTTAGCTATGATGGACCTCAATAACTTTGCCGATGTAAAATACTATATTTGACACGATTTGTATTAACTCCATAGATCTTTAATTCTTAAGGAATTATTCTTCCACATGCTTTAACCACGGTTGCAGTCTTTGTAGGCTTATGGACTTTATCCGTCTTTCGGATTTTTTTTAGTTTGAAATGTTGATTCCTAAATAATTGGTACTAAAGAAATCGACAAACTGCTCGGCGTTGTCGTCCTTTGTAATTTGATCAATACTAGTTAACTTGGGGCATAAGTCGCCCTTCCCATCCTCAGTTGAGGATTACCTCGTCACAAAACGTTGTATACTAAATATAATGATAATTTTACTTATTGTTGAATCTTGGTGTCAATATCCGGACACAATTTCGTTTTCATTATATGAGGCTTTCTCATAGTGTGTGTCTAAGCATTAAGGACTCATGCTTGCCTCCAACTGTTAGTTTCCTGTTTGGCAAATGCCATTCACTAGCATCAAACAATCTTATTTCACTTAGTTATAGGGTGTACCACATAAATTCTCTCGCCCAGAATCCGAACGTTGTGGATTAACGTCAACCAAAGTATTTTGAATTTTGAATTTGAATCGATATTTAGAAAAAGGCTCATCATACTTTAACTTTACACTCTCCAAAGAAATTTCCAGAATGCGCTACGAAGCGGAATAAAATAGTGGAATAGTTCAGTAGTATTAACCGCGCTGCAAAAGGTTTGAATGTATTGGCTCTGTTTTGCTAAGCGACCAACGCCTTTGATGCTACTTCTACACAGCCTATACTAGTAGTTGTGATACATAGTTGGACAATTCATATTAGTCAAATTTTATTGCCAAGACTTCTCTGTGGTGTAGCATATTATTGGATTCTCTCTTGCACCTTGCCTCGTGGGATACCATCACAACAATTGGTGCATCATGACTGCACCTAATGCTCACGATGCGCACTATTTTCCAGCCGGGCTTTTACTTGAGCACCTAAATCGCAAACATATAATATGTTTAGTCAAAATTGGTACGTAAATATCCAGGGCACACCAATTGAATATAATGAACGAGTAACGAACTTGCCAACCCTACAGTTTGTTTTAAACGTTTTCCATGCTGTCTAATTTTAGGATTTATTTCTTGTCCTTATTTCGAGAAAATTAATGGCGCACCAATTCATTTAAATAAATCTCTTCGAACCTTTCAACAGCAGCCGTTGTTTGCAAATTAACTTCTAGACCAAACAGCCAAACACACAAAACATTGTTTCCTTTATGTGAATCCGGATCAAAACCACTTCTTAAGTGTGCAAATTGTGAATAAAATTAGCACATTTACACTTCCCCGCCTTGAATTCAATTTAATTATAATCCTGAAGCCTTTCCTAAATCGTTATGATCATTTTCCACCATTTCATTATTCAGGCCATTTGCTTCTTGCTTTTTAACCCCCTCCTTCTCTGTGCAACAGTCGTTAGAAACACCCCATGGTCTCCTGTAAATAATCCACCATATAATTTGAATAATAATGTATCGAGAACCATCCGTTCTGCCAGTTCTTCTTTTGAATTGATGGTTGCGTGCACTTGTCTCATTTAAGCCAGAGAGGTGGAGTTATTTTCCCCCTTCGTTGCACAACTGCCAACTAAATACAACCCTTAATGCTAGTGAAATCAGCATTACTACTAGTGTTAAGGAAATTGTTTTTGAAATGATTTCCAAATCAACTACCACCTTCTGGTAACCTTTAAGGAACATTCATATGCCAAGTCTTTACAGTGTATCTCTTCTTTCAAGAATGTATCTATGTACGAATACAATGATGTCTTAAAATAAAATGCAACTCTGAAAACCAACTGTACATTTTCATTTTCGTACTCCCTTGGAGTCGTTTTTGGCTACACACATACTGGCATGTCAACGGTCAACGGAAATGTAATAGCCATTGCCAAGAAGATTGATTTAGAGCAAAAGAATAGAAGAAATTCTCTTTCTTCTATTCAAAAAACGTAAAAAAATTAAAAAAGAAACTGAAAACGACATAGACAAAATCCCTCAAGGGAAGGACTTTGTACAAACAGGAAACGTAACCAGCATTGCAGGATTATGTGATTCATTGAACGAGAAACGAACACGCTAGCTATTCGTATATGAGTACACGCTTTCAGTTCAACCCCCCGAGGAATTGCAATTTTGCTTTTGTGTAAAACGAACAACTCCATCTTTAGGTCCTTGCTCTGCTCAATCGAAAGAAATACATTAATTTGTCAAATATTTACTTGGTCATAGTTTGTTTAGCTACAAATAACACACACGTGTTGGTTACTTACAGTGACATCTGAAAGTAAGGATTGACATGGAATATATCAAATAAGTTAGAATCGTCTTTGATAGAATTAACATGGTTTGGCAGAATAGCTTTATTCCTCGAAACACCAACTGGAAAAATTTCCTAAATACGAGCAACAGCTGAAAATTGCGGAAATCAATCTAGTCTTGTTAGCAGAAGCCAGACAGTTATTGTCATCCATATTCTATAAAACAAGCTCAGTCTAGGCGCTGAATTCACGAAGAGGCCTAACATGGGCTATAGAAGATGGTTTTTAAAGAGGGTTCTTATCATTACGGCAACACTTAGACAGTCGATAATTAATCTGATCTTTTATTCAGTATTGTTCGGAAAATCTTCAAGACTTACGCCTAAGCAATGTTAACAAATTGTGGCAATTGATTTCCAAAATCAGTGTTCAATAAAAAAATGTTCCAATTTTACGCCAATTTTACGGTCAACATAATCGACCAAGTAATTCGGCTACTCGCAACACAATTGAACCATTTCAAAATGCTTTATTCTGCACTCCAAGCCACTGACAAGAATGTGCAGAGTGAGAACAGGTGAGGCTAGTAGTGATCGATTCATTATCGTACGAAACAACTTGTCCTGTGTCCATTGACTGACGGTAAGTCAAATTTTGTCCAGTGATGAGGCTTACTTCGGTCTCATTTGCTTTATGTCTAAGCAGAATTGTCGAATTTGGAGCCAAGAAAATCGAAAGTATATCCATTAGCTACAAATGCAACCCGAAAAATGCACAGTTTGGTGCGGTTTATGGGCTAGCGGCATCAGCTTCAAAAATTAAGAAACTCCAGATGTCACAATCTATGGCGTCCAGTGCAGAGCGATGATCAACGATTTTTCGTTTCCAAAATTGCGTTAACTGCAGGACATTTGGCTTCAGCCGGCGAAACCATGAAGTTATTGAAGGAAGTGTTTGATGACATAATTACAATATTTCCAGAATTGGACATGTGGCTTGGCCTGCAAGATCATGTGATTTGATGACGCTGACCTATTTCCTGTGGGGGTATTTTAATTTCGTGGGCTACATATGCGTATAAGCCAACAATAGTTAATGCCTTAGAAGAGAACATCGAGCGCACTATTCGTGAGGTACGGCCAGAAATACTCGAAAAAGTGATCGAGAATTGGAGCTCCAGGATGCCTGAAATCACTTTTCATCATTAATGCCATGAAACTGCACTGATAAACAAAATCATACCTTTTTCTGTTGCATGAGCTTTTTCAACTGTTCAAATGTCACTAAATGTCAAATCTACCGTCACTTTTTGTCTACCAGCTCGAGTTTTTGGGATATAAGAAGCCCCTAGAATTTTACTTCTTAGTCGACAAATTGTTACTAACGGCGAAGTAATTAACTAGATTTGATAAATTTCCTGTGAAGTCGTCATCAAGAAGAACTTGTGTAAACAATCCAAATAGTTGTTGTTTCATGTCGCTTGAATGTGTCTGACTTTGTAAAATAAGCCTACATGTACTACTTTGAGAAGCTATTAGAAATAAATAACAATCAATGGATCCCAAATTTGGTGTGCAAAAGCTGTGTTGAGTCTTTGCGTTTATGGGCAAATAAAAACAGACTACTTTTAAGTACAAAAGTCCAATGATCTGGCGTGAACCATCAAATCATCACGATGACTGTTACTTTTGTGTTGTGAATATTACCAAAATAAACTGCAAAAATCGTTCCAAGTGGATATTACTAGCTTGCAATCTGCTATTAGACCTATTCTGAGTTATGGTGATGAGTCAGTACCACAGTTCATCCAATCTAACATCTGAAGAATGTTCAGAAAATAGTGATATTGGTAAAGGTAGTGACTTTTACTGCCTTTCGAACCTAGACCGCACAATCAAAACGATCTAAATGAATTGATCAGCGATCTGGGATTGTCTAAAAAGGCATCAAAGCTTTTAGCTTTTTGGTTGAGAGAATGAAATCTAGTAACACCAAACAAAAATATCTCGGTTTATCGCTCAAGGGAAAATAATTTACTCCTTTTCTGTTCTGAAGAAGATGATTTTGTATTATGCAAAAATATTTCTGGCTTAAAGGCTGCAATGGGAATAAAAAAATATAGCTGTGGGTGTGGATTGTTGTGGATCAAGTGGTACTGTCTTAACTTCCAAACCGGATGGTTCGGGTTAGTTTCAATACCAGCAGTATTCGAAGACAATTCTCGCGAGATGAATGGTTGCCTAAAATACAACACCAACTCAATTTACACTAATAATTTTGTCTCCCCATTAAATGTTGGATGCCACCCATAAGCGAAAAAACCACTGAGCCCAAATATTTTTCTGTCTCCCTTTATCTATCCAATTTTCCAAAAAAACATAACACGTCCTCCAAGAGTATTTACTACTCTTGAGTTTTAAGTTCTTCTTTTTTTCTTTTTTTTTAAACCCAAACGAATGGTGTTTATTTATAGACTCATCGCAACGCAGTCTTAAATGTGTACTCTTGCATAAGGACAATAAACTGGGTTCTTTGCCTTTTGCACATTCAACAAAAGTTGTAGAATACTACCCTACAATATCTTTAGTTTTGGATAAAATAAAGTAACGTGTGTTATATGAGTAGATCTGAAAATGGTAAACCTCCTCTTGGATCAGAAAGTTGGTTATACGCAACATCCCTGTTTTATGTGCTTATGGGACAGCAGAGCTAAATCTGAGCACTGAATTAAGAAAGATAGACCTTTGAGGGAGGTTTAGGTCCCGAGGGGGCTGAATGTGATAAATGTTAAACTAGTGTCAAGAGACCGTATAATATTGCCTTCTTTGCACATAAAATTAGGGTTAATGAAACTGTATGTAAAAGCTCTTAACAGAGATGGGGAGTTTTTCAAGTACATTATAAAAATATTTCCAAAATTGAGTACTGAAAAGACAAAGGTAGGTATGCTTGATGGTCCTCAAATCAGAAAATGAATTAATGACTCAAATTTCACCAATTGCAGGGTAGTTGTTGAAAAATGTATCCTCTACATCTACCCTCAACACATTGAGCAACTAATGCTGCACTTTCAGCAAATTGGATGCAACATAAGCGTTAAGCTACATTTCCTCTTCAGTCATTTAGAAAGTTTTCCTGAAAATCTAGATGAATTAAGCGAAGCGCAAGGAGAACAATTCCATCAGAACATTTGCACTATGGAAGACCGATAACTGGGTTACTGGAATGCAAATATGATGGCTGACTATTGCTGGGGCTTTCAGTGTAGATTTCTTGGGTCGACTCATGCAAGGAAATCGTATAAAAGAAAGTTTTATTCAAATTAATTTTGCGTAAAAAAAATTTTAGTTTGAGAACTGGTATATTTTTTGTAAAAATATCTCTCCTCCATATCTCAATAACTAGAGCTGCTATTGGAAAAGAGCCCTCAAATTTGAAATCAGCAAGGCAAATACATTTTACATTAAGTATAAAACTTCATACAACATAACCACTGTTTATCAGTGTTATTTATCGAATAAAGAACTTATCGTGTGCTCAACTTGTGTGTGTTTTATTTTTATTTCAAATCTTACTGCTTTTAAAAAACACTTTTTATAAAGGGACTACGAGTGGTAACGTATGGGAACGGAAATTCCTTAGACAACACTTGGGGAAATTGCTAAGTTGGCTCTTACTTACGTATCTATATTGTCACAAATAACACCTATCGCGCATTTTTGTCACTAGAAACAGACTCATTATGAATAAAGTAAGTCAAGGGTAAAGTTGTAAGACGTTTTCGAGTCTATGTAATAGTTTGACCTTAAGCTCGAGGAAATTTTTCTGGCACTAAGTTACAAGGCTTTTGCAAGGGAAAAAAGTCAGTGGAAAAAGAGATTTTCCCTTCGAGATAGTTAACGAATGGCTGGATAACGAATTGAGCATTTTAGCTTTAATGTCCTATTTTCTTTTAGCACCAATGAATTGAAAAAAAACACAAAATCCTTGAAATCAGATTCATACTGTTTTATTAAACTAAAACTATGTCGTGTGGAGATGTTGAGGAGTTCTTTTGGGATAAAGATGGAACAGATAATAAAAAAAAAATTTCAGTAGTTTCGCATAGTCTACTCTACGAGAATTAAAGGTACAGACGTGTACATAGGACACAATGTTATATTACAACCGTTGCCATTTGAAAACGCAAAGGGTGGAGGTGTGTTGTAAAGATGTGAATGCCGCAGATAGCCCGATATTAGACCGCAACAATCGCAGGAAGTCACAGGAAACTTTACCGAATGGGTTACCTATACACTCAAGAGAAATACTATGCCGGCAGCATTATATATAAGGGGGCAATTTCTCCACTGCTGTCCGTCATTTACAAATATTGCATGTGATTTATGGGTCCCTGAGCTCACGACTTATGCAGGCGGGCAAACGCAGTAAGTCAGGATAATCAAAAATTCTGTCACTCGATCAACACGGCGTAAGAATAGCCATCTCTTAAAGCTGCTGGAGCTCAAGTTCTACCCATTGAGCTATTGGCTGTTATAAGAGTTTCAAGCAATGAAAAAAAATACTGGGAATTATATCTCGAATCACTCTGAGTGAAGAAAAAACTCTCCGTCCTATTCGGACTCCCACCCCTGGAGAGCAAACATAGAAACCAAACACACCTGAGTTTCAAACCACTACAAAAACAATTTTCCTTTCTCCTCCTTCTATCTTTCCGCCCGCGCCCTGGCAACAGTAAAAGGGTATCAACCCCTTAGGCGCGCGTAAATTATAAAAAAAAAAAAAAAAAAAATTCACATTAGCTGATATATCAACTCATGTGCAAAATTTTGTCTGTTGAGTGGAATCTAAGTATTGTTTGAATAGAATCTTCAAAACTGTGTGAATTATAGAGTAAGGTATCAGAATCCCAAACTTGGCATATAACATATTATGTTATTTGTTAACCATCCCATCGGCCCCGAGGTTTCAGGGTAGAAAAGTCGACAGATCTTAGAGAAAAAAACTAAAGGTTCACATCGGTACTCATCCACTCTTTATCAGTTTTCGCATAGAGCTACGTCTTAATAAGGCATGCTAGCAAAACTCTCCCATCAGTGCGCAATGACAACGGACGATGCACGTACTCGTATTTTCACAAAAATTAGCAGCAACTGTAGAAATTGAAAAAAAAGAGAGCCTTAATTCTCTCTTTTTACAATACATCGATGCTTCTGCTCAATTACATTCCAGAGGGAACATCAGCAGAGAAAACTACATACAAGGTTGGTATGTGCTTTTGAAGGAGTACAACTGGCTCGATTTGTGTAATTGATTGGGGACCAGGTCCACAATGAACTGTAGCGCCATCAATAGAGAAAGTAAGTGAGTACCTAAGTACACTAACATGGAATTAACTAATTTAGAGAGAGCTTATTACACCAAAGTAAGGTCAGCTGTTCAACTCAATATTGGAAGACGTTACAATGCGAAAGACGCATAATAACAAGCGGCATGCAATCTAATAGCAAATCAGGTACTTTAAATTTTGAGTCACCAAATCTATGCCTATACTTATATTTGTAAATACGCCCTGAAGTTTAATACAGAATGCAATATAAACTAAAAATGTGTCAAGTTCATTTAATTTGAGGTCAGATATCTCTTTGTAAGCAAGGAAATACAGTCTAGGTCTGTTGTTCTATGAATAAAAAGCAATAGGAGGGCAAGATTACTAAATAAACGGACCAAATGTCATGCAAATTTAACTAAATAAATTAGTGTTCACTAACTTTGTAGTTCGTCCTTTTGCAATTGTTTGGTGAGCACTCATTCTGGTTCTCATTAGATACATTACGACTATATACTCGTTGTCGTAATTATGGTTTATCGTCGACCGGGATTTTAAGGAGAGATGTGTAAGGATTTCTTCAAGTCTGGAACTTTAGGTATTGATACAATACTTTTGGTATCCACTGTGTACATATTTTTACGAAGTCTTGTTTAGTGATGATGTTGCTAATTTTTTCTGCTCTTGACAATGACAAACATAGTAGGGGTGGAAGCAAAGTCAACGAGTCAATGAGAAGCCATTTTGCTGATCATTTCATTCACTTGTCCTTTGATGAGACAACATCTGTTCATTAATGGATTAAGTGGTCTAATATTGATAAAATATTTATTTAATCATCTACAATATAACATTCTTATTGCTCTTCTTTTATCAGAAGCCATGCTACAGTTAGTTGATTTTGATGGATTAGCGAGACAGTGAGCAGAGGTTAATAAGAAACTCTCGTGGAAAGCCTAGAGTTTTCTGATTTTATTAGTGTGTGCGACACAAACGCAAAGTTTACTCCGGTGATTGAAGATATTGATTTTATATTATTGCGAGAAAAGACTGTTGTCTTTGGCCTTTTCTACAGGTTAATACTTGAATCGTTATGCCTTGACGTGGAGATTATGCTTGTAAGGTTTCAAGCTTTAAGATTATTCTTTAAGTCCCTTGAGAGCGAATCACTCTTAGAGGCTTAGGTGGTGAGAATCTGGAATAATAGACAACCTATGATCTTAATTCAGTACATCTGTCTCATTTGGTGTCAACTTACAATTTTCTCCTTTGCAAATATAGTTCTATGCCAGTCTACCGCTTTACTACTATCACCTCAATGATAATTTCAAGGAGCATAATTCCTAGAATCACCATTGATGAACCATCATAAGGGTGGCAATGGAAAATTTGAAAAAAAAACATAAATGTAAATAAATAAAAACATAGCAAAGATGTCCCATGTGCACCATAATTTACCATAGGCTCTTCACTCTTCTCGTTATGAGAGAGAGTCCTATCACTTTTTGAGGACATCTAATAGCGAGCGATTAAGACACTTTTTCATAAATATTATAGATATTATAAATATTATGTTTCGTTTTCGAAGGTTTATCATGTACAATACAATACTTTCTTCTCTATTGCCCCACTAATAGAGAAGAATATTCTTGCCTTCACAATCGCTTTTGGTTTTTGTTGCTTTTAAAAGTTGTTTTTAGTTCAAATTAACGGTAGGTGTTGCTATATGTGAATGTACACTACGTTTATTTGGTTAAAACTAGTATTATAAAATGGGTGTCAAAATGCGTGGTGTAGAAATCATTATTTCATATATTCATGGACAAATACGAATCTTGGAATTATTTACACGACTATTCTACAGCATTGATTTTCATAAGGTATATAATATTGGAACGATTTTTTTATATAGTGTGTGCAATGATTAATATTTTTAGAATAGATAAATATAATTTGCATGTGATACATTTACGATACAAGAGGAAGTAGATACTTAAAACCAAATAAACATATGCGTCTATATTGAGAGTTTTGTAATTAATTAGGTTCGAAGCCAAATTACATTACCAGCTTCTTGGCCTGAAGTTAAAAATATAGTTTCATAAAAAGGTTCTCTGACGCCTAAAAGGCTCGATTTTATATAAGTTGCAAGTGGTTTTAGAAAGTCCGATAAAGTTCATGGTATATTTGTCGCGCACTAGTTGAACTTCCATTGCACAGCCTATAAACGTAAATAATTTCTGCGTATTCTTGGGGTATAAATGAAGCCACTTCAAATAGCGTTTCTAAGTAACTGTACCTTAGCGTAAAAAGGTAAACTAATGAATTAATTTTTTTCTAATCTTCTATATCATTTTTGCTTGGTAAATTTTCGAAATAGGCCTTCAAATCCCAAACCGAACTCTTTCTGAGAACTTTTGAGGAACAAGATAAGGAAATTAGGATTTTGACAGGTAGTCAAATAAAGAAGCACGCTTTACAACTCTTTAATAGCTATGCAATTTAAAAAAAAATATTGGAAAATTAGTTATTCTTGGAAAACCACTCTTACGAGTATTCTCAACTGTTGTTAAAAACATTGGTAAACAATCATTAATTAATTTTTTTAAGTGCTGCATCTTTTTCCAAGTATCATAAAATCTATGGATTTTTGTGCAAATTTTATGGTGATTTTTTATTTTATTATTGTTACTTTCATAAGAAAAAAAATTTTAAAACTTCATGTTAATTAGGCATTTTCTGGAGGAAATTACCTCAAAATCAAAAATTAGCATGGGCAATAAAAATGGAACAGGTTTAGAAATTTGATAGCTAAAGACTCAAACAAGATGTCAACTTTATTTAAACGCGATTGCAAAGGCTAGTAAAGGGTTTTCCAATAGGGACTTGACAACTTTGAATTTAATTTGTGAACGCACTGTTTCACTAATCATCAAACTGTCACTGTCAGTTTATTCAGTAAACTCAACATTTTCATCGTGATAAAGTACACTAACGAGCAACGTCTGCAAATTATAAAAAATTTCTACCGAAATTCGGAGTCGCTGACTGCAACTTTAAGAGCGTTAACTCCAATTTTCGGTCGTCATTGTAATTCTCGCCCTAGTAGACAGGCAATAACAAGTTTAGTGTAAAAATGTGAGTCTGCATGTTTGTTGTGTGATGTTGCCGTGTCAGTGAGACAACGGGTTGATCGAAGTGTCGAAAATATCGCTGCCAGGCGTTCATATCAAACGATCCAAATCAGTCAATTCCACGGCTTTCTCAAGAATTGGGCATCGCTCAGACCACATTATGGTGTATTTTGCGTAAGGATCTTGGTTTACACCCATACAAGATCAAGCTGACTCAAGAATTGAAGCCAATGGACCATTTGAAGCGACGTACGTTCTCCGATTGGGTTCTGGAGAAGATGCGCCAAGATGATGAATTTCATCGCAAAATCATCTTCAGCGACGAAGCTCATTTTTGCTCAATGGGTTCGTCAATAAGCAAAAATGTGTTATTGGTCGGGTGAAAATCCACATGTGCTTCTTGAATCACCACTTCATCCACAAAAAAATACTGTTTGGTGCGGTTTACATGCCGGCGGCGTTATTGGGCCATATTTTCTCGTCGACGATAACGATCGTCACGTTATTGTGAATGGTCAGCGTTGATCACCGATCATGATCACCGATTATTTTTGGCCCGAATTGGAAGATATGGACTTGGACGATATGTGGTTTCAACAGGATGATGCCTACACACGCACACGCTACAATCGATTTATTGAAGAGTAAGCGTGTTATCTCAAGAAAAGGGCCAGTCGATTGGCCACCTCGTTCGTGCGATTTAACGCCGCTTGACTATCTTCTGTGGGGCTACGTTAAGTCATTGGTTTATGCCAATACGCCGACGACGTTGGAAGAGCTCAGAGCCAACATTGAACGCGAAATAGCTGCCATTTCGGCCAAAATGTGTGGCCGAGTCGTTGAAAATTGGGTCCAACGAATCGACCGCTGCAAACGTGCCCGCGGTGGCCATATGAACGAAGTCGAGTTCCATTCATAAATGTTTTGATTGTACTTCAAGCCGATAATAGAGTTTTTGAAATATCTGAAATGGTTTGCGTTTTATTTAAAAATAAATTATCAAGTCCTTATTGGAAAACCCTATATTTCTTTTAAAAATATGGTCCTACATGAAATGTCTACCATTAGAGCAACAATTTCCGTTAACATGGGTCAGGGTATACTAAAGTAAGCCTTTTCTTAAATCCTCGATGAATGCTGTCAAAATTGGAGATAGAACTTTACCGTAGAACGATTTTTTAGATAAAACATACCCAGGAATCATTTCCCAAGTTATCGTTGACGAATTAGGGGAAACCCTGTATAAACAAATACTGTGAATGGATAATTTCTGAGTAAAGTCATCGTCTAGCGTCGAAGTTATTAATTTAAATTAGCTTAGCGTTCGAAGAAAACATGGTGAAAGCTGAGTTGTTTTATGTTGTCAAACGCCACAAAGGCAAATTTGGGGTACACGTGGTAGACGAGCTGGCTCAAATGGCACGGTACAAAGTACTACGATTCCCGCCTTACCACTGAGAGCTTAATCCCATAGAGTTGATATAGGCTCATGTAAAAGGATTCGTAGCAAGCCAAAACAAAACTTAAAAAAAAAGACATTAAGCTACTGTTTACCGAAGCACTTGACAAAGTGGGCAGTGAAAAATGGGTCAATTGCGTCAAACATGTTGAACTAAAAGTTGAGCATAAGATGTGGAATGCACTGTGGGGGAAATATAGTTAGTACACTTCCTCGCTCATTTTTTGAACTGCATTAACACTTCATCTCTTATCTTAATGTAACCGAACTTCTTTTTTGATTTAACACGTGGCAATTGGAGAAATTGGATCAGTTACATTAACAAGGTTTTGAATATAATTACGAGGTTTATAGAGGCAAGTTCTGAATTATCACTGCTTAAGCTTGGCAACATAATTAGCACAGCGGAAGTTAAGGTGACTTATTTAAATATTTTGTTACATTTGAACTTTGAATTCGTAAGGTAAGTTTGTATTGATTAAAAAAATATATTTTTTTTTATCAAAATAATACCCTTGTACCATTGTTCAAAAGATAAGAGAACTTCGATTATTAAAATGAAATATCAAGGAAAAACGGTTTCAGAAATAGCAGAACTAATAAGCTGTTCTAGAAAGCTGGTTTACAATGCAATTTGTCATTTTGAAACATTTGGAACGTTGGAAAACGTTGCCAGAGCTCCCCGTACAAGAAAAACCATCGTAAGAGAAGAACATTTAATACACAATTCCTCGACTGTAGACCGTCTTAAGACTTCTAACCAAATTAAATATGATGTTGAATCACAATACGGCATCTCCGTGTCTTCCAAAACAATAAGGCGAAGAAATGAAAACCATTTAAGAGGCTGCATAGCACAAAGGAAACCATTTGTCTCGGAAAAAAATTTGAAGTACAGAACTTCTGTAGATTTGGGTTGGATGGAAAAAAGTATGTGTGGCTTCCTCCGAATCACCAACACAACTCCAAATATACCATCAAAACAATATATTGTTTTGGGGTGTGGGGCCAATTGTTAAAATATATACAAAAATGGACCAGTATGTGTACAGGGGAATCACAGAAGACCACATGATTCCTTACGCTGATGACAATTTGTGTCTGACATGATCTTTTATGCACGACAACGATCCCAAGTCTACTTCACGCTTAGTAAAATCGTTCCTAGAAAGTAATTATGTGAAGGTTATGAAATGGCCAGCTCAGTCTCCCGATCTCAACCCGATTGAGAATTTGTGGAACGACATTGAACGCGCAATTGGAGGAAAGAATCCCAAGAACTTGGACGAATTATGGGAAAATATTAAAAGTGCTTGGTATGCAACAACAATTGAATGCTGCAGAAAATTGATGGAAAGTTTATCAAGACGATGTCAAGCTGTAATATCAAATAAAGGATTTCCGACTAAATATTAACTATACTTTGAAGAATTTGCGGTAATATAGTATTTTTCGTGTCATGTTTCGTGTCATATTTTTCGTGTTATATGGCCAAGAAATCTGAAAATTGATAGTAATTGTTTTATAAATTTCGATTTCTTACAGAAATAGCTGATACAGCTAATATGGATTCTAATAAATAAAACAAGAAATGAATTTTCGTAAATAAATTACTTAAAATTTATTAAAGCTTATAATGTTTTTTTTACTCGAATTAATAAATTGAAATGAAGAACAAAGTGTACTATTTAAGTGTCCACCACTGTAGATGGTTTCGCCAGAACGGGGACAGAGGAGACTATTATAACTTTAATTAATGAAAAGGACAGCAGCACTGAATTTTCTTCGGGTTAGTTTGCTTATGTAATTCATTTATTTTTTTCCGAAAAAAAAATAGTGTCACCAAAACAGGTAGATGGCAACCCTGTGATATTGTCTTCAATTCCTGTCGGCAAATATGCATATAATGGTATCCTTATGAGAGCTTTCAAGAGCGAAGTGCTTATGTCTTTCATTGTAACCAGAGTGATAGGAAAATAATTCTATCTTCCCTATACAGGGTATAGTAGTATCTTGTTTCAACGCTTGATGATCTGTTTGTTGACTTTCTATCATCAATCATATTAACACCTTGCGGATCATTATTGATCAGTACGTAGAGTTCAGATCTTTGCTTTATCCGTTTCTAATTGATTTTGGGAAAACTTGCATCGATATGATGGATTGCGTATTGATTGATTGTCTTGAGGAGGAGAAGCATACCAGGAAAACAGTCTGCTAATATTAAGCTAACCTTTGAGGGTGGCAAGTGTTGGAAAAAACATTGGACTGTCATGGGCTATGATATCTTGAATACATTGAAATTTGAAAGTAGGAGCATACAAACTAAGAATGAAAAGAGACTCTAACAAAACAAAAGCCCTATGGACTTTCAATATTAATTCAGCACTGCACGAGAGAAAGTTGATAGCTCTGTGTACCCGGGAAGAATAGATTTGGTTGTTGCAAACTCAAAAATATGAAGGCTGTTCTGATCCTAAGTCGAATCAGTCTTGCTATTTAGGTATAAGTGTAGCGTTTGGGAAATAACCATGCCCCTCAAACGAAAACTGCAGACCTCGTATACCATTGCAAGGATTTTTTTTAGCTGAACAGCATGTCGATAATGAAGTAACGAGTGTATGCACACTAAAATACGGAGGGAAATGTGGCAGTGGCAGTTCTATTGCAAACCACGACCTCCCATTTTTTTTTTTGTTTTTTATAATCAACGCGCGCTTAAGGGTTTATTGAACACTCACTTAAAATATTTGCACACAGCGTGGGCGAAGGAAACTTAGGGAGGAAGAAAAGAGATGTACCGCCGTACACTGCTCTTATATACTGCAAGTTATAACGACTAGGAAATAGAGAGCTCGGCAGGGCATTCCATAAGCGAGTTGTACGGCTTAGGAACGAATCACGATATTTTAGAGTACGTCCAAAAGTGAGCTTGAGGATGTACGGATGAGCATTCATAGTGAGGCGGGTGTTACGGTTAAAAGACATTACGTCGGTGTTCGTAGGTGTCCATTGTCTGAGTGATATTAGCCCAATCGGACAGACCAGCATGCTGTTCAAACCAGGTTTATTATTTTATTCAATGTATGTATCTTCTCTGCTACTTGTAGCTCTCATTCTTCCTGACTCAGTTTTGTTCTGAAAACTCCCAGATTGACGATGTAGTTCACCGGGATGAGCTCCATTTTTAGATACCTTTAACTGGACAGCAATATCATTCCATTGCCTTACATAAGCATAAGCACGAATTTACAAACACCTCGACTAGATGTCTAAGACTCTCCTAGACGGGATTTTAAAATAATCTTTGGTGATTTGAAAACCAAGCTAGGAAAGGAGAGCATCGGCAGTTACTTGATGAAAAAACTGCCAACTAGATTAATCACGTTACAATCAACGGAATAGACAGATCTTAGTATTTTGAATGTACACAACGTGCCAGGAGCTAACGTCGATTCAGAAAACTACCTTGTTGTAGGGAAGGGAAAAATGCGATGTCAAAAAAGGGCTTCGATAAGGTGATCCGCTGTCAATAGATTTCTTCAATATCATTGTTTAAAAAATTGTGCGAAACTCTCAGGCCAATACGATAGCACAACATTTCAAAAGTCTATACAACTGTCACAACTAATAACATTGACATTTTGGAAAGAAATAAGCTGTCATTGAGGAAATAAAGTATATACTGTCAACAAGAAAGGACGCCCAACACCAACGGCTCAGACAGAACGCCACAGTGACTTACTTTAACTTTGCCTTCTTCTATTTGGCTTCCCCTGTTAATTTATATAGCGATGACACAGTAGATGTCGAACGAAGAATTATTTTTGCCAATCACTGTTTCTTTGGACTGAGAAGACAATTGAAAAATAGGTCTATCTTTGATATTCACTCCTTATGGCGCGGAAGAATGGACTTTATCAAAATTGGACGGAAATGCCCTGGCTTGCATTAAGATAGTGGTTATTCCAATGATTTTCGGTTCCGTCTGCATAAACGAAATTTGGAGAATAATAATAATAAACTTACAGTGACATTAACCTTCTTAAAATGGTTAGAATTCAACGGCTTCACTGAGTTGGACATGATGAGTGTCTTCAAATACATAGCGGTAACGTGGTTTAAGAAGACTTCGGCTTAGATGGAGCAGCGCAGGGCAGCACTAAATGGGGAGAGATGTTGGTTGAAATCCAATTAAGTAAAGTAAGTAATGATTGTATTTCTATCTTCGGCAGCTTTTCCTATTAAGCTGACCTTGTCGTGGCATAGATGAAAAAGTATGTGCAGATAGATCACTAACTTTGAAGTCTGTCCCTTTATATTGTGTTTGATCATAATCGCTTTAACTCATGATGGGGACTTCATTTTTCTTGATTAATTTGCAAAATAATATCATCCAAGATTTTGAAACGTTGTTTTGTTTTAGTATTCAGATTTCTGAAATGACAAATTCGATGATGTTATAGGTCAAAATTCTAAATTGAACAGACAAATATTGACAAAATTTTTTTTGTTTTTCGTGAAACAAGATCCGGCTTACATTCAATTCCTAGGACATGGTCTATTTCTACTTGATTTCACTATTCATAATCATAACAAATACACTAACAAAATTGTTTCGAAAGTTCAAATAAAAAAAGAAAAAGACAAAATCAAACAAACACTTAAACCATAAATACTACATACAGTACTACTGCAACTATTTTATCGGATACTCGTAAATCACAAACGGTTTCCAGTCATTCACCTCTCTGAGTATTTCGCCTTCTCTGTCTTCTTTTCTATATTCCACCGCTTCGTTTTCTTTGCCGCTCCAACACCTTTTTCATCACTTTTTACTCCACCTAATCAGGGTTAAAAACAACCTTACAACGAGCACAACCTCAGATACCTTCATATCTGTTTCCATTAAAAAGATATCAATTGAGACGTTCCTTCGTTATTTCTTTTTTTTTTGGTTTACTCCTTATCGGCAGCAGCAGAGTTTGTTTAAGGATAGTCGATAAAAAGAAAGAAATACTAAAAAAAAAAAAAAGTATTGTAAAAAAAACTGCAACGCCAACAAATAGTGAGCAGTAGGAAAAATCAAAACAGAAGCTATCCAACATATTGGTAAGCAATATTCAGAACAGCACAATGTATGGATACGAATAATTAATAAGAAATCTAAGCCATTTGCCTCCCAAATCCACAATAGGTTGATACTGCAGTGCTACGGAGTTGGCAGTGATGTTTTTTTTCTAATGTCTCAATTATAAAATCACTCAAGCTTAGATAGCACGGTATTCGATTTAACCCATGGTTCTAAGTTTAAAAATGATTAATCATATTTAAATATATTCCCTTCGAATAATTAACGCACTTTGGAGTCCGCAAAATACAGTTTGTACATTCAACTTCTCAGATCTTATCACCTGGTGAATTTATATGCCTGTTAACTTATGAAAGAAATAAGTAAAAAAATGTTACTGGTATCTAGATGCATTTGTCTTGTGTCCAGTTTCAGCTATAAAGACGTCGCAGCAGTCATATTTTTTTAGAACCAGGATTGCCATCTAACTTATTTTTTTCTGTGCTTTAAGAAGGCGAACATGAATGAGTTATACTCGTATGTAGATGAAGAAGTTATGAGAATTGTTCTTTTTCCATCAACTGGGATATGGTATTTACGTAATCTAACTTTTCGCCCAACTTGATACCGTTTTTTAAGGTTCTGAAGTGCCGGCATGCCAGCGGACTACTGTCCCGTCTTTTGTTTGAAATAACTTTCAGCCTCTGTTATTGTTTCCTGCCTGGAAGGGGAAGACAAAAAAACAGATTACACTTTTATGTAACATAGCTATTAGTGATCATCAGCCATCAGGTTCTTAGGAAATGTTTCAAGATTGACAGACTTAAATCAAAACTCGACTTCATATTCTGTGTTAGTCAAAGTTAGTCAAAGATTAACTACCTTACCTACCTTGCACCTATCAGTAACATTAAAAAATGGAAGTAAAGGGTTTTCCAATAGGGACTTGACAACTTTGAATTTAATTTGTGAACGCACTCTTTCACTAATCATCAAACTGTCACTATCAGTTTATTCAGTAAACTCAACATTTTCATCATGGTAAAGTACACTAACGAGCAACGTCTGCAAATTATAAAAAATTTCTACCGAAATTCGGAGTCGGTGACTGCAACTTTAAGAGCGTTAACTCCAATTTTCAGTAGTAATTCTCGCCCTAGTAGACAGGCAATAACAAGTTTAGTGCAAAAATTTGAGTCTGCATATTCGTTGTGTGATGTTGCCGTGTCAGTGAGACAACGGGTTGGTCGAAGTGTCGAAAATTTCGCTTCCGTTCAGGCGTTCGTATCAAACGATCCAAATCAGTCAATTCCACGGCGTTCTCAAGAATTGGGCATCGTTCAGACCACACTATTGTGTATTTTGCGTAAGGATCTTGGTTTACACCCATACAAGATCAAGCTGACTCAAGAATTGAAGCCAATGGACCATTTGAAGCGACGTACGTTCTCCGATTGGGTTCTGGAGAAGATGCGCCAAGATGATGAATTTCATCGCAAAATCATCTTCAGTGACGAAGCTCATTTTTGCTCAATGGGTTCGTCAATAATCAAAATATGTGTTATTGGTCGGGTGAAAATCCACACGTGCTTCATGAATCACCACTTCATCCACAAAAAAATACTGTTTGGTGCGGTTGGCATACCGGCGGCGTTATTGGGCCATATTTTTTCGTCGTCGATAACGATCGTCACGTTACTGTGAATGGTCAGCGTTATCGAGCCATGATCACCGATTATTTTTGGCCCGAATTGGAAGATATGGACTTGGACGACATGTGGTTTCAATAGGATGATGCCTACACACGCACACGCTACAATCGATTTATTGAAGAGTAAGTATGGTGAGCGTGTTATCTCAAGAAATGGGCCAGTCGATTGGCCACCTCGTTCGTGCGATTTAACGCCGCTTGACTATCTTCTGTGGGGCTACGTTAAGTCATTGGTTTATGCCAATACGCCGACGACGTTGGAAGAGCTCAAAGCCAACATTGAACGCGAAATAGCGGCCATTTCGGCCGAAATGTGTGGCCGAGTCGTTGAAAATTGGGTCCAACGAATCGACAGCTGCAAACGTGCGCGCGGTGGCCATATGAAGGAAGTCGAGTTCCATTCATAAATGTTTTGATTGTACATCGAGCCGATAATAGAGTTTTTGAAATATCTGAAATGGTTTGCGTTTTATATAAAAATAAATTATCAAGTCCTTATTGGAAAACCCTAGAACTTGAAAACCTACTATTTTGACTCACAAAAGAGACGGACCTGCCATTTCGTATCAACGAGATAGTGAGGGATTTTTGTTTCCGGAGATAAGCCAGAACTTGGTGCAATTATTTCTTAAATTTGTCGGTGTACCCCCTGAATCTGATCTTAAAATTCTCTCGTAGTAGTATATAAACTAACCGCTCTATAACGTAGACTACCAAAGTAATGGGGTTAAATAAAAACAACTACTCAGGGAGAAAAGTTTTTTTAAATAAAAAGACGTGCGTTTAAGTCGTTCATGGAACTACTTGCAAGAATGGATGCGTTGGACCCGACTTTCCAAGACTTTTTCGCATAAATTGGCCGATATCCCACCGCTTTCACGTCGATTGTTCGCCTCCAAAATGTCCTTAGGTTGCTATACAGCAAGTGGCACCCTCCTGTTGAAACTATATATCAAACAAGTTTTCTAATTACTGAAATCTTATTATTATTTGTAGTTATTGTAGTACCAACCTTCAAACGATATGCGTCAAAATTCATACATTTCATACATTTTATACATTTCTATCATTAGTTATCGAGATATTGAAATTTATTGACGCACCTTTTTATATTTTCAAAACCATGGAAAAAACAAGTTTCGTACGTTGATAAAATATTGTTATTAGATGGGAAAAAATACCGTTAAAACTCAAGAATGGATTGAAAATCTTATAGGGATTCTGCTCCGTCGAAAGTAACCATTTGTCTGTTCAAAAGCGGTCGTACAGACACAAATGATGTTGAACGCTCTGGATGCTCAAATGAGGCTGTTACGATGGAAAACAGCAAACAAATCTACTAAATTATTTTGAATAACCGTAAATCAAAGTGCGTGAAATAGCTGACATCTTAAAGATATCAATAGCTCCGTTCGAAGTGGGTACAGCGTTTACTCAGAGTTGGCTGAAAACAAAAACATCTTGATGATTCTTATACCAGACTGCAAACTGCGGTCTGTCTCGGCAGCATAGGGATTTTCCCTAGCATACCTGATTATGTTCTAGACGCACTGGTATTTATATCATAACTGTACCCTCAAAAAATATTATTGGGGCCATGAAATAAAACCTTATGCAAAAAGATCCAAAACCTAATTATATATAATGCATAAACAGTAGAATATGTAAGGGGGGGATGTTGCCCACCAGCAACCCACTGCTTTAGAGGGTGCGAGGTTTTCTGTATGTAAATTTCGGAACCGCACCCTTTTTTTCACAAATTTTCAAATCAAAAAAAAATAATAAATTTGAAAACTAATTGAAAGTACGTAAGAAAAAAATAATAAGTAAATAAGACCATTATCAGTGGAAAATATTTTCTGTTTTATTCTATTTGTCTTTTAAATAGCAGAGTGCAATAGAGTCGAAGAACTTTATTGCACTTTTGAAATTCAAAAAGGTTCAAAACGCGTTTTGGACTTTACTTCACTTTTGAAAGCCGGAATAATCACCGTGTGGCGCTCTCATTGTTCCGATTTGAGTTCTGTAATTTTTTTTTTAATTTAGTAAATCTGTTGTTGACATTCCGTCATAGCTTGACATTTGCAAAAGTAACGTAGCCAAGAGTACATCTATCTCTATGTGTGTAGGCGATTTTTTACAATTTTAAAAATGGATTTAAATTTGCAACACCGAACTTGTATTAAACTTTGCGTAAAAAACGGATTTCATGGTGCGCGAAAGTTGGAACTGTTGGAAAAGTATTTCGGCAACGATTCTGTAAAGAAAACGGTCATTTACCAGTGGTACGGGCGGTTCAAAAGTGGTCGTGAGTCAGTCGAAGATGATGAACACAGTGGCAAACCATCGACATCGAAAACCGACGAAAACATTGATGGAGTAAAAGAAATGTTGGTCAATAACCGCAAATTAACCATCAGAGAGATACCGGAGAACTTGAACATTGCCTATAGATCCGTCCAAGACATTTTGGTTAATAATTTGAGTTTCCGTCGTGTAGCAGCAAGTTGGTGCCAAAAGACCTCAATTTCATGCGAAAAAGAGACCGTGTTGACGTCGCAAAAGAGATGATTTGCGAGGCTGAATCGGATCCCACATTCATCAAAAGGATCATTACTGGAGACGAGACGTGGGTTTATGAGTACTACACGAAATCCAGACATCAGGCAAGTAAATGTTGTTTACCAAATGAGCCGAGACCAAAAAAACCACGTCGTTTTCAGTCAAGAAAGAAGGCAATGCTCACGGTTTTCATGGATTAAATCAGTGTAGTGCATCATGAATTTTTGCCAGAAGGCCAGGCAGTAAACAAAGAGTATTATTTGGGCGTTATGAGACGTTTGCGTGAAGCAATTCGCTGAAAGAGACCATAATTGTGGGCAGAAAACTCGTGGATTTTGCACCATGATAACGCACCGTCGCACAGTGCAATCATTATTTTTGACGAAATATGCAACAAGTACCATCCAGCAGCCACCGAATTCACCTGATTTGGCTCCCTGTGACTTCTTTCTGTTCAATCGAGTTAAAAAATCACTACGAGGAACGCGTTTTAGCAGCCGAGAGGAAGTAATGGAAAAATCGCAGGAAGCACTGATGATTATACCGAAAACCGAATATAAAAAATGTTTCGAGGATTGGGTCAAGCGCTGGCATAAGTGTGTTGCAGTCGATATGGATTACTTTGAAGTGTACAATATAGAATTAGATGAATTTTCTGAATAAATTCCGGGAACGTTTTGATCAATGTGGTATATTTCGTATCGTATCGGGTACAGCTGTTTTTGCCACCTTAATTTTATTTATGTGAAATTGAATGTCTTAGTCTGAGGTAAAACCATCCTCTGACATCCAATGACAAGTTAGTAACAAACGGGTGAGTTAAGTGTTCGGATACCATATGATTTCTGACAAAGTTAGAAGCAAGCTCATTTGGCTACTATAAATGCTGCTTTGCCAGGGGATCTTCGAACAGTTTAACTTTTTTTTTGTAAGCCCTAGAGCGTTTTGTTCTAAGTTCTATTATGTTGTAGATAAATTAATTTAGAAATTTACTTATTGGGATGGATCAATTCATCTTAATAAATTGTCGGTATCATTTCTCAAGATTTTAGAACTTTTCGGAATAGAAACATTAGCGGTATTGAGAATTTAATGAGAATGTCGATCCAGTGATAAATCTCCATCTCCTATAGTATCCAGTTATATAATACTATCAAGTTTCGCTGAGCAACTATCCAGGTAAATGTTTAATTGCCTGCTATACAAAGTCCATATTACTTTTTTTTTAAGAACTACATAGTAGGTTCGGGCTGTAAACACCAGCAACCCGAATATGTTTCCGCAAATAAATAAACTATTTCGGAGAAAAAATCAAAACGACCTTCAGTGTCTTAAAATAGCCCGGACAACAGACAACGAACGGTTACTGACAATAGCAGGTATTGATCCAAATGAGGCCGCTGATGATGACGACTTCTTTGTGATCGAGGATCCACAGGAGAAGGTTGAGACCATAGGGGCGACTTTCCAGGAAGTATACAAGGCCACTGATAACATTGGCCCTAATTACGACCTGGACAATCGCGTCTTGGTGCACGACTTCTGCATTCGAAATGAAATAGGGAACTGGCGATCCGAGGGCTCTGGTTTCATCCGGTTCACCGACGAAAATACGGCCAATAATGTCATTGCCAGAGAGGGTGACCTACCCCCGTTCATTTCGAAGGAAGAACTCCATGAGATCTTCGACACAATCAGGGCTAAGAAATCAGTGGGGACCGATGGTATTCCGAACATCGTGCTTCGACATCTTCCTCTAGAAGCGGTGGACATTTACACCACCCTGTTTAATAATGCAATGAATAATGCACATTATCCAGCGCATTGGAAAACGGCGGTGGTTCAACCTATCCCCAAAAGGGGAAAGTATATATCCAATCCGGCGAATCTCCGGTCGATAAGTCTCCTTCCGAATATCAGTAAGGTTTTTGAAAAGGTAATCAATAGAGCTCTGTCTAGGTGGGTTGAGGACAAACATATAGTTCCGGATAATCAATTCGGTTTTAAGGCGGGACATGATATCTCACATGCCGCGTCTAAACTGGTTTCTGATATCCAATGGAACAAAGGCAAGAAACAGTGCACTGGTGCCTGCCTTGTTGACTTGGAGAAGGCCTTCGACACCGTATGGTTAGAGGGTCTTTTCTATAAGCTGATTAGGCTGGGTATCAGTAAACCACTCTTGTACATTCTTTATAATATGCTACACAACAGACAGTTCATCGTGAAGAATGGCTATGTGACTTCTGTTGGAATATTTCAAATTAAAAATAGTCTTCAGCAAAGCGCGGTCAATTCGCCGATTCTATTTAACATTTATACAAGCGACTTGATAGGTTCACTTCCCCATACTATTGCGTACGCAGACGATTTGGTAGCGTACAGAACAGGTCCCAAAATCGAGGTTATTAATACTCTCTTGCAGAGTGACTTCGATAAGATAAGACGATTTTGCGATGACTGGAAGTTGAAAATCAACTTTCAGTAGTCGGAAACCATTCTCTTTAGGACGCCGTTGTCTGGAGCCTCTAGGGATACCAGAAAAAATTGGCGAAAGTTCTCTACCATTGGACAACGCGGACAACCTCTTGCCTGTCGAAATGTAGTCAGATACCTTGGAATCTGGCTAGATCAGTTTCTGTATTTTGGCAAAAATGTAGATGCTGCTCTGACCAGAGCTAAAGGTGCTTTTGCCCTTACAAAGAGACTCTTTTATAGCAGCCAACTCGATGCGAGGGTAAAGGTAATCTGCTACATGGCCATTATCAGGCCCATGCTGGTATTTGGTTGTCCCGTGTGGTTCAATGTACGAGCAAGCTTAATGGAAAAGATTCGGGTGTTTGAGAGGGCTTGTCTTAGGGCTTGTCTTCGCTTGTATAGAACACCAGAGTCGGAGTACAATTTTATCCTAATGAGGTCCTTTACAATAGGGCGAACCTAATACGAGTGGACAACTTCGTAATTAAGGTGACTCGAAGGCACATTGCAAGAGCAATGACCTCGACGTATAACCTGATATCTGGGGCTTACTACCCCAATTACCTTTACCACGAGAGTGTGCGATCTGACGGCTTCGTTCCACCGGAAGCATTCCTCTACCTAGATCAGAAAGGGTTGATCCAGGATCGCCTGGGGACAGGCGACTCAACTACAACAGAGACATCGCACACGGCAGTGTGGATCGACTCAGGTTCAGTAGGGTGGTGGGGAATCGCGATAAGAGGGATGTCGTTCGGCAGCACCAGCATTTCTGGTGGTTGAATGATGGAGAAGATGTTTCGTCGTCGTTTCCGTCAATTACGGACCAGCCTCACTAATGAGGCAGGGCTGACCAATATATTTGCTTTGTAAATAGCGATGGCCAGCTTACATAGGTTTAGGTTAGCATTTAAGTAATATATACATGTGTTAGTGTATATAAAGGTATATACTAACATATGTGTATTATTGTGTATAACGTCTAAGTGTGTTTATGTGTATTTTGTGTATGTAGGTTAAGTAGACTAAGGTTGATTTTAAGTTAGATACTAAGTTTTTATAAAAAATAAAAAATTGTCCATATGCTAAGTTTTTGTAATCAAATTTTTTTCTTAGCCCTAAGTATATAAAAGAAACATTCCAAATAAAATATAAATGAAGTCGAAAGACATAGATATAAGAATTTAGAGTAGTTTAGAGTGCCTGTGTGGGGCCAGTAAGTTAGAATAAGATTGTTAAGTAATTTTAAGCTAGCATTTAAGCATTTTTTGTTAGTATGTAAGAGTTAGTGATTAAGAAAATAAAATGCATTGAAAACTGAACTGAACAGAACTACATAGTGAGTATTGAGTCCTAAATTCTCTAGAACATGCTTTCAAATGGAATGTTGCATGAACTAAATTAAGTTAAGGAAATTGGTTGCGATGCATAACTGGGGATATTTGAAACAAAAAGATGGACAACAGGCGGATACTTTCAGACAAATGAGCACGATGGAAATACTCGTACAATAGATAGTACTCAAATTAGAAATAAGTTACAAAAATGAAAGTACATTTTTTCAGGCGTTTGCTAATTCTTGTGTGTTTGCTAGCAATTGAAATCATTTTCAGTAACCTTTTAACTTCCGCATTCCCCACAAATTTAGTTCTAACAATAGTTAAGAGCGACTATTGAATTGGTCTTCTTATACGAACAGCTATTTACTTCCTCAGCTTCTAACCTCTATCAACACGATAAAATTTATATCATGAGACGAAGTTGAGAAATTATGATAATCCTCCTTGGTTCTTGCAACAGTGTAATTTTCCTTACTTATGACTGGGCTGACACTTTTGTAAAGGCAATCCCAGATTTTGATTTCAACTCACACCCATTGAAGTTGCTTGAAATTTAATATCCACTGCTTCCCTCGCTGTTTAAAAGATGATGGCAAGCCTGGTAAGAACACAGAAACAGCCAACTCACACTTTTTCATAGCGCGAGTAATCGATAACAGAATCGATTTTTCCGTCATGCTATTCGTATCTTGGTTCCATCATCGTCATCGTTGTGGTTGTGGTTTTCGTCGTCGACGTCGTTTTTGTTGTCATTATTGGTGGTGTCATCGTGTGTTACGTAAGTGAAGGAAAAAAATACTCCCAAGATCCAGCAATAACAACAACCAGGAACAGCCCCCTCCCGCCTGGTCTATAAATGATGAAGAACTTCTTTTCGTCAGGTTCTAGGTACGGATACTTCTTGCTCCATGTGCGTGACCTAATGTCGACTACGAGTATATATATGAATGAATATGTATGTATTATGGAATTGATAAGACCGAGTGTAAACTCATAGCCAGAGTCACAAAGATAGGAGTATATGTATATAGTCGCAAAAGTAACTGTTTAACGATGATGATGAAGGTGTAGTGGTAAAGTCTATAGTGGAGCACACTTTGAATGATTGATTCTCCACGTTTCTGGTTTATTACCAAATGTAACTTCTGGTGGCCTAATGTCCGTGCAATAACTTTACTTTCGCTATGAATATTAAATTTTGATGTTTATCGAAGGCGTTCTTGGACTTAGGAATGAAATTGAAGTGAACCAATTTGACCTGGCATTTGTCATGGGCGTGTGAGTAATTGATGAAGCTACTGGCATTGTACAGATACATATATTTACAACTACCCATCGATATACTATAGAAAGCCTTTTGTGGGTTTTTAATAATTTTGTTTGCTCGAAGCCGTTAAATGTTACTTTGTGTGTTATTTTGAAATGGTTTTCTATTTACTTTTAGTATTTGTGGTATTATTAGAATCAACCAACGCAACGGTCACTTTTTGGATTAATTTTTGTTTAGAGTTAAAAGTTGAGTGTGGAATCTGAGGTAAGATAAGTCGATGTACGTGCTCGTACAATACTATACTATTTTTTATAAAAAAAAGCTTTAAGCTGGATCTTTGAAAAACAGGACTTCGTTCGCCTATGCAAATGATATAGTGATCGTTATTTGTCACCAGTTGATGGGAGCAGCCGCGAGGTTGATGCAAGGCGAGTTTTATGAAGTTGGCAAATGGTTCGATAACAATGGGCTAGTAAGCGGCTCAAAAACATATCCGAAGTCCATAATGTCCAGCGTCACCAATCGCCCTAAAGACTTTTAGATGTGGCAACATATCTGATAAAGAGGATATTGAATTTGTTGATACGTACAAATATCTAGGCATTAGTATTTACAGCATAAATGATCTGCGTGATAAGCGTGATGCGTGATGATCTGGGTCTCTGGCGTGTCTGCAAAACAGATCTATGTTTTATGTACGTAAGCAAGCGTTCCATTCGCTCATAGACTCAAACAAAAGATATGACGTACTGGCTTAGAGAGGTGTAGCCTAAGCATCCAAGATAGAACGGTGGGTTACTATAATTTATAACGTAGGTGTTCTGAAAGTTAAGGTAGATATTTGATATTTTTGTTGTCTTCCTTTAAATATGACGAAATTGATGGAATATTTGTTCGAAATGTTTTGTCAATAACCTCATACAAATAAACCATGCAGGTTTATAGGTTAACGAATTGCCAAGTTTAAAACATATGACCCAAATAAATATCAAATATCAATATCAAAAGTTGAGTCGGATACTTAGGTCTCAACTAGAATTTTTATAATTATCATCAGATCATATAAAATGTACATGAAAAAGCTTGTACTAACATCTTATTTAATTTATATTAGTCCTAGAACAAGATTTACAGAGAAGTCAGGGATTGTTAAGCTGACGAAATGAAAAAAGTAAGTTCCTAAGAGCTTCTCTTGAAACTGTGATGCTTGAAGAACAAACAAAAACAAAACAGAATAAGTGCGACAGGCCCATTATCCAAAAAAATGGGCTATCGAAAACGGGTAATAGCCCACTTTAAAGATGCGAGAATTTTTTTTCGAGAAAGGCAAGTGGTACCTCAGTAGTTTAGATACTTTTAACTGGGAACAAATTCGCTGAAATTGAAACTTATCGGAGTGGATGAAATAAGGTTATTTAACGTTCACAAGATATCTTTCTTCTTTTGTCATGAGATTCCAACTGGACGGATCATTTTGCATGATATATGACTCATTATTAGATTAAAAGAAGTAGAAAACGTTTGGTCCGCTTTGTAAAATAATACTGCCTACCAGATTTGAAAGAACAGCTAGTAATATTGATATCAGGAAGTGCTGCAGATCGGCTATATGTGAAAAATGACTTTTATAAGGGTCTTTGAAAAGACATGCCTAGAAGTTCTTTTTAAGTAAAACTGGAGTGCAACGCCCCCATCTGGTCTGGTGCCCCTAAGACCTCTTTGCACCACTTTGCTAGATATGATCCAAAATCGTGCGATAAAACTTATAGGTGATGCTAGGATTACATAGTCATTCAACACCATCGAACACCGGCGAATGTGTCCTGTCTCACTTTGTTGTGTCGCTATTTTCACCACCAATGCTCCATTGAAATTGGGAGTAGCATTCTGCCCCTTCATGTTTTTAACCGTAACACCAGTCTCGCTATGACTACTCATCAGTTCATCCTCAAGCCCATCTACGGACGTACTCTGAAATATCGTGATTCTTTCCAAAGCCGTACAACTCGCTTATGGAATGCCTTGCCGACCTCTTTATTTCCTAGCCAGTATAACTTGCAAACATTTAAAACCAATGCACATCGGTATCTCTCTTTTCTCCCTCCCTAAGTTTTCGCCAGCGCTATGTGCAAACATCTTAAGGGTACATAAATCCCTTGTGTGCGCGCCAACTATAAAAAAAAAACAACATGTAAAATTTTTTATGGTGTTTTTATTTTTATAAAAAATATGGCTCTTAGCAATTATGTGTGAAAAATAACATCATTTAAATGGCCACCACGAGCACGTCTATAGGCTCTCATACGAACATCAGCATTAAGTTCATCAATTTCATTCCGAATATTGTTTTTCAGTTATCCAATTGTCGTTGGCTTATCCACATAGACTTTAGCTTTAAAAAAACACCAATGAAATTAATCTTATGATCTAGGTGGCCAGTTTATGTCACCATTACGTATTAATCGACCTGGAAACTTTGACCGCGATAGTTTAATATTTGCACGTATTGTATAAATCATAGGTCCATCTTGTTGAAAAGAAAGATCATATGTGTCTATTTTTTCAATTTGAGGCCACAAAAGTTCTTCAATCATATACCTATCGCTTTTCATTGACAGTAGTAGCTCTCTCATTTGCATCTGAGAAGAAAAATGGATCAATGCATTAGCCTAAAAATCAGTACATTTTTGTGGATGTAATGATTTTTAAATTTTTTTCTGTTTTTTTCTTCTCCCCAGATGCAACAATTTGTTGACGAGTCCATCTAACGTGAAATGAGCTTCATCATTAAAGATGATTTTGCGTCACCAGCATCATATTCCAGCAACCAATTGACGAAAGTTCTGCGTTGATTATGACCTGTTGGCTTCAATGCTTTTGTTAGTTGTATTGTACATTTGCCTTGTTCACTTTTGAAAGACTCTTTAGTAAACCTTTAGTGCTACCTATAGCTCAATATCCAAAGCTGGCATAGTAATAGTGATATGGTGTCTTAGCGGCTTCATCTGCCGATAAGCAAACGGATCTGCCTTTTCGACTTCCGAAATAAAATTCGAGATGATCGCTTGCATATGACTTCACATCACTTTCGCTCCAACATTCCGGAGAAGCTCTTCCAATATGCCTCGCATTTCGGCTTATAATACCAAAAGTTTACGGAAACCTTTAGAGCTTAGCGCTTGAATTTTAAAACAGAACAGACGAAGCGACAAAATGTGGCACATGTCATTCCAAGACCTTAGCATATGATCGGGAAACTCATACTGCATAAATTTCAACCACGTTAGCAGTGAGTATAGAATCACCTAAGCACTAGGCCAAAAAGTAGAAACGGCAGACGAAAGGTATGACACAGGACCGTGTACGATTTCACACAAACATCGGCTATAGAAGCACTTAATAGATCATTTTTCATCAACCACACTTATGCCTAGCAGACAATCTTAGAGTAATATGTTGACTACAATTCAACAATCCGCGATCTTCTTATCGCCTTTGAATGTGTCAACGTTTCGAAGAATCTAGCGTAGGCAAGGTACCCAAGAAAGAACAAAAAGGTTTATCCGGACTAGTTACAAAAGGACTAAATCTGACATATAAGAAGATAAAACATACGACGCAAACCTTTACCAGTCAATATGTCTTAACTCAGCCAAAATTCTGGAAGCGCAATAGGTATATTTTCAAAATGAACTTAACAAAACAGGGTTCTGTATTTAGACATCAATAGCAAAAGCCAAGAGTCATTATACCTTCACAGCCTGTTGGACAGCAATTGCAGAAAACTGCTTATATTCCGCTTATGGTTAGTGCAGACGTTAAGCAGCAGAATCCACAAAAGAAAATCTGCATTTCAGAAGCTTAACCAACTTTTCGCCTTAAGAAGTCAGTATTACTAGAAGGATGTACTACTTGGAAAGTCACCACGAGTTTCATTCGGAGGTTTTAATCCTTCGTTAATAGAGTGTCTTAGTGTACCATCCTCTGGATATTGCGGCCAAATTGCATCTTTAATGAAAAACTTAAAGGAGAACATTCCAAAGATCCCTTTATATCACTAACTGTAAATGGAGGAGAAAAATGGCAATGGCAACGTATCACGCAATAGAATTCACTTATCAAAGCTGACAGGAGAATGGGTGGCCTTAGTCGCTGGTAGGACGGAAGCGTTGAAGTCAAATATGGTTATCTTGCTTCATCATTAAAAACACGATGATGAGCACTTGGGGCTCACGCCCTATGCGCCTTGAGACTGATCTGGCCTGATTATGACAACTTTTTGTTGTCACTGCCACCACTTGTATTGAAAAATACTAATAGACTCATAGACTGAATATATGTTAGTTCAGATAATTTAAGGCTGTGGGAAAAAAATTACATTACCCTTTTTTTTTTTCTGTCGGAATGTCGGAACGGTGCCCCGTTACGACGCCAATAAGAAGGCTGCAATCCACTCCCCCGATTCTTCAGAATATATCATAGTTTGTTGCCATCAGGATTGCTTGTATCTCAGCTTGAAAGGCACACGCAGTTTTTCCTAACGTGAAATGATATTTAATGTTGTCACCCTCCAGAATGACATCAGCGCCGCATTTTAATTCGTCTTTTCGAAATCATTTGTGGGCCTAGGAAAGGTCGACTTCGTATTTTCGCATCACCAGAACAGTGTCATTGCATCTGATGGCGTGTCCACAAGACTAGAGTTAGAAGAAAGTAGGCGCGAAAGGTTATCAAAAATTCAGTGATACTTCTTTTACAACGGAAGATGGCTTTGAGAGAGTGCAGCACACGATATGAATATCAAGGGGAGGGAACAATAACCCCTATTTTTTCATGAGACTTTCATTATTTAAGCCGACACTACAGCCCGAAATGTTGTATACCTTCAATTTGTGCGATTTTCTTTTAAATGCTTCCAATAGCGGAAACTAAATTAGGTGACCTATCTTTCTACTTCAGCATGCCTACTATTGCAAGGCCTTTCTCTTTTTAAGATTGTCCATTCAGGACGGATTCCAAGTCTTTCCGAGCAAGACCGTTGATGTTAATTGGTTTAACATGTCTTATTGAAACTTTAGATAATATATATGTATTTTTCTTCGCAAACGGCATCGACTATCACTCGAAAAAGGCACTATCCCTCCCTTCCCGCACCCCGAAATCATTGTTAGAAGCACTGCCAGAAGTGGCAGAAAAATCATGGAACACATGACGACGCCTTTGAAAAGAAGAAGAAGGATAAAGTTGATGAATTGCTGTTAGGCCAAGGACTTTCAGTACGAATAAATTGTAGGAAAATGCATGCTTCTGATTATTAAAACCAAGTTAACTAAAACATGTAAAATAAACTGTATAAGTCTGACAAAATTTAAACAAAAAAAAAAGACCAAAGTAAAAAAAGCAACTGTGGAAACAATTATTTAACTCTCTAATTACATCGATTAAGTGAATTCCCCCATCCCAACGGCAGCCAAAGGAGAATCAGTTCTTGTACACTATTTCCATAAGATTGCAAAAACATTCATACCAATTACTTTATGCAGAAGACACGATAAAAGCCTCTTTGGAAAAATTTACATCGCACAAAAAACATTTTTCCCTAATGGATTGCCATAAACCACCTTTTCGCGTGCCTCACTCCGCTGCAGCTACAACAACAACAGCAAGCGGCAAGTGGCAAGCACCAGCAGCAGCGCCACAATCTCAATTGCTGTCGATAAGAACAATAATCGAGAGCACTTGAGATGCCGACAGACAGAAACGACCATCGAACTGGCAGTGTAGTGCAGAACATTGCTCCACTGTTCCACTGGTAGCTTCGACACCTTTCCGCCGCCTGCAGTCAGCTTGGCCATGTGCAACATGACGCGCATTTTTTTTTTGTTCTCCCAGCCCTTGACCCCTTCCCTCTCGTGTAACGTTTCTACTAGAGATCACTATAAGTGGTATCAGAGGATTTTTGCAACTGCACATTGTGGTGCTTTGATTGAATCTGCACTGATGAGAGGGCTGAGACCATCAATGTGAATTGATGTCCATTTAATTCTCCGCGCCCCTTTTTGGTTGGCGAGCTCTGCACCCTCTCAGTCCTTGTTTGACTGGCTGATCTTATGGTTGCCGCCGCAAGTGCCTGGCATTGGCACAGTCAGTGTCTTGATTAATGGCTCTCTCACTCTTAACACCTGTTCTTGGGTCTTAACTAAATTGGCAGGTATCGTCTGAGTGTTCGTTATTGTGGGCTAGAATAGCCATGCAAATTTAACCGTATTAAAGCAAGAGCATTTGCGCCAGGGTTGTTAATTGGCAGCGAACTACTTGCGATTCGGTACGGTTCAGTCCATGAGATCGAAGGGATAATCATAGAAAAGTTTAAAATAGTTCCGCATTGTTTTCACCAGATGATACGAATGTACGGCACTATAGGATCTGTTCTCTTGAGAGATTATAAATCAAAGAACGCCTCTATTCAGAAGAAGTGCCAAAACAAGGAAATCAACCCCCATCGAGTTAAACATAGTCCCCATTTTCGTAGGCTTTGTGTGGTAAATCTATGCCCCAGAAGCAATTCATTTAAATAAATTTGCGTTCATCCCCTCAGGGTGGTTATGTTCGTATGTAGTCTGAGTGCGGGCCAGGAAGTGACACTTTAAGAGTTTTTGAACTTTTATATCAATAAACCATATCTTGAGGGTCACAGCGTTTTCATTATGGAGGAATTTGCTCCATACAATACGCCCCTAATAATTTCCTGAGTCGAAACAGAACTATACGTATTCTATTACTCCAACAAAGGGAGGGAGATTTATCGCATAAACAGATAAGTAAGGGTTGGTCTAGTTGGAATATGGCTTTTCAAGTGGCCGGGATACTTGAAGAAAATGATATAGGGGGTGTTGTGAACGAGTTTGCAATACTAGGGGACTGAAATACTGTACCTTATTTATTTAATTTCTGCCTTTTGCTTTATAAGTTTGAGGATTAAAGACAGTATATAAGGCTAATATGGGTATTCATATCATTGTGGTAAGAGGTGGCTCCTTGCAATATTTCGAATTGAAGATTCGTGATTGATTCCAGATGTCATAAATAATGTTGGGTTATCGAAAGCAGCACCCCAGATAAAGAAATGCATTATATGATTTGATGCTGCCGTTTTAAAATTTTAATTAGATAGCTGTCTACTTAAATTCATTTTGCGTTTAAGCCCAAAAATTTGTTATTTACTTAAGGATAACAAAATTTTCAGCACACAATAACGACATAAATACTCGTATTTTACGTACCTACATTTTAACGAGGTTGGGCTCTAAAGCTGGTGGCCGATGTGCGCTCCAAGTATGAGTCTGCCAGCGTTACCAGCAATCGGACGAATTTTGGTCACACACTACTTAGTGACGGTACCAGGATTATGGTTAGAGGGACTATTTTTCAAGTTGAGCAGTTTGGGCATTAGTAAACCACTGCTGTATATTCTTTACAATATGTTAACAGATAGACAGTTCATCGTGAAAACTGGCGATGTTACTGGAACATTTCACATTAAAAACGGTCTGCAACAAGGTGCGGTAAATTCGCCGATCCTATTCAACATTTACACGAGTGATCTGATAGGTTCACTTCACCATGCCATAGCGTACGCAGACGACATAATCGCGTACAAATCAGGTCCAAAGATTGAGGTAATTAATACACTTTTGCAGCGTGACTTCGACAAAATTAAGCGATATTGCGATGACTGGAAGTTGAAAATCAAATCAGAAGTCGGAAACCATTCTGTTTAGGACGCCTTTGTCTGGGGCCTCTAGGGATACAAGGCCCATGCTTGTATTTGGATGTCCCGTGTGGTTCAACGTGAGAGCTAGTTTATTGGAAAAGATTCAGGTGTTTGAGAGGGCTTGTCTTAGGACTTGTCTTCGCTTATACAGAACACCAGAGTCTCAGTACATAAAATTCTATCCTAATGAGGTCTTGTATAATAGGGCGAACCTAATAATAGTGGACAATTTCGTCATTAAGTTGACTCGAAGGCACGTTGCAAGAGCAATGACCTCATCGAACAACCTGATCTCCGGGGCTTACTACCCCAATTATATGTATCACGAGAGAGTTCGCTTTGACGGCTTTATTCCTCCAGAAGCGTTCCAGAAGCAAAGGTCTGATCCAGGACAGATTGGCGGTGCCACTAATCTTCCACGTTGCTCGAACAGCTGCGGACAGGCGACTCAACTACGACAGAGACGTCGCACATGGCAGTGCGGAGCGTCTCCGGTTCAGTAGGGCGGTAGGGAGTCGCGACATGAGGGATGTTGCTCAGCAGCACCAAAACTTTTGGTGGCTTGTTGAAGGGGAGGATGCTTCGTCGTCACACTTCTTCAGTGATATGTAGCTACATGTGAAGCAAAGTGGTCCAGCCTAATTTTTTTTTCCCTTTTTAGCCATGGCCGGCTTACATAGTTTTAAAAAGATTAAGTTAGTTTTAAAAAAAAAAAAAATATAAAATCCAAAAAAAAAAAAATTAAAAATAAAATATATATATATATGCACGTATTTATATATTATGTATATACATATTATGTATATGTATATATTTATGTATGTCGTGATTGTGTTAGATGTAAGTAGGTTAAGTGGATTAAGATTTATTTTTAGGTAGCTTGTAGGCTTTAGTTTTAAATTTTATACAAAATTAAAAAATGTCAATATACTAAGTTTTTGATTAAAATTTATTTTCTTAGTTTTAGTATTAATTAATGTTAAAATAGAAATAAAAGTAGACTGTAAGATTCGTCGAAAGACATAGTTTAAGTGTTAGGTTTAACTTAGAGTGCCCGCATGGGGCCATTAAGTTAGAATAAGATTATTTGTAAGTAATTTAAGCTAATTTTTAAGCGTTTCTTGTTTAGCATATAAGAGTAACTTAAGTTAAAAAATAAAAATGCATAAAAACTGAAACTGAAACTGACTGACGGTACCAGGATATCTATTTAGAACTCAAAAGAAATGCTATGCCCCATTTGCACTCGAAGCCTATTAAAACCCTTATGGCTTCATAAAGACGTGCCTCGAAGATGACTAAACTGCATTGAACTGATTCTAAGAATTTTACTTGAGGGTAGTGAGATCAATAGTGAAACTTCTTCGGTAGGTCTTAACGAAATAGCACATATGATATTTGTATGAATATTCTAATGTCTAGAGGATTCAAATCTATATGGTCTAAGCGATCTCGTGCACAACAAAATAGGCCCTACCATGAACAGGGAGTAAGCGCACAGATTAGAGAATGAACGAATCTCCTATCTGAGGATCAAGGGATTGTTTACTCATTTTACTTAGAGGGATTTCGATGCGTGAAGACTTTCTGCATGAGACACGTGAGCTTTTCACTCTCCTGTGATCCGCCGCAGCTTGACCTTTAAAACGAAGATGCGATCTTTCTGCTCGTGTGGAACCAGGGGATTGTCCCTGGTTGTCGATTGCCATCGAGCAGGGGTTAAAATATATACGGATTAGGTACGGCTGGAGTAAGAGGCAACCAAGTTGCATCCTGTGTATATAAGCCAAGTAGCGGATGCGTGATAAAAGATTTCAGTACCTTAGGTGGTAAATCAGGGACACTGCAATACTCGCAATACTGTGGAATGGATTTCTTATTCCACACGTATGGATTTAAAAGTAAAAGTGAGTAGTAATTAAATTCGGCAAGAGGTTATTGAAATCACCCTAGTCTTTTACATCTTAAGAAGTATGGTTAGAGAAATAAGAAGACGGATTTTAGCGAATGCTGGGATCCATTGGAGACTATAGCCCTCATAAAAATTTGTCTTTTCTTACCTGTGCGAAGAATGTTGTCTGAGAAGTCGTATCATTGAGATGCATACAATAAGGCTTTCAATTATCTTGGACCCGACAGCGGGCTTAGGCGCAAACCAAATGCTACGATTCTTTAAAGGAAAGATCGACTGCTTTTCATCAAAACTAAAACCACCAGAGAACGTTCAGACCGAAGGACCTATAATGAGATCTTCAAGAAATCTTAAAGGAAATTTTGATCATGCATCTTTGAGAACATAGCTTCAACATTTCATAAAGTTTAATGAGACAGGTCAAGCCGTGAAGCTCCAGGAGGAAACGAGTCAAAGATGGAACTTCTACTAAAATATAACTATCCGGGATTTTTTTGACAACTGGTTCCATTTAGAAATTATCTAGAAACTATCATAAGGATTTAGGTTTGGTTCAAGTTCCTTAGTTTATGGCAGTGAAAGTAGTCCTCATAACTAAAACTGACAGAAGGTCTGATGTTGATTTAAACGAATTAACATAGATATATCCGTTTATAACCATTCTGAAACACAGGAAGGGCTGATCAGCACCTGTTTGTCTTAGAGCTTGAATTCTGTCTAATTCTCGATATCTCAAATATGCATAGGTAGGTAGGTTAGTAAGAGTGGCTGTTGCAAACACCAACCCACTTAGGCCTATTGGCCCATTGTGATGCCACGTTAGTCGATGATCCTCTTACTAATGGAACCAGTTTGAGCTTACGATGAAGCGTAGGGGACTGTTTACGTCTATATTCTTTAGATCGTTTACGTCATTATAGAAAAAATCTCCAAAGTGTGGCTTTTTTCCCTGGTAGAGAGCTGGACATGTACATGTACAGAGTAGGTGGAGAATTGTCTCCTCTTCCTCTTCGTCCATGCAGTGTTCACAGAAATCGTTTGTAAAAGCGCCAACCCTTATTGCATGCATAAGCATAAGGTAGTGTGCAGAGATGATACCCATGTCGGCGCTGAGATGTTTCTAATTTAGAACAATCAGATTCTTAAGGCGATTCAGATCTAGCCTAGGCCATGTTGGTTAAACAGTCCACTTAAGGTCTGTTCTTTTATTGGCCTCCAGCTTTAATATTAATTTGCACGGAGCGATTGGTATACCTATGTCACCCTTTTTCAGTAGAATAGGTAGAGTGGTTCCAATTTTGGCACCCAAAAAACCTGAACGTTGAACTGCTCTGCCATCTCCATAAGAAATGATCGGCATTCAAGGGCGGTTTTCGAATTTAATGAGACCGAGTCCAGGGACTTTATAGCGACCTGACTATCCGAAAAGCTGCGGATACCCTTTGCAGATATCTTGTTTTTGTTCAGCCAGGATTTCCACCTGGAACACGCTACAGTGATTTTGAAGACCGAAAGAGAGGCTTAGATTTAGCTTATCTCAGAAAACACCGCCACTAACCTCGCTATCAGTTTTAGATCCATCTGTGTAGAGATGGATTGACTTGTCCTTCATGAAAGCATTTTCTTCCCAGAAGGATTTAGAGGGAAACTTACCAAAGTTCAGATACTGTGTAATCGATGTTCTCTGTGAGGATTCCTAATATATTTAGAGTGTTAGCGTGGCCAAATGAATTATTTGTCCACTGTGTAGTCGCTTTAAGGCGAATAGCTGCAGTCGCAGCTACTTGCCTGCTGAAAATATTGAGAGGTGTCAAATGAAACAGAATGTATAATGCCGCAGAGGAAGTAGACCGTAAGGCTCCGCTTATGCATAGACATGCTGTTCTTTGGACTCTGCTTAGTTTACTGCAGTTGACTGCATTTTCTAAGGCCGTCCGCCCGTAAATAAGCATCGGTCATATGACCGAGATGTATAGTCAGAGGGTTATGCGAGATTGAAGACCCCCATTTGTTCCCAATGGCTTTTGCAAGAGAATAAAGCTATTGTAGCTTTATTGACTCTTTCTTGAATGCTAGGTTTCCAATTTAGTTTCCTGCCAGAAATGAGACTCAAATATTTTGCTGTATGGGAAAATACTAAACTGGTATCGTATATTGAAGAAGGGTCTATAATTGGAAATTTGTATAGCGCAACTGTAAATCAGAAGAAGAAGCCAAAGTAGTACCTACACTACTTAGATTTCTAAATGGCGGTAAATTGGTTATGTATGCAGATGAGCAAAGAGCTCTGAAAGAACTCGGATACCAAATTTGGTGTTTTTTATCAAGTTTTACAGAATCCCGTTTCCTCCAAAAACATACCAGCCAAACATCCAGCAAAGCCATAGTGAAAAAATCTTCAATTGGCTTAAAACGTCGTTCTTGAAACCTATTAAAAAGATCGGTTTACATGTGCATTATCGGTGCTTTTACGTAAATCTATCCACACCATTGTTTTAGATTTTCTATGTATTTCACCTGATACCGGTGTATGGCTGCTTGTACTGTCATTCATCTGAAAGCTACTTCGCAGTGAATCGGCCTTCAAACAAGTACACCCTTGCATTTGAGGGGAGATTTACTGAAAATATTATCCTTTCTCGTAACTTTCCCGTTTTTGAAAGCAGCTTCAGTATAACAATTCTGATTAGAAGGGAGCGGCTGGGCAGCGTTGTTACGCCGAATACGAGATGTACATATTGTGTATACTAATTGATCCAAAAAGAATCACCTTCCGAATTATTGTTGCGTGAAATGTGATATCCGCTAGCGATATCTACACCGACAGCCAATGAACTATAAAATCCTTGAATTCGAGTCTATACTGCCAATGGAAATTAAAAACTGTCGCCATCTGTGAGATGATGAACTAACGAAAATTGAACACACTCTACGAAAATCTATAAAATCTTTAAAAATACAGATTTGTGTTATATACGTATATAAAAATTGTGGGTGGCCGTTGTATTGGCTTCCAAATCGCACGCTTCGAAGTTCAATACCAGCTGTGCCCGGAAGACATTCTTTTTTTCAGACAACTAAAACTTACGTAAGTTGAGTAGTTGCCTATAATGCAACAACAAGTCCAATTAAACCAATAATTTAATCTCCCCATGGGGCGAAATAACCACAGAGCCCAAAAATCTTTCTTTCTCTCTCTCTGTCCCATTTTCCTAAGAACTAAACACGTGCTCAGGCACTTTAAGTGTAGTCATACCATACCCACTTGAGTGTTAAGTTCTTAAAAAAAAAAATAAAAATAAAAATTGTAATTAATGTTCTACCATGACAGACAGCACTGTATTCGAAAGGACTGATTTTCATGGAAAACTTATGAAAAATGAATTAAATATTCCCACGGGGCAGCCTCTCCCAGGTACTGTAAGTCCAAGTATGCCCTACATGATCATTGGTGATGAAGCATTTGCACTTTCAAAAAATATAAAGAGGCCTTTTAGCGGTAAAGTTTTGTCGGACAAAAAACTGATATTTAACTACAGGTTATCTCGTGCCAGGATGTATGTAGAGTGCGCATTTGGAATACTCTCCAATAAATGTAAAATCTTTCATAAACCTATCAATGCAAATTTGAATTTATCAATACTTTTGGTTAAGACATGCTGTGCACTCCATAATTATGTAAGAGCTACGGATGGGTTTAATATCGAAGATGTATTCACGATAGAAGGATTTATTGAATAACAACATAACTCTGCAGGGCCCTCAAGAGCACCTAATCAATCGATTGTAGAAAGAAATAAGTTGACAGATTATTTTATATCTGATGTTGGTAGTGTTCCATGGCAAAACAACTCTATTTAAAGATTAATGAAACAGTTTTTTTTCATTTAACTTGAGTTTAAATCTCATTGATAAATAATTCTATATACGTAATTCTTCTAAATAATAATAATAAAATCACGCATGTGTGCACTGCTCAATAACAAACAATGTACTGAAAGACGCAACCGCTTCTGCGGTCTCGTAGAAACCTGCGAGTCTTTTTGCCCGCAAGAATGACGCGCGATGCTGCAGCGTCATCGCACGTGCGTGTGCACCACTCAATTTATTTGTGAGTACTGTAAGACGCAAAGGCGAAAATAACGCATGTGTGCACCGGACCTAAGTGGTTCGACAAATTTCCATGACTTTTAGGACTCCGCATTATGTGTTGAAAGTCTGTAAATTGGCTTCAATGGTCTAAGTGAGCATTCTTCATGCAAGCTACCTCTGTAACCCTCCCTAACCTAATGGGAGATCAAGGAAGCTACATTAAGAGAATATTTGAAGGTTACAGACGGCAACTTAAAGCTGTGAAAAATCTGAAAGAATATCAAAGCTTGTACATATTATCCACGAGCCACATCACCATCTACTTTCACCTCATTTTATATTGTTTCAATGTCATCAGATATAAAGGCACCAAATTGGAACACCCCTCAAGTTTGGGCAGATGGTACGAATGTTCTAAAAGAGAAAACTGAATGAATCAATTGTGCCTGGTTGCGCCTTTTTGAAGTCATCCTGCGTTACATCTCGCCATGAAGTTAACTCTAAACGTCCAATTCAAATATCTCATTCCCCAAACAATATATCACCTTGCCCACACATGACAACAATTTTAGTTCAACAGCGCTACTGTACTACATTGTAACAATTAATTTGTACAAAAGTGTCAACACTGTTATTTGCGATTGGTGGCATGCAATTAATAATACTCGTAAAACCAATTTACACCGTCGACAATTAATTGCTGACGGCCATGTAAAGCAACGCTAACAGCAGCTAACAGATCACAACTACTATTCGAGAGTGTCAAACGATAAAACTCGGACCTATCTAAATTTACGTAAATAATTTGCGGTAAATGATTTTGAAACACGTGTTAGAAGATTTCACAATTCGCCCCCGGCGGCCTGCTGACGCGCCACCTATAGCCATTCCGCTCACGCACATTTTCCATACCACAGCGGCCAATAAATCCAACTTTTCTGTTTAACAAACTCGAGGTGTGGTATTCTCAAATCCAAGTCAAAAGACATTACCCGCCTAAGTAAACTACTGGGATCGTGAGCACTGCAAGTGCCATAATTCGAATCTGAGTGCAGACAAGACTACAAGTATCTGGAGGTACTGACTTTGTATCTACTCGTACGTCGTCGGTGTGAGTGTGTTTACGTGCGGGGGTTACGGTAAGTGTATTGGGGGCTATGTCTGATCTCAAATTGCACTTGGATCTGTGAGTTTGTGACACCAACAAAACCGGAGAGTGTCCCCGACACTGAATTTACAAGTTGCAATCGGTCTGGGTCTGTGCGGTAAATGTAGTCGAATAAGTAATGAAGGGCCGCAAGATCAAACTATTGCCCAATATGCAAATTTCCTTCGTTGCACAATGACAAAATTTGTTGAGATGACTTACGAAGGTGCAGTGTTGGACAACATGATGATGGAAGTTCAGTTTTCAACGGTTTTTCTTTATTTTAGAAAAAAGGAATAAATTGAATCTTTTGCAGGTGTTACATGGAGAAAAGCGCTATATCAGGCGCCACTAAGTACAGCCGGGCGTCGCGCAAGTGATAATCTCTGGAAAAAAAATCAAAATTTTCATTTTTGTGTTTACGTTGGCCATTTAGATTGTTTTTACATTTGAGTGTGAAATTTTTTCACATCACCAAACCGCTTGACACAAAATTGACATAAGCTAGTTGAAGAGCTTCCAATTCTGATGGTGATTGAAACTGGGTTGGGCTGTGGTCCAGTGGTCAAATGGCTTGATGGTACAGAGGTCTAGTGGTTTTGGTGGTCTCCACCGGGTGTCCTAAGTGTAATGCCAATCTCATGTACTTGACTTGCTAAGGGGTTATGCAATATACTCGTAATCCAAAAGTAGTGAAAGGGAGATGGTGTTAGCACTTTATTATTTAGATGGTTTGGAATGTATCTTTGGCTTGGCACCACACCAAATCGAGTACATCGTGGGGGAGAAGGGCTTAATTTCATTTGCATATTGAATGCGCATGTAAACCACAATAATGACCTGTGGTTGTTGCACGTGAAGTCTTTATGTCGTGATTGAGGTTGCTTCCAAGGGCTATCAAGGATATTAAATCTTGAGCATGGCATTCTGTTGGCATTAGGAAAAGTAGTGGAAAAATGACATGTGTTATTTAAATGACTTTCTGACGGAGAACATATAGTGGAAATGTATTTTTTAGTTGGAGTATGACAAATATTATGCATTTCATTCAAGGTACATTTGAAGGTACTCGTTGTAATGAAACTGGTTACTGACAGATAGTTCGAAATGCTAAAACGATAGTATAAACCTTTAAAAAAAAGCTCATAACAAAAGGGATGTAGGTTTTATTTATTGAATAAAACGAACAATTGTTGAGATATCTCTGAAACCCTTATTTCTGTATAAAGTATGGGGATTATTTATGGAATACAATATCTTCCAAATCATCGCCTTGGCTCTGCCTGCGAAGGCCCTCATCTTTTTAGGGCTCTATGTCGACGATGGCGCTTTCAATGCACGCTTTCAGAGTTCGATTTGTTTTCGTATGGTTGGCGTACATAGCCCTATAGAAAGAATTCTAACGGTGTTAAGTCGCATGACCTTGGCGGCCAATGAGTGTCCCCGAAATGCGAAACTACGCTGCCATGAAACGCCGTGCGCAATTAATCGATTGTTTCGCTACTTGTATTGCACGTAGCACTATCCTGTTGAAAGTATCGCATCCATATGCTCGAGCTCCGGCCACAAAAAATTGTTTATCTTATCTCGGCAGCGCACCGTAATTAGCCGTAATGGCTTTTCCACCCTCATTTTCACAAAAGCTCGGCCCTAGGACATCTACGGTCTATAAACCGTACCGTTGTCCAAGACGCAGTCCGAGAACGTACGGATGTTGATGGTCGGTCGTCTTCAGTTCTTGCGTTAATTGAACCTTATACGCATCAAGAGCCAAATCTTTAGTCAAAATTCGGTGCAATGTGGCTGTGGAGAAGCCAAGCTCCTTAGAACGGTGACGAATGGAGGTGGTTGAGTCGTTTTCGACACTTTCCTTTACTGCGGCAATATTTTCCATTGAACGTCCGGGGCGAACACGTTTAGGTGTCTTCACATCTTGTACTGAGTAAGTCTCTTGGAAGTAATAGAAATATAAATTATAAGCTTTTCAAATCCTACTCCTTTTGTTGAAACACCCGTTATATAGAATGTATTCTGCACAGATAGAAGCAGACTTTTTTTTCGAAGATTCTTATAGACCACATACAGTTGATACGTACTATATACTCCTGTAATTTACAATGACATTAATTTAAATCAGTTATTATATCCACACGCTCAAAGGTATGCAATTATCCTTGCGATTGAGTAATAGACTACAATATATGTGTATACTCCTTGTGTTTAAAATGTTATTGATGAAGTAGGAGTATATACTGGTAATGCTTCTTCTTAAATGTCAAAAAGTAAGTCACTTTACAGACGATGTAAAAAGTGTGTTAGATATGGGTATTGAAGCTATTGTACTCGTATATGGCAGACGACGGAATAGTAAGAGGTTTTTATATCTTACCCAAAAATAGGGGTTCCGTAATGCCTAGTTTGTGGAAATCCAGCGTTCGCATTGATTAGGCTTGAAAGGAATACTAGGTTGTCGCTGTGTATGCGAAAGGTAGCAGTCATATGTACAAGATATATGTACAATACATCGGTTGAAATGAGAACAACATCCGCTGCAGCGTTAGAAGTTCCACTGAATCTCCCTGCTGCTATCAATTACAGAGACTTATTAGCTGGTCTTATTGCAAATGGGCATCAGATTTTGACCTGATATCTAACTAAATTTATCAGCTACATTTCTTGAAGTCACCAGGGGCTAGTCTTTAGAATTAGGGTAGTCTTACTTTTTATTTCACCATTTATTTGGCTTTAGTTGCCTGAAAAAGTATGTCTTTCGGCTTCCGATTTAGAAGCCAGTAAACTACCACTTAAAACACGTCCAACCAACCTATGAGTCCATCTATGAGTAGACTTTAAACGCATTTCAGAATATGTCAATTGTTTGCGTAAGACATTGGTGGTTTAACGTTGTCAAGCTGCCTTCTATTTGCTTCTAGAGATTCGAACCTTGGTCACTTCATTAACAGGGCAATTACTTGAGACCCTCACTGTAACTTAATTTTAATTTAAATGATTTTTGGTGGGGGCTTATGCTCCCATTTATTTGGCTTAATACAAGCTTGATCTAAATTAAAAACTAAGAACTATAAACTAATAAAAATTAAGCGATTGGTGGAGGAGATCAAGTTTGAGACCAGAAGTGCTCAGGTTAAAAACAAAAAAGGGGAGATTTGAGTTGACCTTACGGAGTTGACCTTCGTTTGAACCATACAAGGACATCGTAAATTACGAGGGTTAGTGTTGAATGAAATATAATTGTAAAGTCATGATATGGAGGTAAAATAAAAGGGTCACTCAGGGTATTCATCGAAGAGCAAATCGAAGGAAATGACGTTGAACATTCTCAGTTCGGGATATACATATGAACTCGCTGAAAGAGGGACCACACTTGGCTGACATATTAGAGAACGGGCCGGACAAATGTAATGTAAGGTGATCTCTTCAATATGCGAACGGAAGTTTCGTATAATATTCCAGGGTAGCGAAGGGATTGAACCTGAGATATAGGTTGATCATGCAGAAAGGAGGAGATTACGTAAGAAAGTCATAGATTGACATTTGGAGACATTAAGCTCTAAACAATTTTGTAGACACCGAGGGGAAAGCCTATCGACGTCTTCTTGAAGAATAATAGAGTCTTGGGGTGAAAAAATATTTTTGGAGAACTTAGTGTCATCGGCGTAAATATATAGGGGCAGTGTTTAATCATCAGCTCAAGATCATTTACAGTTAAAATGAAAAGAAGGAGACCTAGATGACTGTCTTGTGGGATATCAAAAGTGCCTAAAAACGGGGTTGAGAAGGCTGACCTAAAACAGACAAAACGAATACTATAATAGCGATTCTTTCGATAAGAAGCTAATCATTTTAATAGTATGGGGTCAAAACCGAGGGAAGACAATTTGAAAACGATCAATTGATGGGATATTTTATCGACGGCCGTACTAATATCTGTAGCAATAACAACCATTTCGTTACCATTTTCTAGGGTTGAAAGCGCAAAGGATATGAATTCAGCTAAGTTTTAAGCCAACAGAGTGTGATTTCGTCTTGCTTGGCTGTGGCGTTAATAAATATTATCTCAGATTTTATAGTGTTTAAAGTTATGGTTCTAATCGCAAATTGGCTGTCTATTTACGAATATATAACAATAACAAGCAGCGTCCTTGTGAATGCTTGAGAATTCTGCAGGAAACAAGCAACGGAGGGTGAGTAGACTGAATAATTGATACATTCAGAGGACCTCAGAGAAGACTTCTTTGGCATCGCTTTCGGCTATTTTAGAGTCGTCTGTGAAAATTGAGAAGGATTCACTGAGACTGACAACGTACTGCCACCCAATGTTAAACATCGTTTTATAATACATATCCCTACGCTACGCTGACGATATATACAAAGACAGTGCTAAATTCGCAGATTAAAAGAAGAGCAATGCATCAATGGTCTTTAAAAGAAAGTTAGCATTCTAGAATTCTTCTGATTAAAGAATTCAACAAAGAGTTTGGTTTGACTTTGATTTTGAATCCCTACAGAGATTCAGTTTGGTTATTGCAAAGTTACGAAGACTCTTGTTGTATTTACAAACTCATTTGTAAGGTAGTGTACCTAGAAAGGAAGGTATGCTTTCTAATCTAGTCTAGTTAAATACGAGTCTTGTCAGGTACGGTTGTAGTTCTGCTACCAAAATTATTTAAATAGTAATAAAATAAGTATTAAAAAGTAATTAAATATTTTCCGCACATGTTCGAAGTAGCCGTACGCTTAACAAAAGAATGACAGCATATTTTTTATTTAAGGCTAATAACCAATTTAGCAGTAATGACTGCAGCAAGAAATTTCAAAGCCTACTTACAATCGAAAGCTACTCACATTGAAAGGTAGCTTTAAGTAATACTCAGGGCTTGCCACCGCGTAAGCTTTTCGGATTGACCAAAAATAAGTGATCTTTAGTAGAACTCTAACATGTATACACATGGTATGGTATTGCATGGCACGGAACTCCGGCTGCGATATAAAATCGACTTGTACTCGTACATAAATCTGAACTTGGCCAGGGTAGTCGAGTCCTTACGTACGGCTTCAAGACCTATGTACATGCGACGCTGACATCTTCGTGGAGCCTGACTACCTTTCTTCCAAAAGTAGATATATGTACATACAGAAGATGGAGTATTTGTTGAAGACTTTGCTCAGCACTTTATTTACCTACCTTTACTTATATCACAAAAGACTGCTTTTCTTTCACAGAGTACTGTACACGGAGCGGCTTTTATGCCACCATCAAGATAGTAACATACTTGCAATTAGCACTTTCTTTAAAGGTATTTCTATGAAGGATCGGAAACAGCATGACCCTTATAAGGAATATAGTGGACTAGTCATTTGGGGGACAAAATGCAAAAGACAAATAATTATTTAGATAATAAAGGGTTTTTGGGTTAGTAACGTGATATGATTATGACGGTTTTTTATTGTAGGATTGTCTTCAGTAGAAATGGGCTTATTTTATTCCACGAACTTTTAACTGTGATCTGCTTAAGAAAATATTACGTTCTGAAATTTAGTTTGCTATTGGAAATACGCTTAAAGAATCTCGAGAAGTTGTGCTCCTAGAAAATCACCCGTGTTCAGTTTTATGATTTTTCATTATATTTCTGAGAGTAATCGGAAAAGGGAAGTTTGCTCGCATTAGATCCTGATCTAATATTGATCATTAATTGAACGAAATGTTAGCTTTTATAGTCCGGTTCGATATGGCATAGGCCTCTTTCAATATAATTGGCTCAGTTGAGCATAACATATTTATTGTGGGCACTTTTACGTTGATCGTTCTACCAAAGACGAAGTTTTCTTGTGAATTGGTATGTCTTTGAGATGAATTGGGGGACTATCCGGTTCATAGAGCCGATAAATTTGGATTATTGTAACCCTGACTGATGTATGCATATTTCCCTCTAAGCTACGTTTCTCCTGCACGAAAAGAAACCAGTACTCGAACTATGGAGGTTTATTTTTTAATACACCTGTAATGACTTACTGTTTCGTCAGCATATGTGAGCAGTTGTACAGACTTTCGAAAGGTTGTGCCTCACGGACAGCCTTTTCTTACATGATGTTGCAGAAATCATATATTCCAGCACGTCATCTTGTCGAAATCCCGCATGGCTAGAGATATGGATCTTACCAATATAAATAGTGTGGTATTCATCGATGAACGACTCTCTATTTAGAGTTCTTGGATTTCCGAGGCCTAGTACAGCGCTGGTAAGGATATTGACGAAGATATCTACATAAGTGTGTAATTTAGGAAGATGAACCCCCTAAAGTGGCGCAGTGAGCCTCTATACTAGAGGATCGGATAAATGATGATGCGATTTAAATGCATATTTTTATCTGACCATAGCTCACAGATGAGTCTAACTAAATCAGTTTTGGTTTCCTCGAAATTAGGGGAATTGTTCCTCCCTACTTTCAATTTCAATTGAATGTTTGTGACACATTTGACTTCCGTAGTAGCTTTCCACGTGCACCCATCTCAGGAATTCACACATTACTTAAAAGAATCTGAAACACTTAATTCGCAAAGATAAGGTACACGTACAAGTAAAAGACCTTTGTACTTTAAAATTTATCAAGAAAATAAACAAATCCGATTGTGAATATTTCTGCGACTCATAAATCAGGTTTGCGCGAAAAAACAATGAACTTAGAGCACCGCAATAACATACCCAATACCCTAATAAATGGTTCCGAAGGCCCAAATATAGAGACATACACCCACAGAGCACACACCTATCAAATGCGAAACAATCCAATAAGACCATAAAACTGAAAATCAAAGCAGACACTAAAATTGCAAAATCAAAAAAAAAAAACAAAAAATTAATAAAATGATAATAATAAAAACTATTGATACGAGTCTGATTTGGATTGACTTGCCACGTGAATTCACGACTCACTTGCGTAAGGGTTTGCTCTGTTTACCTTTTATTTAGTCTAGAGGAATTTAATTGAAAATAAAAGTTTATAACCCTATTTAACCAAAGGTAGTTCCACAAATCAAATATCGATAACATCGCTGTTGGAGTGAGATGTTGTAATTATTATTTGTTTGTATATTAAGGCTCCTCTTCCAAATCACGTTTAGTTAATTAGAGAAAGACTGCAATCAAGGAATGCATACGAGTGTCTGCAAATTTATGACGCTTCTTAAAGCCGTGATAGCGTGTGGAAAGAAATTAAAATATCATAAAGGAATTACAGAAAAGCAAAAACAAAAATATAAACAAATTTTGGGTTTTTCTAATTCAATGAATCCACAGCTTTGGGGTGTCAACCAGTGATTCGGCAATGTCAATGGTTGTTTCTCCTTAAATTAATACCTATCAAATGATGACAAAGCGTAACAGGTACAATCCAATGTTTAACTGAATGATTAATAAATTTTGTGACGTAAAGGGTCATGGGGTGGTTGCGATTAATGTAAACAGTGACCAGCGTTAACCTAAACCTAGCAATACACGCTGCTGTAACTATGTGTATGATTAGGCATTAATTGTGCTAAATCAATCCGATCCAGGTTTCCTTCGCTAAGCTTAAAAACGCAGGTGTAGAGCAAGAAGAAAATAGCAACACTGTAACACCTTTCCGGCAATGAGTGACGCTCATACGCGTCAATAACCAGGTATAGGTACTTTTGCTTATTCGGAGTTGAGGTCAGTTTTTCAAAGCAAGTTAAGGTGTTGAAACAGCGAAGGTGGCGGAAAGAAGTGGGCTACGGCTCCGGCTCTTCTCCGGCTCCGGCCCTTTTCATCCAAATCGAAGCCCTTATTTTTCAACTTTATTTTATGTCTTCTTCAAGCAAAATTTGCAATATATTTATGCAATATATTTACAGGATAGAGGAATTTCGTTAGGTAATGCACAGAGTGTGTGCTTCTTTGTGTTGATGCTTACACTCGCCTTCTTGTGCCAACCTGTTGTTCTATCGGTTTCTTAAAACACCAGTCTTCGAAGTACTCAACACTAATATCATTTGGTATATCTGCTGCACCTATGATGCATAAAATCTTCTTTATTGTGGAGTGCTTACTGCATCTGATATGGTATGTGCGCCGGATGCATTTTTCCAAGCAATTATCCCATATCTTATTTTATTAGGGCATCTTACGATTGCTATTGTATCAGTGGGGAATGATGAAGGATTTTGAACTCAATGAATTTATACGGTCACCCCATGTAAGTTGGCTGCCGAATAGCACTCCCAGCTATTTATAAAATTCTACAATTATTATAACACTTCCAATGCTTTAAAGCAGATTCGCTGCTCTGCGGATTACAATACATGCTTGACTACTGTAGCCGTATCATCAGCATACGCAAATGGAGGGCTCTTTGTAAATTGACCCAACCATTTTAGTCATCATATTGCGATCGATGCAAGATACACCTTCAACCTTCTGTAGGTTCGAACTTTCCAAAGAGCTAACATAGACTCGGATCTTTACCTTATTGCAGTCAGGATACGAATGCGGATATCACAAGAACATAGGAGTTAAGTAAGACTGCCAAAGTTTGGAGTCGAAAAGCTGCAATCGCAGTAGACCGCTAGAATATTTGTCGATCGCGTTTCCTTCAAGCGCTCACACACAAACCATAGATCAAAAATAGTATCAAATAATTGCCCTGATTTTTCCAATTGCGAGTGCTTAGCAAATGATGTGTCTTCATCTTAGAGTTTATTTTGTCATTCTATAACATCGTCCGAATTATATAAAATCGTCGTCTCTCCCAAAAATTCTAACTCTAAGATAGCTGGTTGCATTTCAGATAACTTTGTCAAAAAGGTAGCTTTGATATTTGTGATATTTTAGGTCACATATGTTATATAACAAAAGCATTTATCGCCGTGTTTTTCCAGAAGGTTCAAAGCAAGCCGAAGTAATAACTTTGTTTAAAAAGAGAGAAAAAATATAAATTAATGATTATAGACCTACTTCTTTACTCTCCGTATTTTCAATAATTTTTGAAGAAGTTGTTAAGAATAGAATGATAGCTTTTTTTTAGAAAAAAAAACTTTTTTGTATGTTTAATTTGGCTTCTGTTCCAGTTTTTCAACTGAAGGAGCTCTTTGAACTTCTGGTCGAATGTGTATGATGGTTTTAATAAAAAGAATTTATCTGCTGCTCTTTTTATTGACGTAATAAAATCTTTTGATACAATCGATCACAGAATTCTTTTGGACAAACTATATAAATCTGGCTTAAGGGCATAATGCATAAATGGTTATGTTCATATTTATCCGATAGAAGGCAGAGTTAATGTTAATGGTCAACTTAGTTCTGTTAGTTTTATTTCCATAGGATTTTCCCAAGGTTCTGTGCTTGGTCCGATTTTTTTCTAATTTTCATTAATTCGCTTTTGTTACAAATATGTCATAGCAAAGCTAATGCATGGCATGTGCTTTTCACAGTAACTTTGCTTTAAATCTTTCAGCTGATATAAATCATGATCTGGAAAACTTACGCCACTGCTACTAGATCAAAATGCATAAAATGATTATAAGTGACAAAACAAAAATTATGTTTTTTAATTTGTGCGGTAAATAAGTAGACTTGGGCAATTGTTTTTTTTTCACTGTACAAAGTGTAATAAATATAAACATATCAAACATATATGTAACTCGGAAGTAGGCTCTCAAACATTTTTGACTTGCGTGTATGCTCTGATAAGTGACTTTCAAATATCTTAGTTTTTCGCTTGACTGGAAGAATGAATAAAAGAAGTTGTTATTATTGAGTATAAATACCGTTGTTCTAAAAACTTATCAATCCACCCTCGTACGTCCAACAAAAGGGTACTGGGTACTTGGGTACTTGTTTAATGAACTAGTTTTACAAAAGTCACCGTTTTCTTTCTTTTTGTTATGTTAATTGTTCCTTTTATATGTTTTCTCTTATTGTACTTACAAATTATTTTGTTATTGTTCTTGTCTACGTTTGTGATTCTCCAGTTATTTTGGTTAAATTTTTTATCAATGCCGTCAATGGCCATTTTTACGGCCATGAATTTTCTGGCGATTTAATGGATAGGATTTGTGAAAATGATAAGGATATTACGTTAACAGAAAAAAGGCTTACACGTTTTCCATATCGTTTCCCATATTGGACCAACTTCGTCTAATTTAGATAAATGCCATGGTTGATGCTATTTGTGTTTCCGAAACATGGTTCTCTACTAACATTCCGAAAATTCTTCCGTTGCGATAGGATTAGTCGCGAAAGAAGAACACAAGTAGAGTTGTACTTGACTACTACTAACTACTGACTTGAAGCAATTTAGATATATTGAATGTATAGTATGTAAATGTAACGCCAATAATAAATATATTGGAGGAGATATCGTGTTATGTAACCAATATTATCGTTTGTGGAGATCTCAATTGTTGTATTTGTTTAAAACTATTATACTTCTTCAGCTAATCTAGTCAATAGTTTTAAAAGTAATAGTCTTGAACCCATCAATCTCTAAGCAGCAACACACTTTTCAATAGCAGCCGTGACACTTCTAGACGTTTTATTTGTAGGAAAAATAGGAAAAACTGTATTCTTTAACCGACTATCAGCTTCAGACTTTTCAATGCATGATTTGACATTCATGATTAACATGATTAGGTCGATGTATAGCAGAATGTAATACATTTTAGGGATTTTAAAATCACCAACTGCGAAAGCTTACGCACCGACATTCCTTACTTAAATTGGGGGCAAATTTATTCCTTGTCATCATTTGATCAACAAGCAGCATTTCTACAAAATAATATAAAAACACTTTTTGACAAACACGTTCCTATTCGTTTAGCAACCAAACCTTTGATTTAATACAGAAAAGGGATCTTTGAATAAAATCGGTGGAAACGTTATCGCTCATACCGCAATTTAGTAGTCGAGCATATGCACATGCATAATGCTAGGCATGTGCATATATCACTCATTGTGATAGTTTTCTCTTTCCTTGGGATCTGCATGACGATTGATCGGGAAACTACTGACTGCCCAAAATATGGATTGGGCCAGTAGCGCAACAATCAAGTTCGTAATGTAGTGCTTGCTCTACCCCCTCGTGTTGGTCCCCGGGCAACTGCATGTATAAATCCTTATACATGTAGGCTAAAATTGCAAGTGCGAGATTATCTAGAGTCTTATGTCTAGACTAGGTAAACTGGGCCAGCAATCCGCGTTACTGAAATTCGCCCCTACGGAAACCGAAACAGTGCCTCGGATGAGAACTGATAACTCGTTGACTACTTTTGGCTATCGTACCCTGACAAAGATTGGTTTCTGGAATGTGAAGGTTTCAGAGTGAAGCCAACCTCACGGTGATAGGATTTTAACGGCCAGATTCCGGACTAGAGTACGTCGCGTCACAATTATACAGTAATACGCTCCTACGGATGATTCGTCTAAGGAAGGAAAGGAGGAGGATTTTGCTTCGGTTTTTAACCGAGTTTTCACCAGTAATATGCACCCAAGTCAGACTGAGGAGTCCGTGGAAAGAAATGCCCGAATTCGCATCACTACCCCCAGTAAGGAAGAGATCATTACCGCGATCATTACCGGTAGGACTTGATGGCATACCCGCAGAGCTTTTTCGAGCTGCGCCAACTGCATCGGCTGAGCTACTGCTCCCACTTGTTGAGAGAACCTGGTAGGCCGAGAGTTTTCTGGATGAGTGGAAGAACGGAATGATCGTCAAGCTCCCTAAAAAGGCAACCTAATGCATTGCGAAAACTGGAGAGGCATCTGCGTGCTGCCTGCTGTGGCTAAGATAATAGCTAGAATTATTCTGGAGCGAATTAAAGAACACCTTGAAGACACACTCGACGCCGAACAAGCAGATTTCCGCTCTGGATCCTCCTGTGTCGACCACATCAACACCCTGCGGATCATCATCGAGCAGTGCGTTGAATATCGATCGACACTATACCTGCTCTTACTCGATTTCGAAAAGCCGTTTGATAGTGTCAATCGGGAATTTATTTGGCGTGCCTTGCACAGGAGAGCTATCCCAGATAAATTAATAATAGGTCCACATGTCACGTTTTGCACAGAGGAAAGCTGTCTGAGGAATTTAAAGTCCAAAGTGGAGTTCGTCAAGTCTGCATTCTTTCACCAATATTGTTTTTATTAGTGATCAGCGATGTGCTAAATGCGGATTTACCGATGGGAAATGTTGGAATTCGATGGACTCTTACATCTGAACTCAAACACCTTGACTACGCTGACGATGTATGCCTACTATCTCACAGAATAATGGACCTTCACCAAATGACAGCAAATGTGAAGAGGGAAGCAGACGTCGTTGGGCTGAAAATTACCTCGGCAAAAACAAAAATGATCAGCCTGGGACCGGACTCACCAACTCATACTCATATATTCATTGATGGACAAACGGTTGAGAGAGTAGAGAGTTTCCAATACCTTGGGAGTTTTGTCTCAACCGATGGCGGAACCGAACTGGATATAGCCAGCCGAATAGGTAAAACGAAGTCTGTGTTTGGGATGTATCTCGAACGAACAGCTTTATGAGAGAACCGGCCATGAACCCATGGGCACAACCATACAACGACGAAAGTGGCAGCGGATCGGTCACACTTTCAGAAAAGGTGACAGGTCCATAGCTAACCACGCCAAGCATGGCGTAGAACAGTCGAGAAGGAAGCACGGCAACTGGGAAAGAGTTGGGGAGAACTGAGGCACATTGCCAGAAACCGCACACAATGGTGCGTAGGAGTTATAGAGGCCCTAAGACCCACAAGGGGATATAGGATATAAGTAAGTAAAGTTAATTTTCCCAAAGCATTTTACACTCTAGATTCAGTTTATCTGTACTTGCAGTAAAATTATTGCGTACCTATCTAACTGACCGCCAGCAATGTATGATGGTAAGCAACCAAATGTCCTATTTACTTAGGTTAAGAGCACGTGTACCACAGGGATCCGTCCTTGGCCGATTGTTATCCTCCATTCATGTAAACGAACTTCCTCGAATGGGCAAATATTGCTCGATTCACATGTTTGCTGACGATGTCCGTATACATTATCTATTTATTCCAAACAAACAACAGGCTTGAGTTTTGAAAATTTGTTTACGTTCAGATCGGTTATTTTTCTTTATGGAATTATGCAAACGCATCAACCTGACTATCTGTACAGTAGACTTTGTACTCCTAGTTGTCCAAGAACGAATGTCTAAATACAATCAGGAATCAGCTGTTTACTATCCGAGCGTACATTTTTTGTTCATTTTGCCCACCAGTGGAATTTATTACTCATAGAACTTAGGAGAATAAAAAACTAGTCTTTTCATATGTTTTGCCAGAAATACCGTTTAATCAGTATATTACCACAACTTTTTAACTATTAAAACATAAATATGTACAAGCATTAAATTATTTCCTTATTATCTTCAATGTAATATATCTGAAACCAATCACAAATTATAAGAATGTTATCTTAATGTAAAATATTGAAATAAAATGAAATCATAATCACATTCAATCACAATCAACGAAAACATCGAGCAGTCAATGAAACTTTCGTGAGTATTGAGGGGGAAGCGACCAAAATGGATCTGACGGTAAACATGACGGAACATGCTGTTATCAGAAAATGAGGCTTGGCCAGAATGTCACCATTAACAGTTACAACTTCAAGGAAATTAAGGACTACATCTATCTTGGCTCCGCAATTACAACGACATCAGGGTGTAATCAGACGCAGAATTACTCTTGACAATTGCTTGGGCTGAGGCTGCAATTGAGAAACAGAGCCATCTCTCATAAAACCAAACTGTCGACGGCAGATGAGGAGTATTTGGCCGTTGACGTTACGTCGGTATTGACAGGGAATGGAGAATGGATTCAACCACGAACTTTACCGTCTGTACAGCGACATGGATCTAGGCAGGCGTCTACGGATCCATCTTCAGCGAATGGACCCCACTGCTTCGGCTCAAAGAATCTTCGATTTTAAACCCTAGGGACCACGCAGCGGAGGACGACCGCATCTAAGATGGCGAACACAAGTAGTGCCCCACTGGAGACGGCTGGCGAGAACCGCGACCTAAGTAAGTAAGTATTTTAGTAATTAATCAGTAAAAAGTATTGGTACGAGTTTCGATCCTTTCAGCATGTCAAACAGTAAGGCTAAGTCGTTGCTATAAAATTCGTTTATTATCGTCTGTCATGATTAGTTATTTATGTGACTCGCTGGAATCCACGAAAAGGGGTTTTTATTCAGACTTTCGTTTATTGTGTCGTTTCCCTTCCTACGTTCTTAGAAGCTATATTGAATTCTGGAGGTTATGGAACCTTCCATTTCTAATTTCAACAACTTTGAGTAGTCGCTTTGTCATAACTTCTCTCAAGCACTTTTCTATTACCGAGAAGATCGAGTTTGACACATAACTGGTAGCACTAAGTCTATTCTGGTGATTAATATGTATCGATCAGTTTAAAAATACTTTCTACCTTATTGTTGAGCATCTTTCTGCTAAAGAGTTGTTAACCATAGCCGTTTTTAAGAAACGACTATATATTCTCGCCCATTTGGCTAGGTTGGTATGTTATCCAAGTGGTCTTGTGGCAATAGCGATTTCCAGTTTGTGGAACGTATATTTTTAGCCACCATTCTACATTATGAAAAAGCGATGCATTAGACCCCGTTTGTTGCCTGGTATTTGATACTGAAATCCCTTACAAAATTGGATAATGATTGGATACTCATATTACTTTCAAATACTGCTGAAAGAATTGGCCTACTTTTCGCTGGTTGCATCTACATGTTAATTCCCTGGGGGACCAAGGGATCGCGATAGGCTCTTTTGGTGTCTAGTATTACGTGAGGATCTCACATTTCTTTTACCTTAACCGAACTTAGGCATATCTGCAGATCCACCAGAGCCGCGCAACTGTGCTATGTATTGTACATGAGTTACTTCATATTACCATTACTAGATGAGTTTGAGGCATAAAAATACACAAACAGTGAATTGCATCATTTAACTCATTTTTGGTTTCATCTAAATTTGAATGTTTTTCTTTATTTCCTATCCATCGCACCCTTGAACATTGAAGGAACACCTAAAGTTCCGCTGTTATTTCAGTACTAAAACCTCAATGGTCAGTCATTTGTGCATAGACTTGTAGTATGTTGGATTGGGCCTGCCTGTCATATCCGTTTGTGGAACAATGGGAGATTCAGATAGGAGCCGTTCTTAGGAAACGACGGACTATTCATCCCTTTTTGACCGAGTTAGTATAGAACACTGTGCTGACGCAAGCAATTGAGTAGTAGGTGTTTTTCGTATTTGGTATATTATATCCCTCTGTGTTTGGCGTGAAAAACAATTATCCTCCAATTCCAGTTTTAGAATTTGATAAAGTGTCTCGAGTTCTGAAGTAAATAAGGTGGATTGTGTAGCTTAAAGTGCAAGAACAAGAACTCCTTGTTCGGAGTTGCGTGGGTTTCTTTTTACAATTTTATATTTCCTGTGCCTCATTTTGCGCTGTTTGCTTAGCTTTGTTTCGCAAACCAAAAGCACATCAGAGGCTGTTGGTCTGTGAGCAACTTATAGAGTGTCCGATCCTTATCAGTGAATTCATATTTAAAGCAAGCAACTTTAGAGTTCGGTCCACCATGTTCGTAGCCATTAATGCTGAGGGTGCGGTAGGCCCGATAGCAGTGCTACGCGCCTAGCCTGCTTTCGTAACATACCTTGCGATGTATGTTAGCTAAACCGTCTTCAAGTAGATGAAGAGCAAGATACACACCATATCAGATGTATTATAGCTTCCGCTTCTTAAGGCACTAATGCCTGAGAAGCAAGTTTGCTCTTTGCAGCTCGCTTCGCCTTACTGCGGCTATTTGGGCGTAGATAATTTGGGGAGTGACGCCTGGTGTTTAATTAGGAACATGTGACCTTTTAGCTTCCACTTTTTGTAGCTACATAAAGCACACGATAGCTGGCTTTTGTTATACGCTACATCCCTACCTAGTGTAGAGCGCATTCCTTGGACTTCTGGTTCTTTCTGTACTTAAAGTATTGAGATTGCGCGCGGTTTATCCGAATCTTTCACAAAATGTGAAATGCTTTCGATCTTCTTTAATTTTTTTCGGTGTACGACCTGGTAGTATAGGACTGTAATTTTGCTTAACATATCCAGTTTGCTTGTTGCGACTTAGCTGAACTAGGGAAAATGTTAATTTCCTTCCGTATATTGAGTGGAGTTTTGGTCACCCATTAATCCTTATGTGATTTTGTAGATAGTCTTTTGTCCTGTCTTACCCCAAGCTGAACTTTTTTTAATTCATATGATTTCAGTCTTGCTACCTTCCGTCTAAGTCAAACCTTTTCGATCAAGATATTCGAATTGACGTATCTATTTTCCTAAAAATGCATACAATCATACATAATGCATAAAATAAATATTTTATCCAATTTCCCCACAGGTGGAAAAGAATAATATATTCTAACCACATGGGATATACTCGTAATAATACTTATATGGTTGTATGTATTCTGATAACCATTTAAAGGTGAGCAGCGTCATCTGAATTTACGTAGTAGAAGAAACTTCGATACTCGAAGAGCAGAAGATTTCGATACTTGAATAGCAAAGACTCAACCATTGGTGAATGGAGAATGAAATCGAATTCTAGCAAAATGGAAATTGTATGGGACGCTGGATGGCGAGGATTGTTCCCGAAGTATGTCATTCGAGTATAAATAACAGCATCCCCAAGGTATGCAAGTGCATTCATCAATTGAAATCGAAGTGTGAATTAAGAGAAGTGATTAAGTGGTTTAAGTTAAAGATAAGAAAAGTATAAGCGGTTGCGAAATTTGATTGTGAATTATAACTGTATTGAGTAAAGCAATTTGTATTGAAAAGAATAAGTTCTATCATTTGTACCCATACAAACATTTTACAGTATTATACATAGACGATGATAAGCAGGTATAGATGCATGTACTTCTAATTTAGAACATATAACTACGGTTAATTACTCGCCCCAAAGTCCGACACAACTACATAATTTACTTAAGCTCGACCATTTAAAAAGGAGTTAACTGAGATAGTTGATTTGTCATTTATAGCCCCAAGTGTCTATTGGCGATTGTTTAACGAATTCTGTTGTATATAAGTCGTAAAACCATAACACGATCATCGGATTATTGACTGTCAACCAAAATGAAATTGTTTATAAACAAAACCATAAACTACAAGCCGCAAAATCAACATGGTAGGCGTGTATACCTAATACGAAACCAAATTTAAGGCATGCCTAGAAAAGTCAATGTAATTGGGTTGCAATTATAGCTTTGCGGTCAAAGGAGATAAATTTTCCGATTTTATTTAAAAGGTCTCCAGAGAAGTTGTTTCACTATGTTCGCATGGCTACGTTGGCGTCTGAAATCTGATCCATCTGCTCAATGATAAATCTCAATAATCAGAGAAAATATTAAAGCGAAAAAAAAATTATTAATCAACCTGTACAAGGATATCAAATATTTACCAATTAGCGCCACCTTGTGTGGCATGTCGCTTTGGAATGTTTATTGAGCGGTTTGTAATAATCTTGAATTGAAAATGTTTAACTGCTTTTAGAGTGGGTTAATTGGTAAGACGCATATGCGAGTTTTAAAGTACAAACGGACGGAGTGTAATGTGTTTGTGGATGCATTAACACTTGTAATTAAAAGTTAAAGAAACTAGGTGATATCATTGAGTATTTCAGTTGTGGAATGTTACTACAAATGGCATGACTCATAATCTTACTTGGTTAATTTTCTATAGGAAGTTTGCCTTCACTATGAGAATAATATTCAGGTGTCAAACTCATAAAACCTATGTCGCCCTGCTGGATGAACAAGCGTAATATACAAAGATAAAGAAGAAAAATGCCGAACTTGATCAAACAAAATTATAAAGTACTCAGAGGTCTCTCACATGGTAGTCATTCATTGCCCCATCGTTCATTCCATGCCATCTTATTGAAAAAAAAAATACCCATTGCACCGTTTCATAAGCTATGCCCAATTTATTGTACGAGTATCTAATAGCATTCCTCATTGTCATCGAGAGTGCTTCCGGCAATGCAACTTCCGACGATATATGTACAATAAATCGGCCTGCAACCTGGCGTACACGAATAACTTGTCTTCTGTACTACAGCAGAGCCAGTAAATATAATCTTGATTACGGGTGCGGAAAATATGCGATGTGGGTGTAAATAAGGGTTACTCGCAGGGCGGCGTCTTAGTGTAGGTCGACTCCATGTTTAATACTCTCAACATTTCTGACGTCTTCATTCCGGCATATTACACCGCGTGCTGTTGACAAACGCCACATGTTTCTTAGCCTTAAGTATTCAAAATAAATAGTTCTAAGTAAAATGTAAATAAAGTCGAAAGACATAGTTATAAGAATTTAGAGTAGCTTAGAGTGCCTGTGTGGGGCCAGTAAGGTAGTATAAGGTTTTTAAGTAATTTTAAGCTAGCATTTAAGCATTTTTTGTTAGTATGTAAGAGTTAGTGATTAAGAAAATAAAATGCATTTAAAACTAAACTAACTAACAAATGCCACATGGGCATTGTACCCCGGCGTAAAATCCTGGACTTTACAAATTGATTTGTATCGATCCCTTGAAAAATAAAATAAAATAAATAAAAATTCCGGCATATGTATTTGATGTAGGAGTACCGTCTGTCGGACCATTATAGTTTTTGCTCTATAGGTCATATACTAGCCAATATAACAATACTCTTTGATAGTCCATCCATACACAAACACTAAATAGCTACTCGTGAGCTCACCAAAGACCATTCTAGAGTGTCATAAAGCATTAGACAACTTTGTCATCCTGGACAAAGTCAAGATGGTAACTAAGAGGTGGACCAGCAGCCAAGAAAGGTACAGAAACTGCATTTATCGGACCTTGTCAATGATTTGGTTTCAGTGATAACCATTACACTGACTTAAAACAGGAAATAAAATACTAGGCAAGTCAATATGGTCTTAACCATTCAAAGAAAATTCTTAATGAAATAAATATCTTTACAGATTGGAAATCATCTTCGCTAGTACACGAAGATATTGCAATAAAACTGAGGAGCCTAGAGAGTACTAAATAACTAACTGTCCAGAAGAGACACGTAGATGAACAACATTTCTAAACAAACATATCAAAAAAAGTTTGACAGGGATATAACCTGAACTAAAGCGACCCTCCAGCCTGCTCTTCAGTATGCGGCATTCTTTCTGCAATTGCGTCATCCTTAAGTCAGTTATTCGGTCTGCTTTTTACTTCGTGAACTACTAGTTCGGGGATGTATCTCATCGTCAATTCGCAGATTGAACTAAATATTCAAGGAACAATTTCTATTTCTAAAGATGTCCAGCGTCCAGCTCCACAGAGCAAAACTAGTAAGATAAGAGCATGAATTCGGTCCTTCTGGTTGGGAGTATATATTCTATCTATCGAAAAACCAATATCGAATATCACCAGGGAGTTATTTGCGGAGTTCTTATTTTGCTTTGACAAAGGTAAGCTAATTAATTTCCTCAAAATTATTTTGACCTAGACAGTGTTCAACAAATTGGTTTTTAATAGTAAGCCTTGCCTAATCGACCAACACTATTGTCGGTGTCCATACAGAGTGTTGATCAATAGGTTCATAAATGGCTTCTTAAAGTACAGAATAAATGCAGCAAGAGAAGACTATTTTCATTCAGACTATGTTAGGTTACATCTGTCTAATGGAAGCTGAGCGTGTTAGCATGACAAACAATTACATCTACAATGGCATGTGCCACAAAGATGCTGATGTGATATCTTCTCATAGATAATAAACATTGTTTGAACTAAATCTTCTTTGTAGCATCATCGTGCCTATTTGCTTGTAGCAAGGTGCATGTCTTTGTCCGAAGAGAATATGTGGATGTATAGGACTGTATCATTAATTTTTGATGAGCATATCAGCTTTAGAGTTCATATGAATGTCTCGGTGATCAGCTACCCCGGAAAAGTTTTCCTTGAACCATTTAACCATCTGGGAGATAGGTGAAAGTTTTTAACTACCACCAACGCTGTCAGTACTGAGCTCAAGAATTGTTTAGCTGCTTAGCAATCAGCATATTTAACCCCCAGGGAGGTAGCAGTGCCAGCATTGAGGACGAATAGCCTTTGAGACTAGCTTCTCTGGCACTTTTTAAAATAATTACACTTTTGCCAAAGCATACTTTGAAACATACGTCGAACTTTTTGTGTAATATCTGTATCGAGATAGTAAAAAGGCAGTACTTCTCCATTGAAAATTATTGTACGAATTACTCTGAAAAACTGTAAATACACGAAAAGACTGATAGTCCTGAAATATAGCAGTATTGATTCAAAACTTTATACTTATACGCATATAACTAACTTTTGGTAAAAACAAATGCTCCAAACCTCAAAAATCTTATCTTGGATACCCCTTTACCTTTTCCAGCTTTTGCTGCATTCCTACATATCAAATCAGTTACTTAGGTAGCCCATCAGGAATTGTTTGTTTTTATTATTTAACATAAATCATTTGGTTAATCTCTCTGTTGGATTTCAATGTTTATTTGAAAATAAAATTTATTAGGCTTTTCATGGAGAAATGTCATGTGGTTAGGCAACTTACTCGAACTTATTTAGGTTGTACCAAAATCGCATTCCTAATCAATTTACTGACGATTGGCTTGGCGATATACCCATCTGATAAAATACAGGTATGTCGGGGCTTCGAAATTCGTAAACACAGATGGCGGCGTTAAATGACACAGAGTAAAAAAAAGATAAAAGTTATAATTAAAACATTTAATTTACGATTTAAAAAAAATCAAGAAATAGCATGGATAATTCTAATCAGTATAGAAATATCAAACTTAAACCTTTGGACCCTTTGGCACGCCTTTAATTTCGAAATGGGACATCTATTTCACGAGGCATTTAAAGGGGATAAATTAATAAACTGAAAGGAATTTTTATATGACACGATTTTTGATCGAAGAGCGCATCGACTAAATTCAATCGATGATCGATCTAAGGTATTAATTCTAATAAAAAAAAGTTTATTCTACATATGCTAATACCTTCGACTGGCTGATATTATGTAATTTTTCTTTTGTCTAAAAATAAGTTTACAATAATTGAAAACATTTATTAATTACTTATTTATAAATGCTTTTTAGTAATTATTTATTTAGTAATCTCTCTGTCACTAATTGAAGTGTTATTGTTCCCTGGTACGTATGTAGGCTTAAAAGTTCGTGTAGTGCTTAAGGTTCTTGAACATGCAATCGTGTAGTGTATACTTAAATATAGGCATTTACCTTTATCATTAACTAGAGGGTTTCGCCTATATAATAACAATTTCAGATGAATTAATATGTTATTTTATTATAGGTATAGAGAGGTAATTGGTAAACAGTTTGGTCTCCCTTATACTGAATCACATTTGTAGCCGGCTGCGTGCCGAAATGCCTTCAGTCAGCTGCCTATAGTTGCACCACGATGGCTAACGTCACCTTCCACTTGTGTCCTCCATCTGAACAAGATCATCATCAACTGCGTTGTCCCTCTGGATTGGAATCTAAAACTTTCCAGTCTGGGACACTCTTATCCATGTGCTCAAAGCGACCTAGCCCTCTAAGCCGGGTTAACTGAGGTTTTCTCATGAAGTCAGCATCACTATACAGCCTATACAATTCGCTCAAAACATTTTTTTAAATTGATGCAAAACGGACCGAAAATTTCTCTCGAGGAGCCCGAGAGAATTTCCATCCGTTTTCGTCAGGGTTCCAGCTTCAGCGCCGTAAAACAGGGCTGTGATGAGCAGTGTCTAGTATAATGTCAACGAATAGCAAGAGTGGTCCTTCGATTGATGTCCGCCCTTGTTTCGTTGTCGGAGTTAATAGCGGAGCAGATGAAGATCTTTACTATCTCATATCCTAGATGCCAATGTGGTGTGTACCTCTTTGTTATTTTTATTCGTTGGCCGCTAAACGCCGTTTTGTCGCTTCTGCTCCAATAGTCGCTGAACAGACTTTTGAAGGTTGGTGCCTTTGGAGTTGTCTTGTGAGTTTCGTACAATTCTTTCAATAACGATGTTCAAAAATACACATGACAACGCATCGCCATGTTTAATTCCTTTTCTGGACTCGGATTTGACATTACCGACATTGCGGAGTTAAATGAGCATGGCAGGAAACTTAAAACTAGACATCACTCGCCAAAACTAGACATGGCTCTATATAGTTAATCTCTATAGATGCTGTCATATGCGACTTTGAAACCGATGAATAGGCGGTGTGTATCATCTTGGCGCATTTCAGGGGATGTCACTTCTTTAGGATTGGAAAAAAAATGCTGAGGTTCCATTTGTCAGGCATATTGCTACTTTCAGTGACCCAGATTTTAAAGACTTTAGCTTGAAAATTGCTGTCCTCATTTCATCTTGGTTTAGTGGACGGAAATCTTGTCTGTCTTCGTCCAGGTTCATTTTGCCTGACGATGGGATATTTTTCATCATCATCGTTTAACAGTCTGCAGAAATAATCAATCTCATCGCTGACTGTGGTTCAACTATAGGGATTTTTTCTCCATCCATGCAGATTGTTGTTCGGACTTTATAGCACAGCAACATGATTGATTCATTTTTTGGTAAAACTTCCGAAATTCAATCTTCTGGTATCATCTCTCTAAAGCCTGAATAGAGGCCTTTTCTGGTGCTCTTTCTTTTTTCTGTTGAGGAACCTACGTTCATCCCTTCTCGTCTGCTCGTAGAATTCTCGAGGTCCTTCTCTTCTCTCTTCCACCCCGCCACTCTTTACAATCGTTTTTTTTTCTAGATTCGCCTGTCTGCATACGTTACCTAACCTGGGGTTCCTTTGTTGTGGCGGGTTGAAACCCATTACATCAGAGGTAGCAGCTCTCATTTCTTGTGGCAGTGATGGTCCTGTACATTCGATGCAGGTGCCATCGGACTTCTATAGAAGTGAGTGAAAACACGATAGGAAAGGGCCATGCCGGTCTTTTGCTATTGTTTCGATTATATGAAATCATTTTTAATGTTATGCAGCTCCTTACGATATATTGTCTCCGAACTGGGAGATGTAGGGATTGTCGGGATGTATTGATATATACGAGATTTTTAGCTTGGTCGAAGCAAGGCCAAATATAATGGTCCATTGAAAGCTTACCCCTACTCATGAAAACTATGTATGTTAGAAGA